>JANAVB010039003.1:0-42511 GCA_029216955.1 Iris pallida
TAATTACATATGTATCTATAATAATAGATGACATTTATGGGGCCCCTAAAAGTGGGGCCTAGGCAACCATTTCTTTGCTTAAAGGATGAGCCGGCCCTATACATGTTATAATCTATATTATTACTCATACATGATCAAGATATGAAATTTATGGGTTTAGAAGTTGGGTTGATACATATGTTGGTAGATCATACCATGGAAAAAAAATCAAGAAGTAGGTTTTTTGGAAAACCTACCAAGAAATTGTTGGAGATAATTCTTGATTGCTTCTTCTTCTTCCTCGATGTGCTCCTCCATGCTTCCTCTTGATGTGCTCCTCCTCCTCGCTCTTTGAGAGATGAGATAATGGTTTGATAGAGGAGATGATGTTTCTTGGTAGTTTAATGGAGTTTGGAGTTGAAAATGGTGTTAAAGAGAACTTTTGTATGAAGTAGATGGGTGGAAAGTTGTATGGAATGGGATAGATAAGAAGGGTCTGATGTGGGCTACTGAAAAGAGGGAGGAGGTGGTAGGCTGGTTCGGGAAGAAGGAGAGGTATTTTTAGGGTTTTGAAGTATTTAAATATATATAGGCTTATATGGGTGTATATGTGAATAGGAGGAGATTGTGTAGGCTTATAGGGGTCGGCCCAAGTGGGGGATGATGTTGGAGTGGGTGGCCAAGCCATGGGGCTGCTTGTAGGAGGGTCAGGTTTGGTAGTTAGGAGTTAGGTTGTTGGGTAAATTCGTTTGGACTAGCAAGGAATATATACACACACACACATCCGGTGAGCCGTGCACAAATTCGCCCGTTCGATCGAGTCGTGGGCTCGCCAAAATAGTGTTCCGGTCAAAATTTTTAGATTCAGACCAAACTTGGCCCACATAACCGAAAAAATATTCTGAAACTAATGGCGCAAGTTTCGTATCGAGATGACGAATGTGCACGAAGTTATGGACTAGTTTGCAAAGGGGCCGATACGGGGTATCTCGATCGATACGCCTCGATTTCGTCGCGCACACACAACAAAATTGAGCTCCGTCAAATCTCGCACGTCAAAAACATCCATACACAGCTTCCGGCGCTCATGGGTTGCGACCACGTCATCCGGTTTGTCAGGGTGCATGCCATATCGGAAAGTTTTTCCAAAATTTTAGTTTTTGAAACATGATTTTTTGGTGTTTTCGAAATGACTTTAAACAGAATATATTCAACTACTATTAAATGTAAAAATTGAGTAACGATCCCTATATGTTGTTAACAAACGCCGTCAAACAGAATTTAGAAATTGTGCATGATTTGGAAGAAAATAATGTTCAAAATAGGGTAGTACGACAGTTTTCTGACAGTTTTGAAATCTGGTTTTTTGTCAACTTTGGATCGATTTTGCGATCAATCCAGGACATCTAAATTCATTCTATTTGAAGGGAGTCCTAGAGGGTCATGTAGGCTCTCCGTAAATTTTTACGGTCGTGAAATACACAACTATACGAGAAGAAGGAGGGCAAAGAACAGGGGTACCTCACGCAAATGTTGCTGTTGTTGGCACTGTTGTTGGCATGCAAATTGGGGCTATACAACGGTCGGTAGCGATCCAGCGGCGGCGTGAGGTGGCACTGGGGTTGTTGACGACGACGTCGGGTGGCCGTTGCGTCGGGGTCGGGTGGTATTGGTCCTCTTCTTACTTTCTTCTTTCTAACTCTCCCTATATCCCTAATTTACTTTCTATATATAAACATAATATACAATAGTTAGGAGAATGGAATGTGTGCGTTCATGAATAGTTGTGTCGGAGGGGGGGGGGTAGTTGTGTTAAAAAGGGGTCAGTTCTGATGGTTTTAAGAAAAAAAAGTTTGGGTTTAATAAATAATAATAATAATAATAATAATAATAATAATAATAATAATAAGCTACTGATTAATAAACTCTTTAGAAAACTAAATAAATATGTATAATCCATAAAAAATCATAAATAATCTCATAAAAATATTTTTAGATTTTAGGGGGGTTTACAACAGAACTGAAACTACAAATAAAAACTCGGATTCATCATTATTTAAATTAGTTTTCCACATTAGTTTTATAGTTTCTACCTAAAGGATCAATGTATCTGGTTGTACCTAAGTTAGGAATCATAAAATGACAAAAAAATACATTACAGACCCATTTTGGGATCATTCTACAGCCGCGACACCAACGGGTTTCAGTAGGGATACTTCTTCGAAAAATGTCTCTACGGAAGGGCACCCGACAAGAAACCATAGTTAATTATATATCAAATCGAAGGTAATTCGAAGACATACGAGATAGAAAAGGTTTTGAGAAGTTTTACCAAATGGTTTGGTTTATACATACCAATCTTTGACCAAAATTTTGCACAACACACTGCTAGACACTTCGGCTTGTGACAAAAGTTTGAGGGGTCAAAACTCCATAAATAAAAAAATGGAAATGAAAGGTAAGAGATAGAGGAAGTTTTTTTTGTAAGGACTTGAGGCTCTTACCTACTATTTTGGCGATGCAAAATACTGTTGAAGTTAGCACTACCCAACAGTCCTATTCTGGAATCACCTTCAATCCAACGAGTTTGTGAGGAAATTTTGGGATAGAAAATGAATGGAATGAGGGAAAAATGATCCATAGGGCTGTAGGGGAGTGAATGAGGGAGGTGTGAGAGAAGATTTAGGAGAAATGGAGGTAATGGGAGGTGGTTTGGACCACTAAAAGTAGGGGTCACTACATAGTTCCAAAAATTGCAAAGCTTCATATTGTGTGCTATCCACACACTTGTGTGTGCACATTTTGGGTCAAATAAGGGCTTGGTTACAGTCTACTAGGTCTTGTGCAAGTATGAACCAAGTTTGGGTTCAAAATAGTTTGATTTGGATAGGTTTAAGTGGCCTACACTAGTCACTAGCACCACCCTAACTATGTTGAAACCAAGCTAACTACATTGCACCTAGCCAAATCCAAAATTATGTCACACATAATATTAACTAAGAATATTAAGCTAAACATAGTACTGTATATTTCACTACCAAAATAACCAACTTTAGCGACGGCCACATCCGTCGCTCATCCGTCGGTAACATAAATTACCGACGGAATAGCGACGGATATTTGATGAAAATGGCCGTCGGGAAATACGTCGTCGCTAAAATTTGTCTGTCGCTAAGCCGTCGGACAAATGATTAACCGACGGACTAGCGACTGATTACCGACGGTTGCCTTTCAATGGTTTAGCGACGGATTAGCGACTTGTTCCCGTCGGTTTACATGCCATATAATATTAAAATATCCGTCGCTAAGCCGTCGTAAATAGGTCGGTAAAAGCGTATCAGAGAGGTTCCTGATACGCAAAATCAGTCGCTATTCCGTCGTTAACCTCGACATTATAGCGACGAATTAGCGACGGGTAGGGCGTCGGCCTGGTTCTGGAAAGCTTCCATATTTCCAGAACCATGTCGACGGATAATGGGTCGCTAAGCCGTCGCTAGTCCGTCGTCATCCTCGACAGATTAGCGACGGATTAGCGACCCACTATCCGTCGCTAAGTCTCTGGAAACCTACCATATTTCCAGAACCATGTCGACGGATTTGCCGTCGCTAGGTAGTCGATATTCCGTCGCTAATATTCCAGTTAGCGACGGAAGTTCCGTCGCTAGTTAGTCGCTAGCTCGTCGCTACCTGCAAATTTATTTCAACCAGTTAGCGACGGATGCGCCGTCGCTAGGTAGTCGCTAGGTGGTCGCTAACTGCAAAATATTTATATCACCCAGTTAGCGACGGATATTCCGTCGCTCGTCCGTCGGTAACTGCAAATATTCAGCTCATCCACCAACGGCTGTAAATATATATCGATGTTCTTCGTCGGATTTTTAGGACCGGGTATGATAGCTGTCAGAAACATATAAGGAGTCTTCATACACATCCATGGTGGCAGATTGTAAGGGGTAAGAATGACCGGCCAGCATGAGTACTGAGATCCCGACTGTCCGAAAGGGGCGAAGCCATCAGCACATAGCGCCAGGCGTACATTTCTAGGCTCTGCAGCAAAATCTGGATGACACAAATCAAAATGTTTCCACGTCTCTCCATCCGAAGGATGTGACAATTCTCCTTCGTCCTTTATGCGTTCTTCGCTGTGCCACGTCATGTGTTCTGCTGTATTTAGAGACATATACATCCTCTGCAAGCGCTTCGTGATCGACAAATAATGCATATACTTGTAAGGACGTCATTTTCTAGTCGACTTTCCTTTTCCCTGTACTGGCTTGTAACGATCCGTATTACAGAAGCTGCAACTTTCTGATACGCAATTCTCTTTGTAGTACAACATGCATCCGTTGCGACAACAATCTATCTTCTCATACCCCAGTCCCAGTTGTCGGACCATCATCTTTGACTTGTAGAAGTTTTTTGGTAGCTCTTTTGATTCCTTCGGTAACACCTCCTTGATTACTTCTGTGATCCGATTATAGCAAGCTTGTGGCAAGTTAAAACCAGACTTTATGTTCAACAACCGCATCGTCACTGACAGTACGGAATGAGTCTCACAACCAGGATATAGAGAAGTATCTGCGTCCTGAAATATGTCATAGAACTCCTTCGCCTCGGGATTAGGATCCTCCGGATCAAAATTAGGCCCTGCCGCATCATACACCATATCTCGTGCAAGGTTCTGCAGATCTCCATAATCAACAGAGCATCCGTGGTCTTCGATGACATCCGTTGCAGCATTATCATCAAAAGCATAAGTAGCAGCTTCCGCAGCCTGTCTTTCCGAATATAGTTCACCTTGCGATGACCACAGGCCGTAATTACGTACGAAACCCTTACGGGTCAAATGATCTCTCACAGTCACCACTTCTTCGTAACGTCTATTGTGACATTTAACACATGGACACTTAATTTTGTTACCGTCCATGTACTGAGCTTTGCTCATTGCATAATTAAGAAATACTTCCACGCTTGCCTGAAAATCGTCACTCACACCAATTCTACTCTCGTGTTGCCGTTTGTACATCCATGTACGATCAACAAAATAACGACTCATCCTCAATTTGGATGTGAAAATCTGTATCGTAAGACAAACTAAACATAAGAATAGCCCGATACCGATACTCATAAATTTGGATTAGGGTTAGGATGTTAGATATAAGTGAACTAGGTGATGTAGAGTACAATATAGGGAACTGTGAATGGACTGAAAGTTGCACATGAGAAGGTTCAATGAAGGGCCCATAAATGGGTTCACATGATAAGTTAGTAAGAATCCACATCACTATACATACTCCCCCATCTCAGGAGTGTGTCTGGCTCCTATTTAGAACAGCACAGGTCACAACATGTCCAGAATAGCAAAACAGAGCTCTACAATGTATATCGGTATCGGACTATTCCTACGAGTATTGGTATCGGCGATATCAATACTCGTGTGAATAGGAGATTGCAATATAAGTCTAAGCTATCTAGCTAACATGTATACTTGCATTTACATTGTATCATAACTTGTATCTAGTTACCTTGCTAATCATGTATATACTCTTAACATATATGTGAAGACACTATACTAACATGTATTTAAATCAAGGTTCAAAGTATCGGTATCGGAATCGGTATCGGACTATATATTCCTACGAGTATTGGCATCGGCGATATCAATACTCGTGTGAATAGGAGATTGCAATATAAGTCTAAGCTATCTAGCTAACATGTATACTTGCATTTACATTGTATCATAACTTGTATCTAGTTACCTTGCTAATCATGTATATACTCTTAACATATATGTGAAGACACTATACTAACATGTATTTAAATCAAGGTTCAAAGTATCGGTATCGGAATCGGTATCGGACTATATATTCCTACGAGTATTGGCATCGGCGATATCAATACTCGTGTGAATAGGAGATTGCAATATAAGTCTAAGCTATCTAGCTAACATGTATACTTGCATTTATATTGTATCATAACTTGTATCTAGTTACCTTGCTAATCATGTATATACTCTTAACATATATGTGAAGATACTATACTAACATGTATTTAAATCAAGGTTCAAAGTATCGGTATCGGAATCGGTATCGGACTATATATTCCTACGAGTATTGGCATCGGCGATATCAATACTCGTGTGAAAAGGAGATTGCAATATAAGTCTAAGCTATCTAGCTAACATGTATACTTGCATTTACATTGTATCATAACTTGTATCTAGTTACCTTGCAATATAAGTCTAAGCAATCTAGTATTGGTATCGGCGATATCGGTAGTATCGGCGGTATCGGATCGAAGTATCGGATTTTTTTGGTATTGGAAAACAAATAATTATTAATAAATTATTTACATTTAAAAACATATAATTTATACATTTAGGCATAATTTTAAGTGTTTTAAGTATTATTTCTTAGTAGTTTTGAAATTAAATGAAATTAAATTAAATGAAATAGTATTATTTCTTAGAATCGGGACATGCCAAACCGTATCCGTATCGGGGAATGCAACCCATTCCCCACCCCCCCGACCCCCTGCCCCCATTCAACCCCCCCCGACCCCCCTGCCCTCTCCATTACCCACCCCCCCGACCCCCCTGCCCCCATTCCCCACCCCCCGACCCCCCTGCCCTCTCCACCCCCCACCCCCCGCCCCCGACCCCCTGCCCCCATTCCCCGACCCCCCCCGACCCCCCTGCCCCCATTCAACACCCCCCCCCCGACCCCCCTGCCCTCATCCACCCCCCCACCCCCGACCCCCCTGCCCCCATTCCCCACCCCCCCGACCCCCCGACCCTCATTCCCCCACCCCCCACCCCCTGCCCCCATTCCCCACACACCCCCGACCCCCTGACCCCATTCACCACCCCCCCCGCCCTCTCCACCCCCCAAGAAGCCGACCCCCCCCACTCCCTCCCGCCCCAAAACCCAAAATTAGAGAGAGAGAGAGAGAGAGAGAGAGAGAGAGAGAGAGATACCTGGTAGAGAGAGAGAGAGAGCCGCGAGAGAGAGAGAGAGAGCCGCGCGCGAGAGAGAGAGAGCCGCGAGAGAGAGAGAGAGTTTTGGGGGGAATGAAAAATTCCCCCCCGTCGGTTCAATTTAAGTTAGGGCACAGAACCTAGCGACGGAATAGTGACGGAATAAATTAGTCGCTAAACCGTCGCCAATTAAAAGGTGTTTTCCGACGGATATATCCGTCGCCAGTTAGTCGCTAAAGTTTCCGCCAATGTTTTAAAGATTTTGCCGCCAACATTTGTGACGAATAAGCGACGAAAAAGAATCCGTCGCTAACGTTTGTCGACTTAGCGACGGAAACCCGACAAATTTTTACATTTAAAATTGGAAAAAATTATGTTATGTTGTCTGTCGCTAATCCGTCGCTAAGATGTCGGAAACTGGTCGCTATTAGCGACGGAATCCGTCCGTCGCTAAACTTCCGTCGGTAAAGTGGGGTATTTTAGTAGTGTTTTTATATATAATCATGCACACAAATATCTATATATAATTCATGTAATGAAACAAATTATTTGAGCTACGAAGGTTACAATGTCTGTTTCAGCATCCAGAGATATTGGTGGGAGTTCAGCTTTAGTGGCCCTTTGATCTGATACGTTGTTTATTTAGACATGGTTGATTCTACACCAGACAAGTATACATTGCCAACTTGTACAATATAGTTTATATGCATGGTCTCTACTTTTTGTTGTTTTTTTTCTCATACTGTAATATTTATGTTGCTTTATCATGTTTCTAGTTTTACTTTATCATACTTCTAGTTTACATGCACGTTCTTGATTTTTGTTATATGTTCATTATCTGTTTTATTGCTTTTGTGTTCATATGTGTCCCCTGATGTAGTTGTCTAGTCCTACACCACTATTTTCTTGACTTAATTTGACTTGACTTGACATGACTTTACTTGAGTAGGACTTGACGTGTGACATTATATAGATTGTGAGTGCTTACCTTGACTACAGTCTAGAGGCTTATTTGACCTTGATACAAGGAACGACTATAATCTTGATTGGAAGTGCTTGCCTAGGCTACGATTGAGATAATACAGATTGGGAGTGCTTGCCTTGACTACAGTATATAGGATTGACCTCTTAGACACGACTAGTATGCCATGCCTGTCTTAGTCCCCCTGTGTCTTAGATCTTGGTGGCTTAGTTCATTGTGCCTTAGTTGATCCTTCATGATTATCTTTTTATTCTTCCTGCATATTTATACTATTACATTCGACTTGTATATTATGTATCTTGCTTGTCCCTTGAGGACCTGGTGATCTCTCCAGGCTTAGATAAAGAGGAGAGCTATCCTGAGGTATACGATTCTGGAGTCGAGACAAGAGATGTACTGTATAGGAGGAGGAGATTGTGCTAGAGGACTTCTCTTGATCCATGTTGTCTCTTTACATAAACTTGTTACTTTACTTTATTTTTAGTTCAGCAGACTTGTAGTTGACTAGTTACTTTATTTCTCTTTTATGTGGTTTCAGGATGTCTTTTTACCGCACAGTTATATTTTCGTTAATGCTGGACATTTGCTATATTTATCATATTGGACTTATTTATTTCTTAGACTGTTAATATGTGTGGATGAGATTAGTTGTGTACCTGTGACTTGTGTTGTTATTCTGGGTTGTTCTCATGATTTACAACTTAAGCATTAGCTAATGGGCTTGATAGGTAGTTTTGGCTCATTGGTAAAATGTTGCTGGCATGTATCGTATTCCTGGTCCTACGTATTTTTAGGACTGGGGCGTTGCAGAAAGAAATGTGTCTTGGGTGTATTTTAAATTGAAAGCATCTAAGTTTTGTGTCTTTTAATTTGAAAAGTTTTTAAGTGTATTTTAAATTGGCACTCGGTCAAGATACAAGAGAGTATCAATGTGTATTTAAAACTGTATCCTAGTATCAAGTATAATTAGTGTCATGGGTATTTGAAACTGTATCCTAGTGTCAAGATACAAGAGGGTATCAATGTGATATTATGTACCATGATATATGATATCCACATGATACACAAATACCTAGAGTTATGTGATATGTAGGTAAGTGTTAGCTAGGTAGCGCTAAGAGTATACTTGAAGGTTAGTTATGGGAAGGAGTTAGTATCTTAGATACTTAGGTAATGTCATTGAGTAGTGGGTATCGTAATGTCAAGTTATATTTTAGTATACCTATAGGTGAGAGTATACTAGGATATGAAGGTAAGGATAGTGGTCAAGGCATGAGTCAAGATACTAGGTACCAAGTGTTGGTACCAAGTACCAAGTTTCAAGTATGTTGGTACCAAGATACCAAATACCTAGAGTGTTATCAACACCTATGTTTATATTGGTCACTCCGAGGTCAAGTGTTCCTTGTAGGCTCACAAGGAACACATGACGACAGAGATATCATTCTCTCTTATGTTAAGTATCAGTGTTAGCCTTAAGTCAAGTGTCCATGTGTGTCATTCTCTGAAAACTAAATTTACTTACGCAAGACTTTTGAGGCTACTAGAGTTATACCAAAAAAGACGAATAACCTAGTCTTTTATAGATTTTTTCAAAAATCTAGTATAACTCTAGCAGCCTCAAAAGGCTTGTAGAAGTGAATTTTTTTTTAGAGAATGGCTCATAAAGAACACGTGACAACACCCATATCCTTCTTTATTTTACTAAACAAACATCTATTTAATAGGGTTTGAAATTTTAGTGTTAAGAGTGAGTGGCTTCGAGTGTATATTGGTACCAAGATACCAAGTGTCAAGTATGTTGGTACCAAGATACCAAATACCTAGAGAAGGCGTCAACACCTATGTTTATATTGGACACTCCGAGATCAAGTGTTCCTTGTGGGCTCACAAGGAACACGTGACGACAAAGATATCATTATCTCTTATGTTAAGTTTCCGTGACAGCCCGAAGTCAAGTGTCCATGTCAGCCCTTATCTGAAAAAGTAAATTTATATCTGTAAGCCTTATTGAGGCTTTTAGAGTTCTACAAATTTTTGAAAAATAAGTGAAAAGACAAAGAACGAAAGGAGTAAAAAATCGTAAGAAAACAAATGTAAGCCTCCTAAATTTTTAGAGTTATTATTATTATTATTTTGTTTAATATAGTTATTAATATATATATTCTCCCACTTTTATTCATGATCATAAAATGTACTCTTTCGTAGCTTTAATTTTTGGAGCACAAGAAATACCAAACTCTAGAAACTTCCTTCGTGAGTTTTGACCTAGAGAAGTTTATCTTCGATTTGGTATATCATGTCCCACTCAAATATGTCTTATTGTATTCTATTTTCTTCGCACAACTTCGGGGTCAATTTAGGCCAAGAAGTTATATACCGTAAGACTTGTCGTAACTTCCAACTTAAATTTCGGACTCAATATCGATCCAACATAAACAATACAATATATGATTTCGACTATTTTTGAGCCTACTACACACATGCCTAGGGTGTCCCACTCAATCGATGCCCTATGTGCTATTTAAATTCAAATGGCACATAAGACCCTTTATGTGACTTTTTAAGCCTATTTCCCATCTAATTTTTTTTGTTGAGCCTAAACTTGTCCAACAAGTTGTATGGGACTTGCTAGGGTCATCCCCATGTATAGAGGCCATCCTAGAATATTTATTTTAGATTTATTTGAGTAGTTATTGGGTTAAACGCCAATAAGGAATCTCAATAAATCTTAGTTCCTATATTTGGAAACCTTTATATTCATGTATCAATCTCTCTTGCATTAGGACTCCAAATCCTTTCAAACCCTACCCAAACCCCCCTTACATAAACCCATACCCGACCCCCTAGCAAACCTTATATATATATATATATATATATATATATATATATATATATATATAACCTATTGTCATGACCCAGTACTGGAATACGGGGACGGACATAGGCCAACTATACCGTATAAGATACGAAGACGTTATACGGCGATGACTGCTGTCAATCTTGTTGAGTATCCTAGCATGCAATCAATCTATGGCCTAAATCTGATCTCATATCCACATGAAATAACAATAAAATAGCTATAAGAGAGAAAAACATATGGAAAGCAGGAAATACTCATATGATAATCAAGAGTCTACAGTACAAGATAATAGTGTAGACGAGTATACCTTCCTACGGTTCCTAGCATAGTCTGAAACTGAAGCACATCCTCCAAGTCAAGTCTAAAAGATCCACAGGGTCGACCACTGACAATCTGGGAACAATCCAGGGCTGGTCAGGCCAACTGCAGCAAGTACCAGAAAGAAAGGCTCGAGGACGGGCAAAGAAAAGCCAACATGATAAAATATAAAGCAGGAGAACATATATGAACAGTAAATGGGGGTAAGGATCGTGCAGTACCAACGCACGATAACAGTCCAACCATAATGTAGCTAAATAACCAACAATCATCAAAGTCTTCCTAACATCCACTAATGCCTGCATCGCCAACTGGAATTGGATATCAGCCAGCTTTGCAAGCACCAAGCCAAACAATTTAAGTGATTAAGCGGCTACTGAAATGCCTACGGCTTTCTATGTGAAGGTTGGGCTACCCCAATAATGCAATGTATAATGTAGAACCAAAAATTGTACATATCTAGTGAGTTGAAATACTACTTCGATATTGAAACGGCTAAGGGTAAATCCGGCATCCCGCACATGAAATATGCGACTGCTATCCGACACGAATAATAGATTCGGCACCCCGTACGTGAAGTGTGCGACTGCTATTAGACACAAATAGTTTTGGGTTTGTTTACATGTCTAGAGTATTTCTCCGCTCGACTACTACCAACGGATCCAAGCAGGTTATAAACACGAAAATCATACATGAGTCACGAAAATAATAATCATAAATAAAACATGCAAGGGATCCATACTATATCGCGTGACCATCGTGTCGAGAGTCAATGAAAATCAATATAGAGAAATACTAATACATGAATCATAGAATTTATCAAATTTGAAACTATCAAAAATGTACTCGCCAACTAGCAAAGTACCCGCACGGGTAATCACATAATATAGCTAGAAATCAGGATGGCACCACAGTACCATATAATCAAGAAAGCAGCACCTCAAGTACACATGGGAGCCTACAGCTCTAATCATCAAGTCGGTCTATCCACCGGATCAATCTATCAGGAGTCTTTCATCTATGATGAGATAAATATCATATCAGAAAGGCCGATCACCAGATACTAAGTTAATCACAATAAATAATGCTAGGCCCTCTGGCTCACAAGAATCCTCTGAATTATTGATCACAAGATGTCAGAAAACAGTTTCCCCCAACTACCGGGATACAACAATGGTACCAAGTTTTGGGCGTTTGGGAAGTCGGGTAAAAATCTTATAATGATACCTCGATATTCTTTTCGTTCTGTGAAGCACTCGCACAATTATCAAAATCCAGGAATCTACATTGTCATATCTGATCAAATTAGAACATCATAAAAAAGGAAATCGCAATAATATCCAAGAATCCACGTGAGTCTATCCGATCATATTCCATATCAACCCTCCAAATTATACTCAATCCTCTAATATATCCAAAAATACAATTCTGATACATAAAACAACTCTCAGCCCTATCTGGCTAGACTAGGATAACTCCTAGAATAAATGGCCAGGGGCAAGAGTCTATTAATAAATGTCACCGAAAAATGACAAGTATTGCATGGACCGCTCTCCTTACGCTGTCCAACGGACAAGACATGTCAAGGGCTAGGCGACTAATCTAGTCAGGCGTCTACCTAGCAGGTACTGGGATCAGGTATACTATACCACGATAAATGTACACGAGTCTGGTTCAGCAAACCAAAGGAACAGTTCTGCCCGACTCTTCGAACAGAATTTTCGATCGAGAATTTTGGAACAATTCGGTAATGTCTCCTCTGTATTCTGGACGGGAGCTCCCAGCAAATTGGGGGCTAAAACCACTCGGCACAACCCGTCGCAGAGTCGCAAACTAAGAACACTAAGTCTCAGCTTCCAGCAGTGCTACGATGCGTACTGGAAACCAAACCAAATCATAGCCGAGAACACTAAGTCTTGGCCTCCAGCAGAACTACGATGCGTACTAGGCGCCAAGCCAACACATACAAAATTGCCACGCAGGGCACATCACAACACATGTCCATAATTCTAACAAAAGCAAAATCATAGCCACAAGAATAGTTAGCCAAAGCCGCTACCTGACTGCCAGTCGGACACGGGGCATATGGGGACAATCCATACTTGTGAGTCGTGCTCGTGTCCTCGGAGGTGTGGATGACCCATCCGAGTTGTCCGATACGACTTGACCCGGTATCGAACCAACCTATCCTAAGTTATCATCATGGTAGTTCTAATACTATGCTACACTACTTACAGTTATACATTTACAATTACAATTGAATTAAATACAATTAAATCCAGGAGAGAGGACAAGATCTGTCGACGAGCAAGGGATACTTGCCTAGAGGGCTCGGCTAGGTAAGCAAGTCTTCGGCGATCGGGATCCAGGTAGCACGTCCACGAGGTCCTCAGAACACAAAGTAAACAATCATTAGCATTAAATAAAAAAATAATAACAGAAATCACAAAGGATGACAGGAGGCTATACCCTGTAGGTCCCGCAAGTAGTGCAGGGATCTAGCACAAAAATCGAGGCATACGGATCGACACGAACACACAAACCAAGATGCACACGTATTTCGAGACGTGTATAAGATTCGAGACGGTATGAATATCGAGACAAATGGGAAACAGAACGTACACATAAATCGAGATGTACATGTAAATAGAGGGATCACAAATATTAGGATAGCACACAATTATTGTGACACACAAATCGAGGCGACATAGTCTAAAATGGCACGCAAACCAATACAACACACAAATCGAGGCGAGCACGCAAATTAAAACAATATAAGATATAATATGACACGCACATTAATTCAACACGCAAATTGATGCGTGCACGTAAATCGAGACACATACAAGGCTCAAGAAAGCACACAAATCAATAGGGCATGCAAATCAGTACGTGTACGCAAAACGGAGCGACACAAATCACGAGATAGGCTCAAAGGATGAGACACGAAAAATAAGGCAATGTGCAAATCGAGATAGCGCGGTGCCCGAGGCAACACGGGGCTCGAGGCGTCCCGCTGCCTAAGGCAGCGCATAAATCGAGGTGCACGAAAATCAAGACAGTATGCATACCAAGGTGCACACATAACGAGGCATACTACCCGAGGATAGTACAATGCACGAGGGAGGCACAAATCAATCGCACAAAGCATGAGAGTACATGTGGTCCGAGGTGCACGCAGCCCGAGGCCGACTCGCTGCCCGAGCAGCATCGGGCCTGAGGTGTCCTGCCAATCGAGGCTGGTGCGGCCAGCGAGGCTCGGCAGGCACGCTGATGCGGTAGCTAGGAGGAAAAGAAAAGGGGATGTGGAGGTGCTCACCCGGTAAGGTTCTCCGGATCGGTCAGCCCGCTGGCGGAGGGTGGATGGCGACGGCGGAGGAGAGATGGAGATGGTGGTGGCGACCACGATTGGGGACGATGACGATGGTGGCGCTGAAGATGGATAGAGGGGCAGTGGTTATGGGGTGGTTGGAGCGTAGGCGGAGTCGAGCGAGAGAGGAGGATGTGAGCTCGAGGAAGAGAGGGGAGGGTGCTGGCTTCTCCAGCAAGGGAGAGAGAAGAATGGAGAGAGTTAGAGAGGGGAAGGGTGGCTGCTGCTCCTTGGAAAAGGAAATAGGGAGAGGGTTAGGGTTAGGTTAGAGTTAGGGCTTAGGTAGAAAATTGAGGGTGGTTGTTTTATAGGAAATTATTAATAATAACAATAGAAAGAATCCTAAAATAAAGCTAACAATGCAAACCCCAATAAAATGGTACCAATAGTAATTTAATAACAACAATAATAACCAAATGTCAGGCTCAACAACCAAGACCAAATCAAGATCCAAAAATAAATAAAATTTAAATAATACGAAATTTTAAAATCACAAAATACCAAATACGGTCATATACATATTTTAGAAAAATATAGGATATGACACCTATACTACCCGTAAACCCCATCCTAGAAACCCTAAGACCCAAGCCCCTCTTTCAGTCGCCCAACTGTTGCTGTTTTCCTTCTTGTCGCTGTTGTCAGCACCATTGCCGCGCCATCTAGGGCCTACCACCTCAGCCTTGACACTGCCAAGGGACCCCTCCATCACCCTAAGAAGCCATAAGGCCTAGAACATCCCCTACAAGTCATAACAGCCATCCGAAATCACCCCAACCTTGCTGGCTGAACCTCACAGTAGGTGCGCTGACTTGCAACTGCGTTTTCTCCACTTCTAAACATCAAAAATTCCAGAAACCAAAAATGTTGGGTTCTACTATGTGTCTACTACATTATATAAAATTTTATATCGAAATTCTTTCTAGGTTTGTCGGGACACGTTTTACCAAAGTTTGTCCATAATTGACACTGTCATCGCGGTACAGATTTAAACTGTATAACTTTACTTTTACCATTGATATCTTATATAAAAACGACCGTATTTCGATTACCTACAATTCTCGTTCAATGTGTTTTTCATAATTTTGTTGTTTTATCGCTTGAATCATTCGACCTTTGAAGGATAAAATTCAGCCATAAAATGAACTATCGACATTACCATCTTGTGAGTCCCAAATAATTTTGTGTGCATCAAATGCTCCATTTTATCGATCTTCGACCCATGATCATGAATATTTGATAATTTAAATAATTGTTTACCATTTATGTCAGAATAGTAAAGTTAGTTTATTTATGGTTAAACAAGTTCTAATAAACGTTGATTTATCAATGTGGATACTAGTTTGATCATGAGATAATTTTTAAATAGTTTTTATGCAATAATTATTATATAAAATATATTTCTAGAATTATAGAAATTTATTTTGGAATTAATACTGAATATTTTATATTTATATTTTGTGGAATTTATTAGTCCTATGAGGAGTATTTCGACTAGTATGTATTATGACTAGTTGTGACTAATATATAGATAGTTAAACCTATGTACTATATATATATATTGATGATATTAGTCTTGTTAGTGTGCTTATTAATGTTACTTATTATTATTATTTATAGGAGTTTGTGATTCTGTGACTACAGAGGTTGAAGTCAGACATGTACTTTATTCCTTCGTGGCGATTCTAGGCAAGATATTGTGCCACTGTGATCTTATTTTATTTTCTATTATACATGGACGCGTTGTTGTGTGTTAGGATTAGATGTGTTAGGAGAGCGTCCAAGTGTGACTTGGGTGCAGTCGATGATGCCATCGATGACTGAAGTGGGTGTGTGTGTGACCTAGCGTGCTAGTAGCCTTTCTCATGTTAAAGTTGTTTTTCAATGACTTCTATGACTTGGACACGACTCACTTGGAGCGAGAGTTACATTATTATTGGCACGCATCATGTACTTGGCCGGTACAAGAGATTCGTGTGACGGATCATATATGACTAGTTGTGTTAGTTAGAGGACTTGCATGTGAGATACGAGTCGTGCGAGTCATGGACATGGTCTTGTACTACTCCTGGGTGGGGAAGACTATTAGTAGGCGTACGAGATTACTCAGTCTCACTTTTGCCCTGGTATAGGCTATACTAGTAGATATTCCATTATCATCTACGGACTAGTCTCCGGATTGGGCGGGAGTATGCTAGCATATTCGCGATATTAGTTGACCCTAATATCACTCCTTACCTACTTGTGCGATTCCAAAGTAGTCTTCAAGTGCATTACATTTAGATAGATAGTTTACCTTGTTAGTTATATTCATGTTCATGTATATTACTTTTACTGTTTATATTGTGCTAGTTATTGTATCTTGTTACGTCCCTCTGAGGACCTGGTGATCTCTCCAGGTATTTGATGGACTTCAGGAGTATGGTTGTTGTGGTGTGTTACTACTGGATTCATGTATTACTGGTAGTGTTATTTTATTCTTTCTTTCGTGCCTTTTATGTTATCTTGCACCCTATATTTCTGCCATGATTTCTATACTATTTTAGCCTAGTTTTGCAAGCTTACTCTTTTTCTCTGGCTCAATCGAACTAGTGTGATATTGGTGGCCAACTCTATGACACTTGTTCATTTCTTAATATTTATACATTATTGTGGATTGAGATAGTTTAGTTAGCACATGTTTAGTATATTCTACAGCATAGTATATATGGGATAAGTCCATTAAATTGAGAGCTTATTCTAAGATCATATTAGCTGGCATGCTTACGTTCCTAGTCCTATGTATTTTGGGCTGGGCGTGACAACAAAGAACGAAAATCCTAGAAAAGAAATTTATAATACTTAGCCTTTTCTAGTATTTTTCGGAAATCTTGTAGAACTCTGAAAGCCTTAAAAGGCTTGCAGAAGTAAATTTTCTTTGAAGAGAAGGGCTGACATTGAACATGTAACGACACTTATTTAATAGTGAAATCGGAGTTGTCCACATCTCTACTAGTTTTCGGATAGTCAGGAATTATAAAAGGAAAACTCATTAATCATGATATGGATACTTACGTATCACGACTTAGATACTCATATATGCATCAGTAAGATTTTTTATTTTTGATGAACATGTGTATCCATCTATGCATCTATTTGGACAATATACTCGAATAATGTGTATTCATCTTGTATAATTATCTTCAAATGGATATAAATTACTATCTGCGGCATCGTTCATGAATGTACAATCATCATCCTGATGACATATACAGTGTACGAGATAAATTTATACAGGGATAGAGCAGTTCCTGCAGTTCGCCAAGGCGTTCCCTCAGTACATGGACTACACCAAAATTAAGTGTCCATGTGTGAGATATCATAACTTAAAATATCATCCAGAAGTGGACATGACATATCATTTGTACTTGAAGCGTTTCCTTATTTGTACTTGATGAGCCTTTTTTTTTGAAATCACACGCACACAATTGGGAGGCTCGAACCTTGCCGTCCCTCCGGATGTCCGCTCTAATACCACTAGGCTAGAGAGCTCGGACACTTGATGAGCCTTCATCAGTGGCACTTTTATCGCAGTAGTATAGGTTCATGCTATCCCAAATGCACGTTGCTACTTCTCCTCCTCCTCTTGCTGATTAGCCGTAGTCGTTAATTGGACATATTATGTTGTGTTATGGTTTGTTGACCCATTTGGATCTTTATGTATTTAAACATTTAGTGACAATATGTGTTGTGTTGAGCCATTCTTGGGTCTTTATTGGACACAAACTCTTTTTATGGCTGTTTGGTAGTGGATTTGTCTCCACCCGACTATCTTATCATTTGACTCTATTTATTTGATTATTGGAACATTTTTATTGTTTGTCTGTGTGGATGACATATTATAACTCTATATTTTTTATCGCTGTTGAGTGTTCTACCAAAGGGGTTGACGAACCTAGGAAATTTTACAGATGGTTGCTCCGGGTCTATTATTTATAAACTATGATTTAAACTACAGGTAGATTTTGGATGGAAAACAACCAAACAGGATTCTATTTTTTTTGCTTTTGCAATTTAGCAACGTTCAACGACGGCTAGCGATGAGAGATAGTGTTGCTAATCGTATATCGAAACGTCGCTAGCTTATACCGGTGATGTCGTAAACAGTCGCTAAATGTCGCTAAATCTTTGACATGGAAAAGTTTGCCATATCAGCATCTTCGTAGCTAAACAGCGTTATCTATGTCATTAACTACTGGATAATCGATGATGTTTAGCAACAAATACTGATGTCGCGGATTAGCATTGCCGCATCGCTGAACGTCATTATCTACAAGAATAGTGACGTAATTTTGTCGCTATAAAATGTCGCTATAGCAACGACCAACAATGTTTTGTGTGTTAGCGACTACGGAATACGCGACATCATAAATCCGTCACTAATCTATATTAGCGACGTATTTTAACATTTTAGCGACGATGTTGGTTGTCGCTAAAATGTCTTATTTTGGTGGTGGGATAATACCGAAATCAGGAGGAGTATCCAGAAGTATACTCATCTGACATTTTATGCTTTTTCTAACTTGTGGATATTTTTTCTACTGGATTTTGGCACCCTAAGAAGGTTTTAATGATGCACCGACATTGGGTTTATTGTACCTCTATATATTTTCACGTCGTAAAGACATATTGACATCGACTCAATTTTTCCCTTATGATATTTTTTGTTGAGTTTTTCGAACTAAGGTTTTGGAGGTCTATCTACATACGTATACCAAATGAACTTGCGTTAATATGCTATCTGAAAACATATGTTGGTCATCCCTGAAGACATATGCTGATCATCCTTGAAGGATGATGCAAATCATCCATGAAGATTGATGCTAATCATCCCTAAAGATTGATATACATATTATAATTGAATTGTGCATTCAAGGGGGGAGGGAGTTGTAGTTAGTTATATCTAAGTAATCGATTGCTCCAAACGGATAAGAATGTATCCCTTAGATATATCTTAAAGGATATCATTGTTATCTTGTAACCAATTGACTCTTTTATACATAATAAGTGGAAAACACATTGAAGGGTTCCTTCACACGTACAAATCAATAGACAAAATATAGGGTTTCTCTTTTATCCATTTCTCTTTTCATTTACAGAGTTCCTGAAGGATTCCATAGTCTTTATTGAATACAAAAATATTCTAAATATAAAAATATAGCATTCTAAAAACCATAAAAATTACACCTACCTCTATGAAATTGTCAAAGGCAATGTTGTCATAGGAGTGTAAAGAAGGAGCGGGAGGACCGCCATTTGTTTGCAGAGGAGGGACTTGCACAAGGAGCGGGAGTCTGAAAAAAGTAGAGGAGTGTAAAAATGGAAGAGGGAAAGGGCAACCATGGTTGTTCCATCCCCTTTCCTTCTCTACTTCTCTAACATTATCCACCTTTGTATCAAATAAAATGATGGGGACAAGAAGAGGGATATGGAGAGAAGATGATGGGAGGGGAAGAATGTCCATGGTTGTATGATGTCGATAAAAGAACAAGAAAGATATTGAGTGTTCATGTTCCAAATCACTAATTTGTAGCAAAGTTCATGTTCCAAATCCCTAAATAGTAGAAACCTTCATATTGAAAATCTCTAATTTGTAGTAAAACTTATGTTCAAAATTCCTAATTAATTAGTAATATATTCATGTTCAAAATTCCTAATTAGTAATAAAATTCATGTTCATATTTTTGATACAATTGGTAATACGATTGATTCATGGTCGAGATTTCATGTACTAAAATCCTAATTTGTTGTAAAAATCATTTTTGAAATCCCTTATTAGTATTAAATTTCGTGTACATATTGGTACATATTTGATACAATTGATAGTAAATTTCATGTCTGTAATCCCTAATTGCTAGTAAATTTAACGTTCAAAATTCTCAAATTGTAGTAAACGAACATGACATTTTACTAGAAATCAGACATATGAACATGAATTTTAGTACAAATTTATAGTTTTATGGTTAATTTATTTTTTAAAATTATGTTTTTGAAATGTTTTTTACTTGGTCTTTTTTAACAAAAACTAACAATTTTTATACAGAACAGACGACGCGAGGGAAGTTTGCAATTTTTTTAACAATACGAGGATAATCTGAAAAACTTGGAAGTGAAAGGAGATTTTTTTATATATATAATTTACCATTCTTTGAATGCATTTGTTTAGAACATATTTTACATTTAGGTCTTGTTTGGTTTGCGAAATCATGGGGTTGGGAAAGACATGATTATTTTTCTATGTTTGGGTGTCAAAGGAATTGAGGAGTAAAGGAAAATGATTCCCAATAGAAGGAAAATTAGAAAAAAAAATTCCATCCATCCAAGCAAGGAATCAATTTTCTACCTTGAAGTATTGACTTTCCTTTTCAAATTCCTTGACATTTCCAAACATCGGAAAGAAAAATCAATAAGAATCCTAATTTTTCAAAGAAAAGAAAATACCAAGGAATTAATTTCCATTCCATTCATTTCCACGAACCAAATGAAGCCTTAGGAGTAGTTTGGATTATCTTTACGATTCAACAAGACTGAAGACTTTATCTGAATTAATTTCTATTTTGTATGGGAATATGTTCAAATATGCTATTTATTTTGAGTTAGAGGTTCAAATGAGTATTTTCGAAATACTAGTCCATTGGATATTTTGAAAACGGACTACGAAATAAAAAGAAAGATGCAACCCTATTCTCTACTATTATAGAGGGGCTTCAAAATGGTTCAAGATTGAACCGTCGAAGCCGTGTATATCATCAACCATTTTCTTTAAAAAAAAATAAATTATGTAAAAAAATTGTTGAAAAAAGTTAAAATTTGTTATATATATCCGAAATGGGGAATTGAAATCAACCAAATAAGAAAAAAGCATCTCACCTTAACAACATGAGCTAGAAAAAATATTTGACTATAATTGGATAATATTCTTATTATACGTTATCACACGTGCAAAGCACGTGCATTTACTAGTTAACCTTTAATTTGTTTAGAAACAATGGTAATGAAAATTCTGGATGTTTAAAAGCCATGAAGTGGCCGCCCGTTATTGTCGCATTTACCTCCTTCAAATTCAAATTCAACTTCAAAGCACGGGCAAAGAGTTCTGTCATTGTGCTCTATCGTCATTAATAAAGGGAGCGGACGAGAGGGACTGGCTGGCTGATTGACTTAAGGCCTCGTTTGGTTTACAGAATGGAAGGGAAAGGAAATCAATTCCTTGGTATTTCCTTTCCTTTGGGAAATTACAATTCCCATTAATTTTCCTTTTCGATGTTTGAAAATGCCAAGAAATTTGGAAAGGAAAGTGAATACTTCAATGTGGAAAAATGATTCCTTGCTTGGATGGATGGAATCACTTTTCCCCCAAGTTTCCCTTCTATTGGGAATTACTTTCCTTTCCTCTTCAATTTCTTTGGCACCCAAACATAGGAAAGTAATCACTTTCCTTTCCCAACCCGATGATTCCGCGAAACAAACGAGGCCTAAGAGTTTGTGCTTGAGAAAAATAAATAAATTATCATTTCTAAAAAATCAAATAATTATCTATATTAGGAGATGAAAAAAATTAATGCAAGTTGCTTTGTTGAAACTTTTTAAGAGAGTATTCACGCCTTTCTGGTGTACACAAATCAAATCTAAAGATGGATGAATCATGCATGCTACCAAGATTGATATAAGTTGGTCTTCCATGAAATCCATGTGGTGCTAATTAATATGCCAATGAAACAATTTGAGTTCGACTACAAGGCCTCATTTGGTTCGCGAAATGGAAGGGAAATAAAATTAATTCCTTAACATTTTTTTCCTTTTGGAAATTACAATTTCCATTGATTTTCCTTTTCGATGTTTGGAAATGCCAAAAAATTCCAACAAGGAAAAAGGATTAATTCCAACAAGAAAACAAGTTGCTTTTTGTCGTTCGGACTCAGACTCGGACACGGACTCCAGGATGCCTTGTGCATGCACGGGCGTGTTCCGGGAGGGGGGGGGGTAGGTATGGACTGACACTCGACTATGCTGATTGTGGGATGATCTAAAATATCAAATTCTATTTTTGAGTATTGGTATTTTAGTCCCACATCGGATAGGAGAAATTATGAAATCTCACTCCACTCTACAAATAGAGCCCCCTGGCCTCCTTTGTAAGATGCACCAAAGAAGAGAGTTAAGAGAGTTCGTGAAGTCCAGGGAGCTCGTTCAAGTCACAAAAAGTTGACTGACGAGCGTTCCAAAAGTTCTTTGAGAACTTGTTGGTTCCTGGAAGCGGATCGTATAAAGGCGAACCTTGCTTTGAGCAACGGTGATCTTTATCACCCCAGCAAAGCTGCCTTTCTCTTTCTTCTTTCCTTTTCTTCTTCACCTGTAACTCGTTCTATCCATCTTAAGAGGAAGAACGAGATCTTCTCCGATCTAATCAGAATTCTTTTGTGGGCTTTTATCACTGCTGCTACGAAATTCATTTGTGCCTTCCTCGAAGTGTTATGTCACGACCCGCATCCGCTTTTTGGACGCGAGCTCGTGAGCAAGCCAGCTACGTATCGAGCGGACTCCAGCCCGACTCGAGTACGTATAAGCTGTCAAGGTCATAGTATCATATCTAGTCTAAACTATATCTCAATCCACAAGAATCAAATAAATCAAGAATGAACAATTATGGGTCATGGTCTGTAGCCCATTAGCATATTGTTCGATTAGACTCCAAGAATGATATGAGTCTATAAAGTAAAGCTGATAAGCAAAAAATATCATAAAAGCACGAGAAAGATAGTAAATCAATATCACTAACAAAATACCTGAATCATGCAGATGAAGTCAACTACCACATGCTCAGCTAACTAACTCCGTGCAATCAGCTACCTGAAGAGATCATCAGGTCCTCAGAGGACTAGCAAGATACATAAAACATGCCTACTAATATGACAGTAAATAACAGGTGTGGAGGATAAGAACACTGCAAGAAGAACATCTAAGGACGACGAGTCGTGAGGAAATGTAATACTAGACTTGGCTACCAATCAATCGATTAACCTCTATAGCTTGTAGTACAATGCAAGATACTCCCAATCAATAGTAGATTTTGACTGTAATACAATGCAAGATAATCCCAGTCAAGATTAGCCAATTCTAGTATCGATCTCCTCTCATAAGGATACAAAGTCAAGTAGACTCCTATAAATCGTAGTACAATGCAAGATACTCCCAATTTATAGTGTCACAAGTCAATCAATCAATCAATATATGCTATAGGTCGTAGTACAATGTAAGATACTCCCAATCTATGGCATGTCTCAAGTCAAGTCAATCAAGTGATATCAAGGTAGAAGAATCTGTTATAGGTCGTAGTATAATGCAAGAAACTCCCAATATATCTATAGTATGTCTCAACTGTAGTACAATGCAAGATACTCCCAGTCAAGAATGGTCAAGAACAGATATAGAAACTGACAACTCAATCACGAGAAAAGGGTAACACAAAGAGACCAACATTCTAGCAATGTCAAACATCCTATACGTGTACGTATTCTAGAACAAGTAAAGCAATCAAGGACGAATCAATCACAATATGGAATCATGTGACAATATAAAAAGGAATACAATAAGGAAAGAGAAACCATGTAAATACTGTATATGTTCGGCAAGGTGTACTTGCCTGAGGGTTGCACGGAGAACCAACAATGTATCGCCAATCAACAAGTCAGAATGTCCAAGTTATCACAACTGTCTCCGAAAGCTGAAATAAACGTTACCAACATTCTCAGAATAGTCAAATTAGCTAGAATTGCCTGTCTTTACGTCCAATTCTGGTCACAGGGGCAAAAACGGTAATTTCGGGCAAAAACGATGTCCGCAGTTGGACCCACTTTTGCACCGAAAAGCGTGCCAGAGTCAATGGTCTCTAAAGTTATCAAACTACATGTCTACGGATCCAATTTTCTGATACGAACCCAACCATATGTCCAATTTTGGATTCCGAGGGGCCGTGCACAAAATCGCCCGTTGAATCGGACCGTGGGGCCCGCAAAACGATAATTTTACCAACTGTCTCAGAATCGAACCAAACTTGGCATACAGGACCAGAAAAATGATACGGTCCTGTTGGCGCAAGTTTCGTCTCGATCTGACGAGCGTGCACAAAGTAATTGGGAAATTTGCAAAGTGCACGATACGGTGACCTCAAGGCACATTCATCAATCAAGCTAAATATACAAAGGATCTTCTTAAGCGATTTGAACTAGATTCATCCAAAACAATGACGACTCCTATGGAAACAAAGACCAAGCTTGATCAAGATAAAAATTCTATTTCGGTCGATATTCGTAAGTATCGAGGTACGATTGGTAGCTTACTTTACTTAATTGTTAGTCGTTCCGATATTATGTTTAGTGTTTGCTTATATGCACGATACCAAGCAAATCCCAAAGAATCTCACTTATGTGCCATTAACCATATTTTTCGGTATCTCAAAGGCACATTAACATGGGGCTTTGGTATCCAAAATCCTTATCCTTTGAGCTCATCGGCTACTTGGATGTAGATTTTATCGGATGTAAGATTGACAGAAACTAGCGGCACATGCCATTTTTAGGGAAGTCCTTGGTGTCATGGTTTCATAAAGAACAAAACTCTATTGCTCTTTCTACAACTGAAGCCGAATATATAGCGATTGGATGTTGTTGTTTACAAATTCTTTGGATGACACAAACACTTGTAGATTTTGGCATTTCTTGAAAAGTTATTTCTATCAAATGTGACAACACTAGCTCCATAAATCTCACTAAAAACCTAATTTGTCACTCGCGCCCAAAACATATCGAGATTCGATACCTCTTGCGTGATCATCAACTTAAAGGGGACGCCTGTCTGGAATTTATTGATACCGAGCATCAACTAGCTGACATCTTCACCAAAACCCTTGCCGAAGATCGCTTCTCTTTCATTTGTAGGAAAATTGGCCTTCTCAACAAATCTTTTTGAACTCATTATCTCCTTTTAATGGATGATCCGACGGACTTCTGCGAAATTCGGAAGGATAATCCGTCTCCTCATAACTGACATAATCTCTTCCTCATTTTTCTTTCTCCTTTTCTTAAGAACTTTTCTATCCCTATCCGGATTAACAGACGGATAACCACAGATTTCTGCCGGATCATCCGTCTGTGACTTTTTTGTCACAGATAGGAACCGATCTGACCTTTGCTCTTCCAAAAAATTCTCCTATTTCCTAAATATCCGGTGGCCCACTGCCCAAAACTGACAACCCTTTCACTTCCCTCATAGATTTCCACCTACCCATTCATTGTACCCCTTTATTTTCTTTAAAACCCATCTCTTTCCTCTCTTTCTCCTCTATTGCCTCTTCTCTCCCAAAATCTGGCGCTGATCCGTTTGAACATCTGGCCATATCCGATCACCGCCATGTCTTACAAGCGCTATCGCTCGACTGCCTCCTCCCCTTCACCTCCTGTCCTTCCTCCTACTTCCATGTTCCTCCCGACTCCATCCGCCCATGGCCACAATTCGGCCATCTTTCGTACTGCACATCAATCTCAGGACTGGTTCAACATTTCCTCTAAACTTTTAGTTTGCACCGGCAAGCCTGTCTCCTTTATTTATTTTCCAACCCTTAAGGAAATCTTCGACGATGCCGACTTCACGGACCTTTTGTAGAGGTAGGTGGACGTCTATCCTGCTGTCGTCCAAATGTTCTACTGCAACCTCGTTGCAAGCAAGGACCGTCCGGAGTTTGAGACGGGGGTTGGTGGGGTCAAAATCTCTGTCAACCCTTCCTCTCTGGCTTCCATCCTCGGAGTTCCCGAACGTCCCGGCCTTCACTGTCATTCCTATAATGTGGATACCATCAAGCTCTCTCCGGACTACACCTTCGAAGAGTTCATCTTCTGCGTTTATGATCATGTCTCCTCTCTCAAACCTGAGGACAAAGATTTAAGTCCTATGTATCATGACCTTCACCGCATTCTCTGCAACTCTATCACCCCGAAATATGGCAATATGGATAGCCTTAATACCGAGGAGCTCATTACAATGTACTATGATCTACTACATGATCTGGATCCAGGAAGCAAATTATTTGTCTCTCCTCTTTGGCATGTACATCACGATGATTCTGGAGGCCAACTGTGTCAACCTCACCAACTGTCCCAAGGCCAAGAAACCATCTCTCCTCGCCAAGGCAAAGTCAAGACCCCTCCACACTTTTTGTGCCTCGGCTTCTCAACCACTTCCTGCTGGCGGTGCTAGTCCTTCTACTACTCCTCCGGCCACTGCTGTTATTCCCCTGGAGATTCGTCAATATGTTGACCGTCGTTTCAACTCCCTCACTCTTGCCACCTCGGAACGCATTCAGGCTGCCACCCACGGTCTGGGTACCTTGATCCACCATGCTTCATGGATCAGGCTTATTACTTTCAGTGCTGCTTTATTGAAAACAACCCCCTTGTTGATCCGGTAGTTCCTAACCCGGCCTACCAAGGACCATGATTCTCTGATCCTAATCTCTATGGATTTATGTATCCAGATGGCATTGATCCCTATGGGTCCTTTACTCCGGCTATAGGGGTTGATGATAAGGAAGAAGATGTTGATGCGGACCCAGCAGTTAACCCTGATAACCAATGACGGCTAGAATAGTAGGTGGTCTCTTAGAATCTTTTTGATGATCGTGTTTTCTTTGTCTTGTTGTGTGTAGTCCTTTGGGGACTTTAAGTTATGTTGGTCTTTTATCATTTTTTCTTTATCTGGCCTTGTCTTCCAGTAGGGAGTGATATGTTCTGTACGTAATCAAACTATTTCTTTATATATGAACATGCTTATTATCTATTATGCTCTCTTATTCCTAGCTTCAAATCTTTTATTTTGCATAAATGACAAAGGGGGAGAATTTGTATTGAGGGAAAGATCTTTTATTATGGGGAGCTATCTCTAAACAATACTACTTGTCAATTATCAAAAAAGGGATATTGTTCGCACACTGATTTTGATACTTACTATTAACGTCTCTACTGTTTTAGATATATCTCTTCTCAGGTTCTCAACAAAGCCTCAACAAATGAAAGATTACTGCATCCATCAAGCTATCGCTCAAACTCATTCAAAAGAACTATATTCTAAGGAAACAAGAAGCTCATTGAAGAAGATCACTATCAAAAGAATGAAGAAACATCTCAAGACAGATTTAGCCTCTCAAGAGTCTGTAATACATAGGAAAACACATGTCAAACACTTTTGTATGGATGACTTATCAAAAGAAGTGATTATGAAGAAAGCGGATCATCTGCCGGATTATCTGTTTTGGCACAACAAGTTTTCTGTGGTCCAAACGGATGATCCGACGGATAACCATTGATATCCGTCGGACGATCCATTTTTGAACAGCAAGTTTTTTCTTGGTTCCCACATATCATCCGCCGAATTTCTGCTGAAATCCATCGGATGATCCGTTTCGGAACATCAAGTTTTTGCCTTGTTCCCACAGACTAACCGACGGATTATCGCAGATCACTGGCGGATGATCCATCGTGCTAAGGTGGCTATTTGAAATTCAAATCCAACGACCCTCTTTAAATAAGCATTTAATGCATCCAATGACTAGTTTTTTAGCCGTTACTGTTGGAGCGGATGAACTCCTGGATGTCCGCGGATATCCCGCGGATCATCCGTTCGGCTGTAGTAAATGCTTCATCTCTTGGATTTGTATAAATGGACTTCACCCCTCTTCATAAACACCTATCCACTTGAGCTTTAAATTTACTCAACTACCAAGAGCTTCACCATTACTACTATACCAAAAGCTTTTATTAGTCACCCAACCAAAAGTGCTAGAGTAATCAAGAGTTGTAACATTCGATCTTTAAAGTGTTCTAGAAGATCAAAGGCTTTCTTTCTTTTTTGTTGAAGTTGACGAGCCTTCGAAAGAAAACTCGTATGTAAAAAGTTGACGAGCCTTCAGAGAAAAACTCGTGTGTAAGAAGTTGAGCTCTTCGGATCCAAACTCGTGTTGATGTTGACGAGTTATTCAGATCCAAACTCGTGTGTAACTATTTACTCAAATAGTGCATTAAAGCCGGAGAGAGTTCCGGGACTGGAGTGCCCATTGGGAGGATACCAGGATACATCGAGTGTTTGAATCTCTCTCACATTATTATCCTTTAAATTGCTTTTAATTGTTTATAATTATTTTATTACTCTATTCATCCCCCTCTAGGTTTCTACAATATAGGTGTGATAAGAAACTGATGCCAAATCCAATGAAAAGCGTCAAGCAGCTGGAGTATTCAAGCGTCATCGGGAGTTTGATGTATGCAACTACTGCCACAAGGCCTGACATAGCTTTTTTTTGTGGAGCACTCAAGGTGTGGAGCACTGAAAAGCTGTAAAGAGGGTAATGGGATACCTATAGAGGAATCAGAAGTATGCACTACACTACTGCGGAGATCCAACAATAGTGGAAGGCTTCAGTGATGCAAGCTAGTGCTCAGAAGTAGAGAGTGAAAGGTCCATATGAGGGTATTTTTTTCCATGGGTGGAGATACTATATCGTAGAAGTCGAAGAAGTAGACTACGCTCTCACACTCTTCTATAGAATTTGAGTTCTATGTACTGGTGGATGTAGCGGATGAAGCAAAATGGTTTCGGAAGCTCATGTATGACCTTCTAATGGTTGGGGTGGAGATACTGACATTGTCGATATACTGTGATAACTAGTCGACTATAGCGGTGGCATCGAATGACCTATTTAATGACAAGAAGAGGACTGTGCATCTAAGGCACATGGCGGTAAATGATCTTATCAAAATGGGATTTATTGCCGTGGTTGATGTTCGGAGCCAAGAGAATCTGGCAGATCCGTTCACCAAAGGTCTCAAGCACCAACTGGTTGAAGACACAACATATAAAATGGGCTTGAAGACACTATAATATTGTGTCTTTATAATTTTACTATAAAGTTTTATGCTATTAGTTCAAAGAGAAATCTACTAGGCATCTAGCTTTTATTTCAAAGAAGGATCATTGACTGAAAGAATATCAGGAATAGTGGGTAAACATTTAGGAATTACGGGGTTACGGACCCAGAACCACTGTTGGAAGTGGGTAATCCTATAGAAAATATGGGGTTACGGACCTAGAACCAATGTTGTCGACTATTTGTTCTTTGTATAGAACAAAGTCATGTGAGAGGATGGCTTGGAAGCCTTAATGAGTTCTCGGAAATTTGGGATGTTCGGCGTGCTTCACAGGAAGCACGGATAGCACAACACTACAAAGGAGCGTAGTACTCCATGCTATAGTGGGGTGACACCACATGAGGCACCTAGTAAGGATAAAGCCTCGGCTTCGGGTCAAGTCACAGCGGCGTAGCACCGCACATTGACAAGTGAGTATAATACTGTAGAGAATAAAGAGTGGTACGTTGCACTACAAAGGGGCTGGAACTCATGTTACAGTGGTGTGACACCATATGAGGCATTGCCTTAGCTTCGTGAGCCATGTCACGGCGACGTAACATCACAATGAAGGGAAAGACCTCATGCTGGATAGTTTGGCACTACAAAGAGACTGGGCCTCATGCTACAATAGTATGACACTACATGAGGCATTGAGTCGACTTCAGGTCATGTCATAGCGGCGTACCACCGCAAGGAAGCGAAAGGCTTTATTCCAAGACTCTTTAAAAGAACTCACCCAGAGTGTATGGATCTCTATAGGCCGTCTCTTGAGGAAAATCTTATAGACACCCAATATACATACACGGAAACCAGGCTGGCACAGAACCTTTAATGTGCATCCAGAAGCACAGTTGATGTCATTATGTGAGTGGAAAGAATTGTAGTAATGGTACATAATTCAAGGCTTAGTCCATTCTTGTATAATGCTGTTATTTAACCCATGAAGGAAGATTCAAGTCGTAGCGACATCTCTCCTAATGCATTATGGGCAGTCACTGTGGAAAACGCTCAACCCATATATTGAGATATGTGTGGGATTGTTGATACTTTTGCCTTTAGACTAGAAAAGATAGTCTCACATCGGCTACACCAAATGGCGAGTATCTCAATATAATACTTTGCTTATGTTGAGATATGCACATGAGGTATGGTGGGTTACAAGTGGGTGCCATGTGGGAGTATTTTCCTAGAAGGAAAAATAATTAATTCCAACAAGAAAGCAAGTTACTTTTTTGTCGTTCGGACTTGGACTCGGACTCCATGATGCCTTGTGCATGCATGGGCATGTTCGGAGGGTAGGCGTGGACTGACACTCAACTATGCTAATTATGGGATGATCTAAAATATCAAATTCTATTTTTGAGTATTGGTATTTTAGTCCCATATCAGATAGGTGAAATGGTGAAGTCTCACTTCACTCTATAAATAGAGCCCCTGGCCTCCTTTGTAAGATGCACCAAAAAAGAGAGTTAAGGGAGTCCGTGACGTCCAGGGAGCCCATTCAAGTCACAAAAAGTTGACTGACGAGCGTTCCAGAAGTTCTTTGAGAACTTGCTGATTCCTGAAAGCGAATTGTATAAAGACGAATCTTACTTTGAGCAATGGTAATCTTCATCACTCCAGTAAAGCTGCCTTTCTTTCTTCTTTCCTTCTCTTCTTCACCTGTAACTCGTTCTATCACATTCAAGAGGAAGAACGAGATCTTCTCTGATCTAATCAGATTCCTTTTGTGGGCTTTCGTCGCTGCTGCTACGAAATTCATTTGTGCCTTCCTAGAAGTGTTACATTTGATTTCGTCTCTCTGAATTCTCCGGGATCTCAGTTGTGCACCTTCGTCGAAGTGTTGCCAAAGTTCGTTCTTCCATCTAAGATCTGTTTTGGAACTAACAAGAATTATTTTACATAGAAGTATATATTTGACTATATATGTAAATAAAATTTTCAAATTATGATATTTTTCTTATAAAAGAAATTGTATGGATGAAAGGAAAATTTCTTATCAAAAAGAGCAAGCAAGTGACGTTTATTTTATTATAAAACATATACAAAATACGATAAAGACATTTCTATATTATATTGAATTATGTGAGATGAAGTATATAAAAAAAATCAACCTTTGCTACTTTTTACCTTTTGTTTTTGTCAAAAGTTCATCAAGAGGAGTGTACTAATTCCTTTGATTATATAACCTAGACTAATTACGAACATTTAATAAAGCACTTTTGTGCTGTAGATGGAAAAGCGTTCGGAGACAATGTGGAGTGGAGTAGTGCAAGAGTGATCCAAATTATCTAACATATACCCATCAATCTCCTTAGCTTTAGTTGTGGGTGGCCAAATTGGAAGAATAAGAATAACCTTTGTACATCCATTTTTCTATGTTTTCGCATCTCTCAATTTTCACGCATGTTGGATGTTCATATATTTATTATTGGTTCCCCTCATCGCCATAAGTTAGGCAATTTGTAGAAAAAGCAAGAGTTATTCCTAGGTGTTATACAGTAGAAACTCTATAAATTAATACTCGATTATTTAATAAACTCTCTAAGATAATATTTTTGGCCGGTCCCGACTCGGGGATAGGGTGCTAAATTAATAATTCGCTAAAATTATAAGATAATACATTTTTGATAATTTCTTCAGACCCCATATAAAATATAAATTAATAATTCCTTATATATAGCATATTACATGAATGATTTATGAAGGTTTCTTGAAAAATGACTCAAGAATTGAAGGTTTCTTGAAAATATTTTTAATGTCCATAAAGTGATACACTGAACACAAGAAGCATAATAAGGTGGGAGATTGAAGGTTTCTTTCAAATTGGGCCCTTCATTTGATATACACATGCATTGTATACAATAATTAAGTGGAAGCTTGAAAGGTGTTTGTAAACTACGTAAGTATTTTACTATAAATTAATAAAATATTAATTAATATATAAATTAATAATTATTAATTTATCGATTAATTAATAACTCTTTTAATTAATAAATTTGGTGGTCCCAAGTGTATTATTTTATAGAGTTTCTAATGTATTCCACTTTGTTTGATGTGTTCTCAATCTTTGACGTTGAGGATACTACATATTCCAAAAAATCTTTACTACTATATAATAAATAAGAAATGTTCAAATTTACTGTAAAGACAGATAATTATGGACGGTGTCTTTTAATAATCTTTCTAATTAATCTTTCTAATTAATCTTACAATTTTTTAAAATAACATGTATAATAATAATAATACAACTACTAAATTTAGAATAGTTAAGACGATTATCTATTTATCTTCCTAATAATATAAAATAATATAATAATCTATACTATTATTTCAAAAATTATTATTTTAAATAATATATATATGATAATAGTATAGAATAATTATTTTTAGAATAATTAAGATGACTTATTTAGTCTTCCTAATTATAATATACAATGAAATAATTATCTATATTATATTTAGAATGATTACTTTTAAATTATATATATATATATATATATATATATATATATATATATATATATATATATATATATATATATAATGCTAATATAATTACTAAAATTTAAATAATTAAGACGATTGTCTTTTAGTCTTCCTAATAATAATAAAAAATAATATAATAATCTATACTATTATTATTTATCGAAAAATATGAAATACGAACAGCACATGTGCATATATACTATTAGATGCAAGTCCTAATTTTTTTTCATACTATGGTTCATTTCCATATCAACCCTTTCACCAACTCCCACAAAATAAACTATCTGTAAAACAATTTCACTTATTTAGCTTTCTAAGATGTCTAAGCAAATTTAATTTTGTTAAAGAACATAAGTGAGGGAGTTTAGAAGCAAATCGACAAAAGTATAGCACATATATCTTGATCACACAATTATTTCTTAGGTTTCGCAATAGAAAAGAAATCTTTTCTAGTGGCTAACCCGACAAAGAATTTGAAATATGAAGTTAACCCTTGTCTCGGTATTAGAGAACCTTGAACGAAGTGTATTAGGAAACGTTCACAAAGGTTATGTTAGTAAACATTTATTTTATATGAGCATCATTTTATATATATCTTATATATAATGGGCAGGGTCTGTATTAGATTTCGGAGAACCAAAATAAAATAAAAAATTCTTAGAACTACTCAAAATAAAATTATAACTCAATTACATCAAAAGATATATTTTATAAGCAAATTAAAATCTTGATACAAAGTGTTCAATAAGATGCACAAATATTCAAAATAAAATTACAAATAAATTAGAAGAGATAGGTGACGAATTGATTAATAAATTGCAGGACCGTGTGCCAATATATATTCCCCTTAGAGCTTATGTCCCAGGACGATCATGCGTACACTTGAATTTTTTTGCTATGTTCCAAATTTTTGCAACAAAAAAACTCAGATAAGGTATTGTTAATTTTCCTTTTTTTTTTTTTTTTTTTTTTTTTTGAAGCAATGGGTACTTGTGGCGAACTCAGGACGATCATGCGTGTGGGGAAGGTGTCCTATGTTTTGCGTGTGTGTGGGTGTGGATGGAAAGGCTTGTGCAGCCTCACAGGCTCCTCCCCCTCACGACGGACCCTAGTCAATAAGGAAGAGAACCAAAAGGTAGTGTAATGTGCAACTATGCTAGCGGGTCATTAATATTTAAGTAAGTTTTGTTGGTGTTCTAAGACTCAATGTCCTTAAATGTTATGTGTATGTATATAGATTCTTGTTGGAATAGGCTTTCTTTAATAATTTGTATACTTAATTGCAACATGTTCTTAACTTTCTTATGTGTATTTTAAATTGCGGACTAATTTTCTTTTTATCGTGCTTCAAATATATATATATATATATATATATATATATATATATATATATATATATATATATATATATATATATATATATATATATATATATATTATTGTTAAACAAAGAAAAGGAGATGGAGGAAATTATTTCTTCATTCACTTGTATTGATCAACTTGACAAGAGCCTCTTATATAGGCTTACAAATGAGCTTACTATCATGATGACAATTAAATAGAATAATACTAAAAGCCATAGGTTATGGATAACCAAAAGGCATAAGTTATAGCCACCAAATAATAATGGTAATTTATCCATATTTACAACACTCCCCCTTGGATATACACCATTAATTAGTTGGTATTATATGCGCTTTTGTTGCCTCATTAAAACCTTACTAAGAAAAAAAAATCCAGTGGGAAAAATCTTAGTTAAGGAAAAAGAGTACAACACGCAAAACAAAAGTATTATGTACAAGTTATACTCCCCCTCGATACAATGGATCTGAAACAGCTAATTTGTCTGATGATTAAGTCGTCGCATGCCTATTCCGTGTACCAACTTCTGAAATGTGGACTTTGGAAGTGCCTTGGTGAACAAATCGGCTAAGTTTTCACTTGATCTAACTTGCTTAACTTCGATCACTTTCGTCCTTTGGAGCTCATGTGCATAAAACAATTTTGGTGGAAGGTGCTTCGTTCGATCTCCTTTGATGAATCCCTCTCGGACTTGCGCAATGCAAGCTGCATTGTCTTCGAATATTGTTGTAGGCTTATCTGTAACTGTGGGTAGTTGACAATTTACCCTTATATGATGAATGATCGATCGTAACCACACACTTTCTCTTGTTGCTTCATGCAATGCAATTAATTCTGCATGGTTAGAGGAAGTTGCTACTGAACCTTGCTTTGTTGATCGCCAAGATATAGCTGCATGATTATTAATAAACACATAACCTGTTTGGGAACAACCCTTATGAGGGTCAGAAAGATAACCAGAATCTGCATAACCAACTAGATGGGAGTTATTAGTGGAATTACAGGAATAAAATAATCCCATATCAGTTGTTCCACGAAGATATCTCATTATGTGTTTAACTCCATTCCAATGTCTAAGTGTAGGTGCAGAACTATATCTAGATAATAAATTAACAGAGAAAGTAATGTCTGGTCTTGTGCATTGTGCTAGATATAGCAGTGCTCCAATAGCACTTAAATACGGCACTTCAGGACCAAGAACTTTTTCATCTTCTTCCTTTGGTCGAAATGGATCTTTATCTAAATCCAGACTCCGTACAACCATAGGTGTACTAAGTGGATGTGCTTTGTCCATTCTGAATCGTTTCAAAATTCTTTCGATATATCGGGATTGATGCACTAATATTCCACTAGAACTTCGTTCTATTTGCAAACCGAGACAAAGCTTTGTCTTTCCCAAGTCTTTCATTTCAAATTCTTTTTTCAAATAGTTTGCAGTTTTCTCTAATTCTGCAGGAGATCCGATCAGGTTTATATCATCCACGTATACTGCCACTATCGAAAATCCATTCTCGGATTTCTTAATGAAGACACATGGGCAAATTTGACTATTTCTATATCCTTCCTTAGTCAAATATATACTAAGACGATTATACCACATTCTTCCGGATTGTTTCAATCCATATAATGCTCGTCTAAGTTTAATTGAGCACATGCCCTTTGACTTAGTCTCTGGCATTGTAAATCCTTCTGGAATTTTCATATAGATGTCAGTATCTAAGTCTCCATACAAATATGCAGTTACAACATCCATAAGTCTCATATCAAGATTTTCAGAAACTGCGAGACTAATTAGATATCTAAAAGTAATAACATCCATAACTGGAGAGTATGTCTCAACATAATCAATTCCAGGTCTTTGAGAGAAACCTTGTGCTACAAGTCGGACTTTGTATCTTTCAACTTTGTTTCTCTCATTTCGTTTTCTCACGAACACCCATTTAAAACCAACAGGATTTATGTCCTTTGGTGTTTCCACTATAGGTCCAAATACACCACGTTTTTCTAAAGATTTTAATTCTGCTTGAATAGCATCTTTCCACATTGGCCAATCTTTTCTTTGTCGACATTCATTTATACTACGTGGTTCATTTTCACAATCATCGTTGTCCTTTGATATTTCAGTAGCTACTGCATAGCTAAATATGTCATCGATGACAAGTGCTTTTCTATTCCACAATTCACCTGAACATGCATGGAATATCGAGATCTCTTCATTTTCAGGTACCTGTGCCTCTCTAGAGGCATCCATAGGCATTTCAGTGAATTTGAAAACATGCACATCTTCATTATCTATTTTCGGAGCTCCAACCACTATCGGACTTTTATCAGGACAAGATGTTTCATTTACTCTCCTCTTTCTAGGAGCACTATCCTTGGAACCTATAGGTCTACCACGCTTTTGACGTGTAGTAGTAGATTCATTTGCCGCCTTGTTTAGATTTTGTTCAATATGAACATTAATTCTGGCTGGCACATTTCTAGCTGGCACATGAGATCTAGTTACCTTTGCGGCATCATTAAATGCATCAGGTAATTGATTTGCAATTTCTTGCAAATGTATCATTCTCCTTGTCTCATAATCACATTGTGGAGTTCTTGGATCTTGATGAGATAGAGTAGGCGTATTCCATGTCAATTCACGCCGTTCATTAGCAATGGATTGTTCTGTATGAACAATTTGTTGCTTACCTCCCCCTAACGGCGGGAAGACTCGCTCATCAAATTGACAATCTTCAAATCTTGCAGTAAAGACATCACCAGTCATTGGTTCCAAATACTTTATTATGGAGGAAGATTCAAAACCAATGTATATTCCCAAACGTCGTTGGGGACCCATTTTAGTTCGTTTGGGAGGTGGAATTGGGACATATACTGTACATCCAAACTTTCTCAAATGTGAAATATTGGGTTGTCTTCCACTAACAAGTTGTATGGGTGAAAAAATATGGTAGGCAGTCGGTCTAAATCTAACTAGAGATGCAGCATGTAAAATAGCATGTCCCCAAGCCTCAATTGGCAGATTAGATTGCATTAGTAGAGGTCTTGCTATAAGTTGGAGATGTTTAATAAATGACTCAGCTAACCCATTTTGTGTGTGCACATGGGGAACAGGATGTTCTACCTCAATCCCTAATGATGTACAATAATCATCAAATACTTGTGAGGTAAATTCAGCGGCATTATCAAGTCTAATTGACTTAATCGAGTTATCAGGAAACTGAGATCTAAGTTTAATAATTTGAGCCAAAAGACGAGAAAATGCAAGATTTCTAGTAGACAATAAACAAACATGTGACCACCTAGTAGATGCATCTATGAGTACCATAAAATATCTAAAAGGACCACTAGCAGGATGAATAGGACCACAAATGTCTCCTTGTATTCTTTGCAAGAAACTCGGAGACTCATTCTTAACTTTTAGGAAAGATGGTCTAGTTATAAACTTTCCTTGTGAACATGGAACACATAGGTGATTCTTTGGTAAACCAAGATCGTAATTTTTCAATAAGTGTCCGCAAGAATTATTAATGATCCTCTTGAACATAGTTTGTCCCGGGTGACCTAAACGGTCATGCCAAATGGTACATAAGATAGGATCATTGACTTTATGTTTTGCCACATTCATATGTGATTCAATTATACCAATGGTGGTGTAATATAAACCCACCGAGAGACAAGAGAATTCTTCTAATGTGAGCTTTTTGCTCCCAACATTAGATGTGATACATAGTGTCTCTTTATTGTTATTATTTCGAGTTTCAATATGATATCCATTTTTGCGTATATCCTTGAAACTTAGCAAATTTCTTTTGGAATTGCTTGAATATAACGCATTTTGCAAATGGATTTGAGTGCCATTAGGTAACATAATGTGTGCTCTTCCAAAACCCTCAATTATATGGGCTGGTCCAGCTATTGTTGATACTTTATGCATGTCAAATACTAAATTTAAGAAAAACTTTTGATTCTTCAAAATCGTATGTGTTGTAGCACTATCTACCAAACACATATCCAAGTCATTTTTCTCCCTTCGTATATCCATACCTTCAATATGAGAAAAAAAATTTATGAACATATACTCAACTAACACAAATATAATAAAAGTAATTAAGCATACCAAACGATAACATCATATTATAGAGATGCAACTTTCAAGTACATAACAAAGTAATGACATATTCTTCAACAAACTCTCATGGCCTAGATAATCCATGATAGTAACTAAAAACAAAAAAACATGACTTCAAATGTAAAAAGTTCATAATACTTGAAGTAAAACATATGTCGACCGAGTGCTCATTCAATGGAAGGTGGATTCGCCAGCATTTCTTCAAACTGTTCATTGGTAATCTGATTTCCATTTTGATCTTCAAAAAAATCAGAACAATTCAATTGAGTGATGTCAAGTGGCTGGTCATTGTCCCAATATGCTGTCATATTTGCTTCCATTTTCTTCGATTCTTTGAATTTGTCAACCTCATGTTGATTAGTCCGACATTGCTTAAACCAATGTCCATTTTTGCCACATTTATGACAAGCAGTACTACCATTATTTGGTTTATATTGAGGATTTGAATTCCCTTTGTTAGAGGGTGCTGTCCACTTGTTCCATTTGGTCTTTTGTGAACCACTATTTTCGCCTTTGTTATAAGGCTGATAACCATGACCATACCTCGAGCCATAACTTTTTCCTCTTCCACGTCCTCTTCCACGTCCTCTACCACGACCTCTGGTAACCCCAAAATTTGCATTTGCTTCAGGAATTGCCATTGACCCAGTTGGTCTAGAGTTGTGGTTTTTCATGAGAACATTGCTATTTGCCTCTGCTACAAGGAGACAAGTCACCAGTTCAGAATATTTTATGAAATGTCTTTCACGATATTGTTCCTGCAAAAGCACATTACTTGCATGAAAAGTGGAGAGGGTTTTCTCAAGCATTTGAGCCTCTGTTACTTTTTCTCCGCACAACCTAAGGCGAGAAACAATATTAAACAGAGCAGAATTATATGCTTTAACAGTTTTATAGTCTTGGTATCTCAGGTTCAACCATTCACTTTGAGCAATCGGAAGGATTACCATCCTTTGATGGTCAAATCTATCCTTTAGAGATGTCCACAAACTCAATGGATCATCCTCACATAGATATTCTGCCTTTAGATCATCATGGATATGATGTCGTAGGAAAATCAAAGCCTTAGCCTTGGCTTCAGAAGATTCTTTATTTTCCTTCTTAATAGTACCATCAAGCTTGTTGGACTGCAAGTGCAACTTCGCATCCAATTGCCATGATAAGTAATTGTCTCCGCTTACATCAAGAGTCTTGAATTCAATCTTTGCAAGACTCGACATCTATATAGCAGAAATAATTATATTAGAGATAAATTAATTTAGATAGTAAAATTGACAAGTGCTTTCAATATTACAAATTTTCACATATGCCACAATGTGATTAAAAGCTATCAAAATATTATGTCATATATTTATCACATATACAACAATGTGAACATTATATAATAATCTTTAGGTCCTTATGGTTTGTATTTTGGGTACTTTTTCATAATACGGTTCACATATACAACAATGTGAATTGGTACCTTGTAAAAAAAATATAATGGAAATATCAATTTCATATAGTCTAATTTAATGTTCAAAAATAATAATGGGTTTACAGACAATAACATTTAGCAACGATAAAAGAAAGATCCATCATCCTTATCCCACAAGTTGTATTGCTACATCCTCCATTAAACTTGTGTATGAAAGCAAATAATACTTCTGGAAGGAAGAAAAAAAATAGAAAGTGAGGGAGCAATTTCTAAATAGACTATTTATCATGGCTTCATCAAAACCCTACCAATTTGAAAAATGAAAGACCAAAGTATATTCCTTTCCTTTCTTCCCGTGAACCAAAGGAAGTTGAAAATTTTAGAACGTGCATGGGTTATAATTTTCCAAAAAGGCATAATAATAATAATAATACACTAGAAAACAAGTAGATATAAAGCTAATGAAACATGCATAAAGAATATGTAGATACATACATCATGAATTGGAACTTTGTTTGTCTCATATAAAATATTAAAAGAATAGTTGGTACTTAAGATTACTAAAATATGTATCTATGCATGCAAAAACTAAACTCACCTTAAGTTTACTAAAATATGTACCTATATATGCAAGACTAAACTCACCTTAGAGAATGGTGCTGATAACGTATTGTTAAACAAAGAAAAGGAGATGGAGGAAATTATTTCTTCATTCACTTGTATTGATCAACTTGACAAGAGCCTCTTATATAGGCTTACAAATGAGCTTACTATCATGATGACAATTAAATAGAATAATACTAAAAGCCATAGGTTATGGATAACCAAAAGGCATAAGTTATAGCCACCAAATAATAATGGTAATTTATCCATATTTACAACATATATATATATATATATATATATATATATATATATATATATATATATATATATATATATATATATATATATATAGAAAATGACTTCTAGCCTAGTGGTTGAGAGAGATGCATGCGGCCGAAGTGGTCAGAAGATCGATTCACATGTGTGCACACACACACACACGTGAATCGATCTTCTGACCACTTCGGCCGCATGCATCTCTCTTAACCACTAGGCTAGAAGTCATTTGCTAATATATATATATATATATATATTATATATATATATATATATATATAATATAATTATATATTGTTAAACTCACCAATAAATAAATAAGGATTGGGATGGACTGTTGGAGTGTATATATAATAGATATATATAGAGATATATATAATATTTATAATAATATACAAACACACACACACACTCCAACAGTCCATCCCAATCCTTATTTATTATTGGTAGATATATATATATATATATATATATATATATAGAGATATATATCATATATATATATATAATATATATATATATACAGTCCATCCCAATCCTTATTTATGGTGAGTTTAACAAAATATATATATATTTTAATATATATATAATATAGATATATATATATATATATGTATTTTGTGTAAACTCACCAATAAATAAATAAGGATTGGGATGGACTGTATATATATATATATATATATATATATTATATATATATATTATAATATATGTTGGAGTGTGTGTATATATATATATAATATATATATATATATATATATATTTTTAAAAAAAAAATATATATATATATATATATATATACACTCCAACAGTCCATCCCAAACAAAAGATATATATATATATATATATATATATATATATATATATATATATATAAGAATGGAGCAAGGGTTCTGGGCTTGGCACCCTCTCGGCGGAGCTCGCCCGAGCTTCGAGTCCCCCCCCCCCCCCCGCGCGCTCGGGAGGTGGCCGACTGCCGTCCGGAACCCCCCTCCTCCCCGTGGGACTCCCGCTCTCCCCGGCCATCCCGGTCTCGGCGGATGGCCGGGTTTCGCTCAGCCGCTCTTCCCGTGGGGCGCCCCACCCTCCCGGCGGCTGCCCGTGGTGCGGAGGCCCCCCTCCCTCTCCCCCCTCCTTCCGCGGAGCCGCCGGCGCCCTAGACGTCGAAGGCGTCGTCGTGCTCGGCGCCCTCCGTTTTCTTCGGCCACCTCCTCGCAGCGGTCGCTGCCCCTTCCCCCGCTTCCACCGCCCCGGATCCACCTCTTCCTCCCCTGGCGCTTGGCCTCCGGAGCCTTCCTCCGCGCCGCCCGCAACGCTCCCCCCTTCTCCCCAGGTTCGAGCTCCCTCCGCCCCTACGGAGGCCCCTCCCCCAGTCTCCCGTCTCTGCTCCACCCGCCTGCGCTCCCCCGCCGGCGCTCCCCCTCCTCCCGGAGCTTCCCCCCGCCGGCCTCCCAGAGCCCCCTCTCGCCTCGGTCCCTTCCCCGGACCCTTCTCCGGAGCCCCCACCGCTTCGAGCGTCCCCCATGCCTCCGAGCATCACCCCTCGGCGGCCCTCCCCCCTGAGCCATCCCCCGCAGCGCAGCCGGCCTCTTCGATCGCGGATCCCCCTCCCATGCCCGCCGTCCAGGCTGCCGCAGCGGCCCCCGTCTCCTCGGCGGCGGTGGGGTCCTACTATCAAGACCCCACCAACCCGTCGGTGGTTCTGGGTCTCCCAGGACCCCTTTTTCCCTTCAGTGGCGCTGGAC
>JANAVB010039004.1:0-52357 GCA_029216955.1 Iris pallida
GGCGTCCATTGTCGCTAGACGTCGCCAAATGACGACATAGAGTGACGTATAAGTACGTCGCCAACATTGCGACGTAAAGCGACCACTAGCGACGCTTCAAAAGTTTGTAAATGATGACGAGGCATGGCATCCACGTGGCCACGTGGGCATCGTAGCGACGTATATAGCGACGTCGAGCGACGTAACGTCGCTAGTTAGCGACGTATAGCGACGTCTGTGTGACGTCGCAGTACGTCGCAGAACGTCGCTATACGTCGCTAATATAAAAAAATTTTTTTAAAAAATATAATTGATATTTTTGTTATGCTGTGTGTCTGGTTTATAGTGTGTGTGAAGTGCAGTGTTCGAACCATCGACAGTTTCGCTTACTGTTGTATGTTTTATCTTTGATAGAAAGAGCAACAGTTCAGGGTGCACTTCTCAGAGCTTCCTCTTCACGTCCTTCACCTTCTCGGGAACCTTTACGACGTCCGAAAAAGTGAAGGACGTGAAAATGAAGCTCTCAGAAGTGTACCCTGAACTGTTGCTATTTCTATCCAAGATAAAACATACAACAGTAATCGAAACTGTCGATGGTTCCGAACACTGTATTTCACATTCACTGTAAACCAGACACACATTATAACAAAAATACACAATATTTTTTTAAAATTTCGGCAGCATCCTTCCTGTATATCAGATCATCGCTTATAACCCAGCGTAGGTATATTTGTCACCGTCGCAGATATCACAGTAAATATCACAATAAAAATAGGAGGCAGTGCAAAGTAAATATCAAAGACACACATCCTCACAAACATCCAATAGAGTCAAATAAAAATGGAAGATGATAAAAAGTCTCCCACCAAGTGTATAAACAACAGTGTATGAATAAACAATTTGCCCATAGGGCCAATACATACAAGTCATAAAAAAACCAATAAAATCACTGCGGACCCCTGCCGCGCAACTGGGATAGAATGTAGTCATACTGCTCCTGGGTGAGCTGTACCGTAGGGGCAGTAGGAGGCAGTACAATGTCTGGAGTCGACGCCGGAGGCAGTGCAGTATCTGGAGTCGGCGCCGTCGATGGACCCGGAGGACGTACCTGCCAGCTCTCGCAGTCGCTCACCATGCGCAGCAAGGGCACTCACCACCTTCTCAGTATACTGAGCGACTGAGAGAGAAAGGCTCCTCTGCTACCGTCCAGCTCGAGCTGTCTACGCTCCGTGCGCTGCATAGACTCGGTGAGCGTCTGCAAGTTGGCAGCTGCAGCCTGATGCAAACTCAGCTCCTGTATACTGCGCTCGACCGCATCAAATCGTCCGGTGACGATCGGGTCGGATCGTCGCTCGACCGCATCAGAAATCTGCTGCAACTTGCGACGTAGCTCCTCGATCTGACGACGAACATCCTCAGCTCGTGACGACGCCTGCGTAGCCGGAGACTGCGCACTGACAGAGGGGGCCCGGGATGACTCCGAAGCCAAATAGCGTCGTAGGATCCCGTACCGTAGTACGTACCCTTCTGAAGACCGCCAACGGCGGTCATCCAGAGCTCGTCCGACGATGGCTCTGCAGGCGGCTGGGAGGAAGTACCAGCCTCCTTCTGCTTGCGCACTAGCAGCAGCAGCAGCATCAGCCGCCTCCTTCTGTAGCCGAACAAACTCGGCCTAGAACATGTTTGCTAACGTGTAAGTGTTTACTAAAGTCTATATTGATATCTATTTTCCTGTTTTCTAAATTATAGTTAGTTAATATTAGTTGAATAGAACTTACATATGCCTGCGTCGCCCTCTCGTCAATGAAGTCCCCAGCCCTCCGATGGGTGACCAGGAAGACGGTCACCATGTTCGGGTCCTCACCCTTCTTTACCTGTTAAAATATATTATATATTAGTATTAAACATTATATCGAACTATATATAAATTAATGTCCGTCATAGGAAACGTACCAGACGACGAAAATGTTCCGTCATCGGAATGGAGCCGCCACACCACTTACCGGCGCTCGACGCGCCACCTTGGCCTTCTCAGACCGCTCCTGGTACTGGCGCTCACTGAATCTAGCCTTCATCGCAGTCCACTGCTCTGGCGTAATCCAACCCTGGATCGGACGTCCGGCGCGATCACGACGCTTCTGGTCGTCGATCGCATCACGGATGAGCTTGGCTATGACGGCAGGAAATTGGCCCTCGATCCTCGCCGCCCGGTGTGGTGGATAGAAATAGGTCCTCTACAAGAAGTAAAATACAAAAGTTGTAATATACACAAATAATTATTAAAATTTAAAAATAAACAAATTTTTTACCTTGAAGTGGGCGAACCAAAAGGCCTTCCTATCTGCGGGAGCATCTGAGTAGTTGAGCCAAGGCCCACCATAGTTCTGCCTCACAAATGTCCCCAGCTGTCTCTGTACTGCAGAAGGCCGATATCTATACAATAATAATTTTTCATGAATATATATGTACATATAATCATTTGAGAAATATATAATAATTAATTAACTTACTTCATAGGCCCGTCCGTCCAAATCTCCATACGCGTCTCGCCCGGGGGAGCGCATGGGGGTCGCTCTCACCTCCTGCCTGGGCAGGATCAGTCTGATCGCCGTCCTCCATATGATCGGCGTGGGCCCTCCATAGAGCCGTCGACAGTAGGAATGCTGGACGGGGGATCAGGGATGCTGGACGCGGGATCAGGAAGGCTGGACGACGAGGGAGGAGTCGCCAACCTGCTAGAACTGCCCTGTCCCGGTAATGGACCGAGAACAGGAAGACTGGACGACGAGGGAGGAGTTGCCAACCTGCTAGAACTAGCCTGTCCCGATAATGGAGGGAATAGAATGGTACACTGGCGTACTCGGAGATGAGGATGAGGGTACGGAACTGCCCTCTCCATCCCCAGCCCGAGGCTGACGGGACTGCCTAATATATAATCCTCCGCGTCGTCCGAGGTCTAGTCATACCTGACAATAAAACATATGACAATAAAACAAAAAAACATATTTATATGATAGACATCACAGATTTTTGAAAAATATCATAGTCAAAAAGTGTCACTGAAGTGTCAATAAAAGTGTCAATAGAGTGTCACTGAAGTGTCACAGATTTATATGAAGTGTCACTAAAGTGTCAATATGATGATAAAACAAACGTACAGATTTAATACTCTTCTGAAAATTCATCTAGTTCGTTTAGCTCATCTACTTCTTCTTCTTTCTTTTCTCTTCTTCTTCTTCCTCCTCTACATCTTCACTTTCATCTGCATCTTTCTCTTCAGATAATTCTACTTCTTCTACACAATTAGATGTGTAATAGGAAACTTCCGTCGTGTCCACTTCTATAATATTTGTTACAAGAGGTAGTTCATCCTGTTGATAAGCTATATCGTCAACCTCAAAGGTATTTCTAGCTTTGGTCTTGCATACTGCCCACCAGTCCGACCTTGTTGTTCCCCGTTTAGGATAACTTGTGAAGTACACGAGCTGAGCCTGACTTGATAGGACAAATGGTTCATAGGCTTGATATCGACGCCGATAGTTTATATCAACAAGACCGTGCTTGTCTACTTTCCAACCTTGACCTTCAATCGGATCGAACCAATCATACCTGAATAACACAATCTTAGCAGGCTCTATTCCATAACTATATGTCAGCTCCACAATCTCCCGTAACACGCCATAGAAATCGTTGCCCGCATCAACATCTTTGTAGTTCGAAGATCTGATACAAACAGCTGTTTTTGGTGGAATCGAGATCCACAAAGTTGTCTCTGATCGGACAAGTTGTTGACTTGAACCTAAACCCATTAACACAGTAGCTTGGCCATATTTTTGCAGCATAAATTGTCCCTTGGCTAGCGTTCTAATAGACTCATTCTCAAGTCTTGCGTATGGACGATCGACCTAAATACCACGAAAGAAGTAATTAAGCTCATTCTCAATCAAGTGCATATACAAAAAGGTAATTACAGAGTTCTCAAGTCTTACATATGCACTCAACCATGATGGAAAATATGCCTCATTTCTTTCAAACAAGTCAAGTAGCATTGATGAAGAAAGCTAATAACAGGTAGAGTTTCAACCAGAATTGAAGTACCAAAGCTTATTACATCAATACAATATACACAGTAGCTTCGCCTTGTGCAAAATTCACATGTGAGTACACCTAATTAAACATGTTAAAATGGAAAATAAATGGTTGGTAAAGGATCTAGGCTATGTGTACGTGTCCAACATAGTGTCTCGTGTCCACCACAACATGACACAGTGTGTCCAGTGTGTGTGGTGTGTCCATCTGTGGTGTGTCCGTGTGTCCGTGTGTGTGTGTGTGTCTCTGTGTGTGTGTGCGTGTGTGTCCGTGTGGTGTGTGTATGTGTGTGTCTCTGTGTGTGTGTGCGTGTGTGTCCGTGTGGTGTGTGGTCCGTGGGAGAGGAGGAGGAGAAGAGGAGGAGGAGGAGGAGTAGGAGGAGGAGGTTAGAGTTTACCTGAGCTCGAGGAGGAGGAGGTCGACGGGGGGTACCGGTTGCCGGAGAGGGAGGGAGTCGCCGGGGGGGGGAGGGAGTCGCCGGGGGGGGGGGGAAGCGGTCGCCGAAGGAATCGCCGGAGGGGGGGAAGAAAAAATTGGAAATTTCGAGTGAGTGGGAAAAACGAAACGCTGTGCCCTAAGTAAAAATATTAGCGACGTCACATGAGGACGTCGCTAAACGTCGTAAACTGACAACATTTTAATAATCCAGCGATGTAACGTCGCTCTTCAGCGACGTAATTTTTATCTGTCGCTGAACGTCGCTAAATAGCGACGTTTTGCGATATTTATATAAAGGAGTCGCTGAATTCTATATATAGCGACGTAATTTAACGCCGTCGCTAACTTACGTCGCTAATAGATCATATTTTAGTAGTGATTAGGAACCACCAAATTGGTGTGAAGTCGGGGCATGACTGACAAGTCTCCCCAAGTTTCAAGACTCCTAGTGTCGTATCGGACACGAAATTTGGCTCGCACTGATATTGAACTGTACTGTGCGCACGAATTTTCCCACTGATACGGTCTTCTGCGTCGGACATTGACACGCTTTGGACTCGATGCAGAGTGTTGAATCTCTAGCCTGAGACCTCACTACCTATGGACACTGCACAGACCCCACGTGCATCGTGTCGTGACCTATGCGATCGACATGGCCGTACGGGCCTGTGCACGAGCCTGTGCACAGCAGGATTCCTGAACCCTATTTCCTTGCATTGGCACTCGTGTCCACTCTTGTGGACACGAATGACACACCCTGGACACGTGTGCATGTGGGGGGGAACACCCTACATGCCTGATTGTTAATTTCGTTGGTTTTAGGATTTCGAAATGGGATTCTCTGATACATGTTCAGTTTCAGTAAATTCAGTGTTAAAAATTAAATTGTTAATGATGTAAATTTGATGATGTATTAACATATGTACATATCTGAGTGATGTTACAACAGGGATTCAATGATATGCATGTTGGTTGTATTTAAGTTCATCCACATTCGACTGAAACAGTGAAAAGAAAACTGAGTTCATATGGATTGGGTTGATTGTTTTGAATGTTAGTTTATTGATAGGTAATTAGGTTTGGATATTTTAAACTGAGAAATCCCAATGTCTGAAAACTGAGTTAATGATCCTGAATGTTTGTATATAACTGAGTTAAAGGATACCTGAAATTGATGTTAAGAGGATGTTAACTTGAGTTTAACTAAGGCTTGAACATGAAAAACCTGAGATTTGAGAAAACAGTAAACTGACATTTGGTAAATGTATTATCCTGAGAACAATTAGCTCTACACTCTCCTATATACAGAACATACACATCCACACAAACTTGAAATAGTGTGTAACCTGAGATTACTGTATAACCTGTCATTGAATTACAATGTAATGAAATCTTGAGTACCACATATAGAGTTCACACATTCCTGTCTTATTTTTCTGCCACACTGTATACAGAACACACATATTGTATACAAATTTCCTGCACTGTATATACATATACATTCCTGTGTTCTTTCAACCTGAGATTTATCCCTGTACACACAAGTACTTGTCCCCCTTAACATGTGGTATAGGTGAACACTCATCCACACAAATTTGAGGTTTTTGTGTATTGATTGGGTTCCTCTCTCTTACTGTTATCATGTGCAGTCCTCACATTTCAGTCACTTAGTTCTAATTCCTATTACACCTATACTCTATGACACTTAAACACACACATGGCCACCTATCTAGACTAATGTCCTGTCACTGAACCTAATGACACACTCTCACATCTCACAAATTTCCACACACACACATTACACTTTCTAAATTCCTTCTTCCCATTTTAATATATGTTGTATAGGTATGTGTACATGTATCTAGTTTCCTACATAGCTATATTATATTGAATGTGATGATTCCTATATGTAAAATATAGTGTATAGATATTACTTTAGGTATTGTACTAGTAGGCTTGTATTGGTATGGTGTATAGGCCTAGAGTTATAGTGTTGACTTAGAGTTGACCAAACCCTAGAGTTGACCTAGTTTGACTAGATGTTGACTTTGGTTGACCCAGAGTTGACCAAGTTTGACTTTGACCTAGAATGACCTAAAAATCATGTAGATCGCATTACAAACTTCTTTTACCTTATGTTAAACACATTGTGACCTGTGTTGCTCTAAAATAGGACTCATCTACTCTGCCTGGACATCTACACTTACCAGATACTCAGGATATCAGGCGAGTACATTCTCTGACCGTTTATATAGCTAGAACTTATATTCCTGCTCTAGATTTACTTTACTTGCATGCTGTCACGTTGGTAACACGATTGGTACTATATGGATCCCTTCATGAGATGTTATTCCCCTCAGGAGCATCAGGTACTTCATGTCTGTGCGTTTCACTTACATCATGTATCTTCATGCTTCACTATTCATGCTCGCTCTGTATTCATGTACTCTCATGTTTGCAGAGTCCTCTATGAATCAATTTCACGTGTGCTCTCATCACGGAGGCAGTAAAATCTTGAACCTTAACGTAACATGTCTGGATCTTTGTGTATTGGTTGGGACTGGAGGAGTAGAAATAGCATGTGAATAATTCTAAATAATATCTTGAACCACCTCTCATGAATCACCTCTACCTGTTCACATGTCTAGCTTGTACTCTGATTCACTAGTCACTGATAGTTCTCTACCTATATAGATATTTCCATTACAGTTATCTCTTTTACTTCATGTACTTTCCTTCAGTTATTACATATCGTACTCTATTGCATGTTTATTATCTTCTGACATGATATGAACTGCGTGAGATGTATTGTGCTCGCTCCCTGTCCTGACTGGACCTGTTGATATATTACAGAGGAGGGATGAGGCTTACTGCACTACCTATTATGGAGCTTCCCTAGCCACTTGCGAGTTAGACTCTCAGGGACCCAGCTCTAGCTGATGTTATCACCCCTACTGCCTAGACTAGTTTAGTTAGGCTTTATCTTACTTATGTTGTCATTTGGGATTGAGTTGTATTATGTCTGTTTGTATCGTTTAGACACTTAGACTTATTTCCATTTTAGTTTGTACTTCCTTTGAGATCTTTATATTTATGATATCGTTCTATCTTCTGCCTTAGATGTGATTGAGATTGTATTCTGTATTGTCACCTCCACTCGGAGTGTATATACTGTACAGGTACCTTATATTGTTAGATGTTGTGACCTAGGACAGCGTTCTACCGCCGACACTGCGGCGTAGGCTGGACGTACCCACTTCTCGTGCCTTACTCTAGGGTGCGGGTCGTGACCCGTTTTTAGTGGTGGCCCATGCAGGTCTAGAATAGAAGTGTGGTGGTATTCGAACTAGAATATCACTGCAGACTGCAATAGAAATTAGAAAGCTTTTTTTTGGTACTCAATCACATTAGGAGAAACTCTTTATTGCCATCTAAATTCTTATTTCAGCTGATCCTCTGAATTTTAATTGTCCGCCTTTGTTATATCACTTCTTCTCAGAAATTGATACTCTTGTTTGTCTATCTTCAGGATGGTAGAGACTCGATCGCAGCCTACCATTCATGAGGATGCTATGGAGGGGACTGCTACCTCTCAGCCAGTACAGCGGGGCCAGGGGACTGCAGCTCCTGTCACCTCTGCTCGTATTGAGACCCCGACAGCAGCAGTAGGGGGTATGCTTCCACCGGCTCAGAGGCAGGACCCAGTCATCCCAGAGGATCCTTTCCAGCAGCCACCTGCAGGGACAGTGGACGCAGTGCAGCTTCTAGCCTTCTTTCGGCAGTATATGGAGGGTCAGCAGACCCAGAAGCAGAGACACACGACAGAGCTTAGCAGAGGCATTGAGCTGGCAGTGACGGCAGTGGAGAGAGTCATAGCTAAGCCAGCGGCAGCCCCGCAGCCGTACCAGCCACGGAAGAAGGGCATCCAAGACTTCCAGAAGATGCACCCGAGAGACTTCCGAGGGACAGAGGGGATCTTGTATGCCGATGAGTAGATCGAGCATATGGAGGAGATCTTCAGGCTGGCTGAGATCCCGACGAGGCTCCAGATAGAGGCAGCGGCCAGTATGATACAGGATATGGCCCGTACATTGTACCAGACCGACCCGAGGGTTGGCACAGCAGGACAGACTTGGGCAGCATTCAAGAAGCTGTTCAAAGAGAAGTTCTTTTCAGACGCAGCACTGGGAGCCCTCGAGACCCAGTTCGAGGCCCTAGTTCAGGGGAGCCAGTCCGTGGAGGAGTACGCAGGAGAGTTCTGACACCTGAGCAGATTTATGGAGGACTTGTCGAAGACGACGAAGGCCGGAGGTTCCAGAAGGGCTTGGTAAAGGAGGGTCAAGTCCTACACCAAGAACGCTCGCAGCGCTACATTTGAGGAGATCCTGGTAGACGCACTAGCTGCAGAGGATGATCTTGAGCTTAGGCTCAAGAGGGGGCGAGACTCCCAGGGTGGCAGCAGTAGTGGAGGACCGGCCAAGAGGCCCCACTTTCAGCAACAGCCTCAGGGACAGGGCCGTGCACCTTTTCAGCAGGTGCAAGCAGCAGCAGCCGAGACAGCAGCAGCAGGCTCAGAGACAGCAGTCCACCAGTTGTCCCTACTGCAAGAAGCTAGGGCATGGGTGGACTGAGTGCAGGAGGAGACTGGGAAAGTGTCTTCTTTGCGGATCGTCAGAGCATCAGTTGAAGGATTGTTCCCTCTCTAGAGGCAGAGCAGCTCAGGGAGCTGGAGCCAAGGCTCCAGTAGGCCAGCCGAGGGGACCAGCCCTGCAGACACAGCAGCAGAGGTTTGGCCAGCACCAGCAGCAGGCCAGGGGAGGCCAGCAGGGGCGAGCTTTCGCCATGGAAGCTGAGGATACAGAGGCGATAGGAGAGCTGATCGCAGGTTCGGTTCTTCTTGACTCCAGTCCAGCTTTTGCATTATTCGATTCCGGTGCTTCGCATAGTTTTATATCAGTATCTTTTACGGTTAGACACGGTATCATAGCTGAATCGTTGCCTAGGACTTACAAGATCATGACCGGGGGTGGCATTATCCTCGTACGTGATGTTTGTAAGGGTCAGATAGTTGTTTTGGGAGGCCGCGAGTTGGAGGTGAGCTTGCTCGTAATGCCATTGCCGAAATACGATATAGTACTCGGCATGGATTGGTTGAGCAGGCACCACGCCAGCATTGATTACAGAGGGGGTAGAGTTCTCTTTAGAGCGTCGGGGGAGCCAGAGTTCAAATACTCCAGACGTCAGGCGGAGCAGAGCAGCAGAGTTTTCTGCAGAGTCTCGGTTGAGGAGCAGACGATTCTACACCCCTTGATTGCAGAGTATATGGATATTTTCCCAGAGGAGTTACCGGGATTGCCACCAGATAGAGACATAGAGTTCTCGATAGACTTGGTTCCAGGAGCAGAACCCATCTCTCAGCATGTCTATCGGGTAAACAACAGCGAGCTGGTGGAGCTGAAGAAGCAAGTGGATGAGCTGCAGGACAAGGGCTTCATTCGCTCGAGTTCGTCGCCATGGGGTGCACCAGTGTTGTTTGTACTGAAGAAGGATGGGTCAGTACGGATGTGTATTGACTACAGGGCACTCAACAACCTCACGATCAAGAATAGATACCCACTGCCGCGGATCGATAATCTCTTTGATCAGTTGAGCGGAGCTCGGGTATTTTCCAAGATTGATCTGAGGTCGGGATATCACCAGGTGAAGGTGAAGGGGGATGATGTTCCCAAGACCGCTTTCAGGATGCGGTACGGACAGTTTGAGTTTTTAGTTATATCGTTTGGGCTAACCAATGCACCAGCAGTGTTTATGAACCTTATGAACAAGGTGTTCCACCAGTATCTGGATCAGTTTTCGGTGGTGTTCATAGACGACATCTTAAAATATTCTAAGAATGAGGAGGAGCACGAGGAGCATCTACGGATAGTGCTGGAAATTCTCAGGAGGGAGCAACTTTATGGGAAACTCTCCAAGTGTGAGTTTTTCTTGGACCGGGTGGACTTCTTGGGTCACGTTGTGACTGGAGATGGTATCTCAGTTGACCCCAAGAAGATTGTTGCAGTTGAGGCATGGACAGCGCCGACTTTAGTTACAGAGATCAGGAGCTTCCTGGGGCTGGCAGGATATTATCGAAGATTTGTACAGGATTTCTCCCGGGTTGCAGAGCCATTGACGCGATTGACCCGGAAGGATGCTGAGTATGTTTGGTCAGAGGAGTGTCAGGCAGCTTTTGATGAGTTGAAGAAGCGGCTTACGACAGCTCCGATTCTGACATTACCTTCAGGATCAGGTGGTTTCACTATTTATAGTGACGCTTCAGGAAAGGGGCTGGGTTGCGTCTTACAGCAGAATGGGAAGGTGATTGCCTATGCTTCCAGGCAATTACGTCCCCATGAGAAGAACTACCCTACCCACGACCTGGAGCTGGCAGCGGTAATTTTTGCTTTGAAGTTGTGAAAACATTATCTGTATGGGGAGAGGGTGGAGATCTTTACAGATCACAAGAGCTTAAAGTATGTGTTCACTCAGAAGGAGTTGAACATGAGGCAGCGCAGATGGTTGGAGTTGATGAAGGACTTCGACATTGTACCGCAGTATCATCCAGGGAAGGCCAACGTGGTTGCCGATGCCTTGAGTAGGTATCCGACAGCCATGTGTTTAACCATGGATCGGCATTTGCTTGCAGACTTGGAGAGCCTTGGAATTGAGGTGATCGTGCCCGGAGTGCAGATGCAGATGTGGGGCATGCAGATTCAGTCGGACTTGGTGGAGAGGATCAAGTCGGCACAGTTTGAGGACGTTGCTCTGCGGTGTCTCCGAGAGCAGGTTCGAGCAGGATTGCTAGAGGACAAGTTTTCTCTTGTAGATGATGGTGCTTTGAGGCACGGTTCCAGATTATGTGTGCCCAGCAGAGAGCTCAGGGAGCAGGTTATGCAGGAGGCCCACAGATCTCAGTACTCTATACACCCTGGTGCCAACAAGATGTACCGAGATCTGAGGGAGCATGTTTGGTGGTCCGGGATGAAGCGGGAGGTGGCTCGCTTCGTAGCTAGGTGCTTGATCTGTCAGCAGGTCAAGGCGGAGAGGCAGAGGCCCGGTGGATTATTGCAGCCGCTGTCCATTCCCGAGTGGAAATGGGAGCATATCACTATGGACTTCGTATCAGGATTATCGCGTACGCCAGGAAAGGAAAGACGCGATTTGGGTTATTGTTGACAGGTTGACCAAATCGGCCCACTTCTTGCCATTCAAGGTGGGTACGTCTACAGAGAGGCTTGCGGAGATGTATATGCGGCAGATAGTCAGGATTCACGGAGTTCCGGTAAGCATCATCTCAGATCGGGATAGTCGCTTTACTTCCTATTTCTGGAGGAGTCTGCAGACTAGCTTGGGCACTCAGCTCAAGTTTAGTATCGCATACCACCCCCAGACGGACGGACAGTCAGAGAGGACTATTTAGACACTTGAGGATATGATGCGAACATGCGTCTTGGACTTTGGAGGCTCCTGGGAGGATTATCTTCATTTGGTGGAATTTGCTTACAACAACAGCCTCCAGGCCAGCATTGAAATATCACCTTTCGAGGCTCTGTACGGGCGTAGGTGCCGTACACCCTTATCTTGGGATGATGTTGGTGAGCGAGCTTTACTGGGGCCAGAGATGGTTGTTGACGCAGCCGAGAAGGTGAAGCTCATCAGGGACAGACTTTGCGTGACGCAGGACAGATATCGGCACTGGGCCGATAGCCACCGGAGGCCCTTGGAGTTTGAGGTACAGATTAGAGTAGGATTAGATTAGGTTTGATTGTTTGTGTTTTATTGATCATATTTGTTTATCATAGTTAATTTGAGACCTTGCTTGTGTTTAGGTCGGAGACATGGTTTTTCTACGGATATCTCCGACCCGTGGTACGATACGTTTTGGTGGAGGTGGGAAGCTTAGTCCGCGCTTCATCGGCCCTTTCGTTATCAGCGGGAGAGTCGACGACGTGGCTTACAGGCTAGACTTGCCACCTGCACTTGTGGGGGTCCACAACGTATTCCACGTATCACAGTTGAGACGGTACGTGGCTGACCCTAGCCATGTGCTTGATCATTCGGAGATTGAGGTCGGACCTACTCTTAGCTATCCAGAGCAGCCTGTGGAGATTCTGGATCGACGAGAGAAGGTACTGAGGAACCAGACGATACCTTTGGTTTGCGTCGCATGGAGGCATCATTCTCCAGGAGAGTCTACCTGGGAACGGGAGGATGAGATGCGCGAGCGATACCCTTATCTTTTTCGACCCTGTGGTATGATTTTCTATCCTTCTCACCAGTTAGTTTCGCCTTTCAATTTCGAGGACGAAATTCTTTTAAGGAGGGTAGACTTGTCACTACCATATTTTTGACTTGAGGGTATTTTGGTCATTTTAACTTTTTGGTGATTTTGAATTTTTTATTATTTAAATATGTGCTAATTGTTGGTTTGAGGATCGACCTAGAAACTTAGCCTAATCTAGATTAGCCTTGAATAATTAGGTTAACTAGTCATGAGATAATTACTAATATCTAGATATTATAGGAAGATATTTTACTCTAAGATATTTATGGAAAGTAGCCTATGATATTTTGAACCAATGAGAATGCCTAGAATTTGTTGGACAAACCTTAGCCACTCATCAAGACCTAAAACCTAGCCCTAATAAATCTATGGCAGCCATTAAACACCCCCTCCCCCTTCCTATAAAACAATCCTATCAAAAGCCTTGCCTCTTTTTACACTTGCCAAGAACCTTAATAGTTCCTCCACAATTTTCCTTCCCTAATATCCAAATCAATCCCAAATTGATTCTAATCAATTGCATCATAACCCTCTACCACAGTGGGAGCTAGTAGAGGCTTGCTAGCTAGGATTTGGGATCGTTTTGATCGATTAGAGTTTGAAGGAGAACCCTCAACCTCACACCCTTTTCATTGAGAATCATTCTCAATAGGTAAACCTATGTAAACCTTGTAAAATTGTGTTTTATTTTCATAGATGCATGCATATAGGTATACCCTAGCTGTAGGAATAGTTTGGTGCTAGGTAGTATCGATTTCGTGTCCGTATCGGACACGTATCAGTAAATTTAAGAATGTGTTCGACGAAATGCCTGTGAGAATAAAATGTTTTTAATTTCAAAAACTAATTGAAAAGAAATTTAGGCCTTGAATTGTAGATCATGAATCCAGAGGACTGAGTCAAAGTTTTGGTGTCCTCGTGTCCAAAATGGACACGTACATACACGTGCAGACACGGTAGCAGTGCCCTACTGCCACGCGTGTAGTGCTCACTGCACAGACCATTAGGAACCACCAAAATTGGTGTAGAAGTCGGGGCAATGACTGACAAGTCACTCCCCAAGTTTCAAGACTCCTAGTGTCGTATCGGACACGAAATTTGGCTCGTACTGATATTGAACTGTACTGTGCGCACGAATTTTTCCCACTGATACGGTCTTCGCGTCGGACACTGACACGCTTTGGACTCGATGCAGAGTGTTGAATCTCTAGCCTGAGACCTCAGCTACCTATGGACACGTGCACGAGACCCCACGTGCTTCGTGTCGTGACCTAGGTCGATCGACACGGCCGCACGGTCCTGTGCACGAGCCTGTGCACAGCAGGATTCCTGAACCCTGTTTCCTTGCATTGGACACTTCGTGTCCACTATTGTGGACACGAATGACACACCCTGGACACGTGTGCATGTGGGGGGGGGGGGAATACACCTACATGCCTGATTGTTAATTTCGTTGGTTTTAGGATTTCGAAATGGGATTCTCTGATACATGTTCAGTTTCAGTAAATTCAGTGTTAAATACGAATTAAATTGTTAAATGATGTAAATTTGATGATGTATTAACATATGTACATATCTGAGTGATGTTACACAGTAGGGATTCAATGATATGCATGTTGGTTGTATTTAAGTTCATCCACATTCGACTGAAACAGTGAAAAGAAAACTGAGTTCATATGGATTGGGTTGATTGTTGAATTGAATGTTAGTTTATTGATAGGTAATTGGGTTTGGATATTTGTAAACTGAGAAAAACCCAATGTCTGAAAACTGAGTTAATGATCCTTGAATGTTTATATATAACTGAGTTAAAGGATACCTGAAATTGATGTTAAGAGGATGTTAACTTGAGTTTAACTAAGGCTTGAACATGAAAAACCTGAGATTTGGGAAAACAGTAAACTGACATTTGGTAAATATATTATCCTGAGAACAATTAGCTCTACACTCTCCTATATACAGAACATACACATCCACGCAAACTTGAAATAGTGTGTAACCTGAGATTACTGTATAACCTGTCATTGAATTACAATGTAATGAAATCTTGAGTACCACATATAAGGGTTCACACATTCCTGTCTTATTTTTCTGCCACACTGTATACAGAACACACACATTGTATACAAATTTCCTGCACTGTATATACATATACATTCCTGTGTTCTTTTCAACCTGAGATTATATCCCTGTACACACAAATACCTGTCCCCCTTAACATGTGGTATAGGTGAACACTCATCCACACAAATCTGAGGTTTTTGTGTATTGATTGGGTTCCTCTCTCTCACTGTTATCATGTGCAGTCCTCACATTTCAGTCACTTAGTTCTAATTCCGATTACACCTATACTCTATGACACTTAAACACACACATGGCCACCTATCTAGACTAATATCCTGTCACATGAACCTAATGACACACTCTCACATCTCACAAATTTCTACACACACACATTACACTTTCTGAAATTCCTTCTTTCCATTTTAATATATGTTGTATAGGTATGTGTACATGAATCTAGTTTCCTACATAGCTATATTATATTGAATGTGTATGATTCCTATATGTAAAATATAGTGTATAGATATTACTTTGGGTATTGTACTAGTAGGCTTGTATTGGTATGGTGTATAGGCCTAGAGTTATAGTGTTGACTTAGAGTTGACCAAACCCTAGAGTTGACCTAGTTTGACTAGATATTTACTTTGGTTGACCCAGAGTTGACCAAGTTTGACTTTGACCTAGAATGACCTAAAAACCATGTAGATCGCATTACAAACTTCTTTTACCTTATGTTAAACACATTGTGATCCGTGTTGCTCTAAAATAGGACTCATCTACTCTGTCTGGACATCTACACTTACCAGATACTCAGGATATCAGGCGAGTACATTCTCTGACCGTTTTATACTTGCTAGAACTTATATTCCTGCTCTAGATTTACTTTACTTGCATGCTGTCACGTTGGTAACACGGATTGGTACTATATGGATCCCTTCATGAGATGTTATCCTCCTCAGGAGCATCAGGTACTTCATGTCTGTGCATTTTACTTACATCATGTATCTTCATGCTTCACTATTCATGCTCGCTCTGTATTTATGTACTCTCATGTTCGCAGAGTCCCCCATGAATCAATTTCACGTGTGCTCTCATCACGGAGGCAGTGAAATCTTGAACCTTAACGTAACATGTCTGGATCCTTGTGTATTGGTTGGGGCTGGGGGAGTAGAAATAGCATGTGAATAATTCCAAATAATATAATCTTGAACCACCTCTCATGAATCACCTCTACCTGTTCACATGTCTAGCTTGTACTCTGATTCACTAGTCACTGATAGTTCTCTACCTATAGTAGATATTTCCATTACAGTTATCTCTTTTACTTCATGTACGTTACTTCAGTTATTCACATATCGTACTCTATTGAATATTTATTATCTTCTGACATGATATGAACTGTGTGAGATGTATTGTGCTCGCTCCTGTCCTGACTGGACCTGTTGATATATTACAGAGGATGAGGATGAGGCTTACTGCACTACCTATTATGGAGCTGCCCTAGACGACACTTGCGAGTTGGACTCTCAGGAGGACCCAGCTCTAGCTGATGTTATCACCCCTACTGCCTAGACTAGTTTAGTTAGGCTTTATCTTACTTATGTTGTCATTTGGGATTGAGTTGTATTATGTCTGTTTGTATCGTTTAGACACTTAGACTTATTTCCATTTCAGTTTGTACTTCCTTTGAGATCTTCATATTTATGATATCGTTCTATCTTCTGTCTTAGATGTGATTGAGATTGTATTCTGTATTGTCACCTCCACTCGGAGTGTATAGTGTACAGGTACCTTATATTGTTAGATGTTGTGACCTAGGACAGCGTTCTACCGCCGACACTGCGGCGTAGGCTGGACGTACCCACTTCTCGTGCCCTTACTCTAGGGTGCGGGTCGTGACACCTTTTCATTGACACTTGATTCACACCCTTGCCTGCACACACTTCCCATTGCTCTGCCAAACACCCGCACATGTCTGCATACATCAGCATCCTCTGATACTTGATGTATCAGAGACATCCTAACATAACCTCCTTTACTACATATCCCAATTCACCCTATGTTGTATTGCATTTTACATTTACTACTATGACATACATGTACTGCATAGCCTAGGCTAGTACCTAACCCCTCTCTCACTGTATTACATTCATCAAGTGACACTCGAACACACTTCTCACATGCTACTACACTTGCCTGTATATTTCACTAACCCATTTGCATTACCTGCAATGCATCAAACCACCTGTTAGGATCTACTACAACATTCATTGCATTCCTACATTTGGAACATACCTTTAATCTGCATAACAGGGCTCCACCCTTGTATTTCCCTGATACCTATCATGGTATCAAAACATGGTCGATATTCGATATATACCCTCCACTTTGTAGCAGGTATCCTAAAATCATTCACTGCATTCCTCATTTAGCCTTCATATTAGACTGTCCTGCATATTAACATTTAACCTCTACAAACACGATAGTATGCATATCCATTTTGTACCACACTCGAGCCAGGTATTGAGTATCAGACCCTACTGGTTCTGAACACTCTGATACTCATCAGAGCATGAGTATTCACTACAATCACTTGGGTGTCCTGTATGTTCCTTGTCCATTGACCACTTAGGCTTCACATTGGCACTACCATTCCCATCCAGTTCAGTCCATATGAAACTTGGGGTTCAATATTCACCATGATCATTATCCTATCCTGTATAAATTACTTAGGCCATGTTCTGTCCAAAGTAGGTCCGTAGTTGTCGTGGTCGACCTAATCCACTGTTTAGTCCAAATATCTAAATCCAGATATCTGTTTCCCTTATTTTAGACCTCGAGTAGCCAGCCACTTTATCCATGTATGGGTACTAGTCTATTTTTGTCTACTGTACTGCCACAGGACATGACTTGTCCTGCCCCCTTGCATTTTATTCACAACATTTTCACTTCTGCATTCCTAGATGGAGTAGACTGCATACTAGCATATTTGTATTTCATTCATGTATTCCTCTTTGATTCATTAGTTAGATATGTAAATAGTATATATATAGGTGAGATATGAGGGTTCCCATATCTGTGACACATGTATAGGTATACTATATATATATATATATGTAGTAATGATATGTATGTGTTATATATAGAGGTGATAAAATTGGGCATGATTTCTATATAATGTATGAAACATAAGCATGTATGAATGTATACATGTATGTTATGTATCCATGTATGTAATGTGTTGATACATGAATGCAATGTATGTATAAATACATGAATGCAAATATATATTTATCAATGAATATATGAATGCAAACATGTATGTATGTATGTATGTATTTATGAATTATATATAGGCCTAGTGTATAGTGTAGCGCTATAGGCTATGTTATGAGGTTGTAAATGTTTATGTATATGGCATAGATACTGTTTCGACCTAAAATAGACTAACCTAGATAGTTTGACTACAATTGACTATAGTTGACCTAGTTTTACTGTATAGTTGACCAGAGTTGACCAAGAGTTGACTTTGGCCTAGATCGACCTAGAATTATATAGTATGCATTGTAATCTACAGTTTTACCTTATTGGACATGTTGTGACATGTGTTGCTCTAAATAGGACTCATTTACTCTGATCTTGACAGCTATTCTCATTAGACATACAGGATATCAAGCGAGTACATTGTCTGATCATTTTATACTTGCTAGAATTTATATTCTTGCTCTAGATTACTTTACTTGATGCTGTCACGTTGGTAACACGGATTGGTACTATATGGATCTTTTTATGAGATGTTATCCTCCTCCGGAGCATCGGGTACATCATGTCATATGCGTTTCACTTTCATCATGTACTCATGTTCTTTTACTATTCATGTGTACTCTTGTGAATCATGTACTCTTATGTTCACAGAGCCCTCATGTATAACTTCATTTGCACTCATTTATGAGCCCCATGTGATGATCATGTACAATAATATAACCTGTCTAGATCCTTTGTGTTGATTGGGGTACAAGAGTGTGGAAGCAGTCATGTGAACAATTCCAAAGTAGTGTAGTCATGTACAAACTCTTTAGTGTAATCATGTGCAAATTCAAGTCGTTCACATGTTTATCTTGTACTCTACATCACTAGGCACTGATAGTTCTTTACTTATAGTAGATATATCCAGTACAATTATCTCTCTCTCTTTTTTATGTATATTTCTTTCAGCGATTCATGTATCTTACTCTATTATATGCTTTATATTCCTGTCATGATATGAATTGTTGAGATTTTGTACTCGTTTCTGTCCTGATTGGACCTGTTGAAAATATTACAAGTAGCATGGAGGTTTACAGCTAGCCTAGGGGACCAATAGAGCTTGGAGTATATTGCTAGTTTGGTTTAGCCTCTCTTTTATAATTTGAATTGTAATAAGTGGAGATTGAGTTGTATTTGAGATTGTTTGAGATGTTGTTATTTAGAAGTTTATTCAAGTTTTGTTGTTTGAATTTAGTTTATTTATTAGATTTATGTGTTATCTTATCATGCTTAGACTGTGATTGAGTTACATTATATCTTATACTTGTCCTCCATTCAGAGTTGAGATCTGATAGGTATATTATATATAGTGCGTGAGTTGTTTAGTTAGCAACCTAGAACAGCGTTCTACTGCCGACACTGCAGCGTAGGCTGGCGTACCCACTTCTCGTGCCCCTACACTGGGTGTGAATCGTGACACATTTTTAGTGGTGGCCCATTCAGGTCGAGATTCGCATTAGTACGAAGTCGTGGTAGTACGACGATTAGTTGTACTGCTGCACGCCTGCAGTAAGAGATAAAGAATAGGCTTTAGTTGAGAGAGTACTCAATCACAGTTAGGATTACTTGAGATGATTCCTGGGATGACCCTTGAGAATCTCATTATAAACTATCTTGAAATTCGATTCTGACAGTATCTGTCTATTTTTCTTATTCGTTGTTGAATTTGATTCTTAGTATCCATTATTGACTTGATTTTCTACCAAGATAAATTTTATGGGCTAGGTTGCCTCAGTCATGGAATCTAGAGTCTTCTACAGTCATATTAGCTGGTTTGGCGATGAGATAGAGTCTGATTTTGGATGTATTTTTCGGGTGTGAAAATTTAAAGTTTTTGCAGCCAAGCTAGCGGCAATACAAAAATTTTAAATACCATGATTCTAGAGGTATGTACCTTAGTTGCGGACTCTATGGATTATCGCTGTTATACTTATTGGCGTAACGAGAATTCTGGTAACATGGTTCTGAATAAACGGGTATGATTATCAGATTGCATAATAGATACCATATAGATGGTGCCCTAGTATGGAGTAGAATATCAGCATGGATGTTGCTTAAGTTATGGATTAGATAGAGGGAGATAGGCCACCTGTAGCATAGAACTATGCCCCATACCATCAGAGGGATATACCCCAGAGGGGCAGGGCTTTTGCACTGACGGTCGTAGAGACCGACGCTGCGGGTGACGAGTTAGCAGGTCTGTCCTTCCTTTCCTTCTTTTCTGTCTTATTGTATGATTTCATTAGTACCTGTCAGGATGTATTGTGCTGTGATAGATAGTATAGTGACCCTGTTCGAGACTATGAAATCATGACCATTAGGACTATGTTTGTGAGCTTTTAGATAGAATTTTCTAGACCATGATTGTTGGGGGTTTGACCTAGAAGGAGTATCATGATTGGACATACCATATGATTATCAGATTGTATCTTGGGAGGATTTTTGAACATATCATCTCTACCTTCTGTTTCAGTCTTTCAAAATAAATAAATTGTTTCCCATCATCAATTAACTTAGGAGTAGGGATAACTTCAGATAACTAGTATAATTCTTTATAGAACTTTACTAGTTATAACTCTTTCATAGTATAATGGTTTGATAGCTTGTATTAGGACTTATTCTTAGGTATGGTAGTCTAGTTGAGATTAGACTAGTAACCCTTTATAGTTAAATCTCTGTTGATTTTGACTATCAGTTTTATATAGGATGTTAGTCTGCTCAGGAGGTAGTGACCCCTCCGGTTCACCAAAAGGATAGTAGGATATATTAATGGTTTGAACAGTGATATTTCGTAGGTGTACTTTAGAAACAATAAGGATATTCGAGGTCGGTTTGTTTTGTGGACTTGAATAATTTTAGGTTATTGATTTTCGAGATATTTTACTTAAGATTGTGATGCTAAATTTAGGAATTTAGAAATGGAGAAGAGAATGTAACTATGAAGCGATGATGATACCAAAATTGAATAAGATGTTGGTAAGAGGACAGAGTGAACACAAGAATTTTAAGTTATGGGGAAATTTAAAGATTTTGTGGAGGTTTTAAAATTTAAGAAGAATAATATTTGAAGGTGTACGTGAAGGGAATACGAAGGTCGATTTTATAATAAAGAATAAGTTCCTGCATGACATAGTAGTATTAGCTTTGGATAAATTCGAGGACAGTGATTTGAACAAGTTCAAGGATTTCATAGACTTTGATCTAGAGATTTTGGATCCAAGTTAGGAAAAGGTGTAGGAATTTAAATTTTTGGGATGATTAAGTGGATAAGGGAGAGTAAGATCAGAAAGAAGGAATAAGAGTTTTAACAAGAGCATTATTCATGAGAAATGTCTTGAAAATTTAGGCCCTGCTTTTAGGAGGGAGTTTTAGTCACCATGCCTAATTTGAGGTGAGTTTTCGAACTAGGCTTTAGCATGTCTTTTGTGATATTTTGTTACACCCTTGCTTGTATGTTTTGATACCTTGTGATTGCCTTGTGCTGTAGTATGACTAGTATAGTTAGATGAAACCTCATACTGATATTGCCTGTCATGACCCTGTATATTATTCTTTCAAATTACATGATTTAGATGAGCTTCTAAGACCATGATTGTTGGGGACGAGACTCTAGGAGGAGTACGACCATCTTAATTTCGAGGAGAAAATTTTTCTAAGGATGGTAGACTTGTAACACCCATTTTTCTAAAATGAGGATAATTTTGAACTTTTGTAACATTTATTATTTAGTAATAGGTTTAAATCATGTTCATGATAAATTAGTAAATTTTTGACTTTTTTTTAAAATTTATTAATTTTGTGTATTGTGACTTTGGTCTTTTGCTAGTGAAACCTTAGAACTACTTTGACTAGAGGCTAACCATGACCATAGAATCTAGCTAGTGGACTTAGACTTAATTAGTTGGTTTCTAATTATGTTACAATAGCATGAATAGGCTAGAATTGACTTAGAATGACAAACCACTTTGGGCCTTTTCTCAAAAAGGGCCTCTAAATGACAATATGAAGACTTGTAGCTAATGCAACTTGACAAAACCCTAGCCCACACCATCATGGCTGGCCACAACAGCCCCACCCCACTATATAAGTCATCATTAGCCCCCTTCCTTCCTCTTTCATTGAAACCCTAATCCTAGTTTTGGTGTTCTTCCCCAAATTTCCCCATTCCTCAAATCAACTCCAAATTTATCCAAACCAATTACAAACTCTTCCCATTGAAGAGAGGAGGTCTCTATTAGCTAGCTAGGAAGGATTTGGAGCAATTTGGCTATTGGAACTTGGTGGGAGATCTATTTTAGATATTTTCATTGGAATTCCAACTCCCAATTGGTAAGAGCCTGTAAACCTATTAAATTTCGAATTTCTTGTTGTAGATGCATCCATTTAGGGTCCCCCGGCCCTAGGAATGATTTGAGTCCAATTCGAGTCCATTTGAGGTACATATCATGAGCGTATCGCTCCGTATCGAATATATATCTCTAGTGTTCGACGGAATGCTCCACAGGATATTTTGTTCACTAATTTCAGAATAAGTTATATATTTAGGTAGCCTATTATATGTAGATTATATTTGTAGCTGATTGAGTTTGTTTTTGTGATGTTTTTCGTGTCAAAATGGACACGGGGATGTGTGTTTGGCACTGCGCAGCTACTGTAGCAGTCCCTTGCTACTGCTGTGTCCGTGCGTACTGGACACAACGTGAATTCCTTTGCTAGTGGCATGTTTAGGCAGCCCCTATGACTGACACCTAGACTAGGGAGTGGGACTTAGATTGGTGATGAATTCGAACTGTGGTTTTGGCCACAGATTTAGGTTCAAGCCAGTCGAACACTGCATATTTCTATCACTTTTGACACCCTATATTCTGGACACGTTGACACATCCATGGATAAATAGACACATGATTGACACACTCTATGACACCAGGACACACTTAGATACTTGTGGACACATGTTTGTACACAACTAGCACTCTAATACATCACTGCATTATTTTCTGTCACTTAAACACTCTGTTCGACACAAGTTAGACACACATGGTTGACACCCTCGTTTCACATAACACTTGACACATATTGACACCATGACACTCTGATACATGGACACTTGCATATGACACTCACTCCACACATTGTTACATTCATATGTTACACTCAAGCACATGTTCTAAATACAGTAACTTTGATAACAAGTTGACACAATCACTTTGCTGTACACTTGATTTCCTTTGTCTGCACACCTTTGTATTGACACTTGATTCACACCCTTGCCTGCACACACTTCCCATTGCTCTGCCACACACCCACACATGTCTGTATACATCAGCATCCTCTGATACTTGATGTATCAGAGACATCCTAACATAACCTCATTCACTTCATATCCTAATTAACCCTCTGTTGCATTGCATTTTACATTTACTACTGTGACACACATGTACTGCATAGCCTAGGCTAGTACTTAACCCCTCTCTTATTGCATTACATTCATCAAGTGACACTCGAATATACTGCTCACATGCCATTGCACTTGCCAACATATTTCGCTGACCCATTTGTATTACTTGCAATGCATCAAACCACCTGTTAGGATCCACTACAACATTCATTGTATTCCTTCATTTGGAACATACTTTTAATCTGCATAACATGGCTCCACCCTTGTATTTCTCTGATCCCTATCATGGTATCAGAACATGGTCGATATTCTGCATATACCCTCCACTTTGTAGCAGGTATCCTAAAATCATTCACTGCATTCCTTATTTAGCCTTCACATTAGACTGTCCTGCATATTAACATTTAACCTATGCAAACACGACATTATGCATATCTATTTTGTACCGCACTCGAGCCAGGTATTGAGTATCTGACCCTACTGGTTCTGAACATCTGATACTCGTCAGAGCATGAGTATTCACTACAATCACTTGGGTGTCCTGCATGTTCCTTGTCCAATGACCACTTAGGCTTCACATTGGCACTCCCATTCCCATCCAGTTCTGTCCATATGGAACTTGGGGTTCAATCTTCACCATGATCATTGTCCTGCCCTGGGTAAATTACTTAGGCCATGTTCTGTCCAAAGTAGGTACATAGTTGCCATGGTCGACCCAATCAATTGTTCAGTCCTAATATCTAAATCCAGATATCCCTTTCCCTTGTTTTAGACCTCGAGTAGCCAGCCACTTTATCCATGTATGGGTACCAGTCCATTTTTGTCTACTGTACTGCCACAGGACATGACTTGTCATGTCCCCTTGTATTTCATTCACAACATTTTCATTTCTGCATTCCTAGATGGACTAGACTACATACTAGCATGTTTGCATTTCATTCATGTATTCCTCTTTGATTCATTTGTTAGATATGTAAATAGTATATAGGTGAGATATGAGGGTTCCCATATCTGTGACACATGTATAGGTATACTATATATATATATATATATATGTAGTAATGATATGTATGTGTTATATATAGAGGTGATAGAGTTGGGCTTGATTTCTATGTAATGTATGAAACATAAGCATGTATGAATGTATACATGTATGTTATGTACCCATGTATGTAATGTGTGGATACATGAATGCAATGTATGCATAAATACATGAATGCAAATATTTATATGTATCAATGAATGCATGAATGCAAACATGTATGTATGCATGTATGTATTTATGAATTGTATATAGGCCTAGTGTATAGTGTAGCCCTGTAGGCTAAGTTATGAGGTTGTAAATGTTTATGTATATGGCATAGATACTGTTTAGACCTAGAATAGACTAACCTAGATAGTTTGACCACAGTTGACTATAGTTGACCTAGTTTGACTTATAGTTGACCAGAGTTGACTAAGAGTTGACTTTGGCCTAGATCGACCTAGAATCATGTAGTATGCATTGTAATCTACAGTTTTACCTTATTGGACATGTTGTGACCTGTGTTGCTCTAAATATGACTCATTTATTCTGATCTGGACATCTATTCTTATCGGACATACAGGATATCAGGCGAGTACATTCTCTGATCATTTCATACTTGCTAGGACTATTCTTGCTCTAGATTACTTTACTTGATGTTATCACGTTGCTAACACGGATTGGTACTATATGGATATTTTCCTGAGATGTTATCCCCCTCGGAGGCATCGGGTACATCATGTTATCTGCGTTTTACTTTCATCATGTACTCATGTGCTTTCATTATTCATGTATACTCTTGTGAATCATGTACTCTCATGTTCACAGAGCCCTCATGTATAACTTCATGTGCACTCATTTATGAGCCCTATGTGATGATCATGTTCAATAACATAACCTGTCTAGATCCTTGTGTATTGATTGGGGTATGGGGGAGTAGAAGCAGTCATGTGAATAATTCCAAAGTAGTGTAGTCATGTACAAACTCTTTAGTATAATCATGTGCAAATTTAAGCCGTTCACATGTCTATCTTGTACTCTACATTACTAGCCACTGATAGTTCTTTACTTATAGTAGATATTTCTAGTACAGTTATCTTTCTCTCTTTTTCATGTATATTTCTTTTAGCGATTCATGTATCTTACTCTATTGCATGCTTTATATTCTTTTCATGATATGAACTGTTGAGATTTTTTGCTCGTTTCTGTCCTGATTGGACCTGTTGAAAATATTACAGGTAGCATGGAGGTTCACAGCTAGCCCAGGGGACCAATAGAGCTTGGAGTAGATTGCTAGTTTGGTTTAGCCTCTCTTTTAGAACTTGAATTGTAATAAGTGGAGATTGAGTTGTATTTGAGATTGTTTGAGATTTTTTTGTTTAGAAGGTTATTCAAGTTGTTGCTGTTTGAGTTTAGTTTATTTATTATATTTCTGTGTTATCTTATCATGCTTAGATTGTGATTGAGTTACATTATATCTTATACTTGTTCTCCATTCGGAGTTGAGACCTGACAGGTACATTATATATATTGCGTGAGTTGTTTAGTTAGCAACCTAGAACAATATTCTACCGCCGACACTGCGGCGTAGGCTGGGCGTACTCACTTCTTGTGCCCCTACACTGGGTACGGGTTGTGACAACCGAGGCCTGCGATAAGGGGACCCCGTGTCTCCGTATCTATTTACTATAGTGATGGAATACTATACATGCTTGATGGATATTGCGGTACACCAAAAGAAAATTGCTCCTCTCTATCGATATGTAGTTTCTATTGCGTCTTATTTGATATACGCTGATGATCTATTAGTATTCGTCGAGACATTTGAAAGAAGGATGAATGGGTTGAATGAGGTGTTAGAAGAATTTGAAAAACTATCAGGGCTGTAATTGAACAGGGAAAAGATTCAGATTTACTTCAGCAGGGATTGTCCTGAGAAGGAGAGATGGGTGTTATTGCTTCAGGTAGAAAAAGTCAACTTTCGGTCAAGTATCTTGGTCTGCCACTTTCGATCAACTATGACAGGGATACCGATTGTCATGGGTTGATTCAATATGTTCATTCTAGACTAGAGGGGTGGCAAACACAACTTTTGTCGTTCGGAGGTTGAGTTGTGCTTATAAGCGCAGTTATATATACCATCATCAGCTATTGAATGCAGGCTCTTTTCCTTCCTGATAAACAATACAAAAAATAGAGAACGTGTGCGCCAACTTCATGTGGCGTAGAGGCTTATTGTTATTTCATGAGAGGAATTGTGTCAAGCTAAGGAGGAAGGCAGAGTTGGACTTCGATCTCTTCGGGTTCTTCGGGAGGTGGCTCTGCTTACGATGGCGTGGTGTCTCCTAGAACATGAGTCCATGTGGGTGTGATGGATTACTAGTAGGTATGTTCGGAACACTAATTTTTGGTTTCAAGCTCTGAAAAACAATTTCTCTGTAGCATATAAAAATATACTTCGAGTTCGTCCCAAATTAAAGCAATGCATTCATTGAGAAATACATGATGGCAAGAACACCAGCTTATGGATGGACCCATGGTTGGATCACCAAAGTATGATTGATTGGTGGGGGTGGCTAACGTTCGAACTTTGCAGTAGGGAGGAGGAGGTTGCAGTACTTATACAAGAAGACATGTGGGTGCCAGAAACCAGATCAATTGGCCAATAGCATGCACGCGAGATCAAGAACCTGCCTATCCATGCGGATGCAAAAGTTGATGTGTGGGTTTGGACGGGTTCGCATGGAGGAAATTTCTACTTCAAGGAAGTGTACGAAAAGATTCGGAGTCTGCGCCCGTAGTTGGATTGGACAGTCATAGTTTGGCCTAGCAAGGTCGCTACTAAGGTGAAACTATGTGCATATAAAGCTATCCATGACAGATTGCTCACACGAGATAGGATGGCCATATTCGGTATGCAAACAGACAATCTTGCTTGTGTGCTATGTGGAGGAAGCGTCGAATCACATGATCATATATTCTTTCAATGTCCTATTGCAGGAGATATATGGAACAATTGCTAGAGACACATGGGACTTCGTGGGAACAATAGAGACGAGCTCCCGAGGGTGTTCGAGGAGATGCTGGCACTAAAGTAGCAGGGTTCAGGTGTATTTGACAAGGCTAGAATCAAACTTCTATCAGCTATATGGCATATATGTAGAGAAAGGAACAGACGTATATTCGAAGGAGCGCCAACGTCCATCCAAGGGATTACTAACAACATAGAAAATAACGCTCTTATCATGGGAGCCTAGTGTGGAGGTTCATATAAAAGCTGAGATGGTGTAATATGAGATGTAAAATAGTCTATTAGCAGCATACATATATATAAAAGTACCCTTTCTTCACATACATACATATATAAAATATATATATATATATATATATATATATATATATATATATATATATATATAAATATATATATATATATAATTTTATTAAAAAAAATATATATATATAATTTTATTATATATATACATAATGCCGACGCCTATAAAATGGGGCACAAAATGCCGACGCCTATATATATATATATATATATATATATATATATATATATATATATATATATATATATATATATATATATATATATATATATATATATATATATATATAGCTCAAAATATATATACCCTTATATATATATATATATATATATATATATATATATATATATATATATATATATATATATATATATATATATATATATATATATATATATATATATATATATATATATATATATATATATATATATATATATATTTATTTTGAGATATATATATATATATATATATATATATATATATATATATATATATATATATATATATATATATATATATATATTTTGAGATATATATATATATATATATATATATATATATATATATATATATATATATATATATATATATATATATATATATTTATTTATTTTGATATATATATATATATATATATATATATATATATATATATATATATATATATATATTTGATATATATATAGCTCAAAATGCCCCATTTTATTCCGTAAAGGCTCAAAATGCCGAAGCCTGTACAAGTATACCCTTAGGCACAAAATGCCGACGCCTATACAAGTATACCTACAAAACGCAAAATTCAAGCTCGGACCTTAGCCGAGGATAGACCTCCAAAGTGGCCATGTGAACAGACGTTCCTGATCTTGCGGCATTGCCTGATCACCTCCCGAGTGAGCATTTCGGTGTTGTACTGGTGTTCTTCATATCTCGCCTTGTTACGATTCTTCTATAATACCCGTGTAGCTGCAGCCACAACGATCTGGTGTCCGTGGGAAGCGGATCCCCACCCAGCTAATAGATCGATGAGGTTCCCACCCCTTGAGTCTGTCTGCAGCGCTGGGACAGCGTTGTCCAGACCTGAACGACAAGATCCCCCTGGTAGAAGATCTGGTCAATGGTTTCCATCTGACGCTCTGAGCAACAATTGCAGGCAGAGGCTAAGTTGAATCCAATAGAGTGCATAACATCGTCAATCGGCAACTTCTTTTTAATGGCTCTCCAAATAAGGATGGACCAGTTCTTGGGGATGCAGGTCTGCCAAAATGCTGCGGTGATCGGAGCAGGCGTCCCTCGCCCGCGAGCCACTTGTCTAGCCGAGCATACCGAGAAGTCGCCAGCCGAACTGGCCGACCATCGTAGCTCGTCTGTATTAGAGTTGATCATCAGACCTTGGCGGCGGATGCACTCTGCCACTTCATCGCCGGTCCAATCCCGAATCTTGTCCCAATCCCAGTCGTTCCCGGGTGTATCCCAAAGGTCCCTGATTTTGCTGTTCCCCGGGGCCTCCGGAAGACGGGGGAGCAAAGTTTCTCCTGCCCAGCGTTCTAGGAAGGTAGAGGATTCGCCAACACCCAGATGTTGGCGAATAACTGGTTTGGCGAGAGTGCGCCCGGTGATAATGCGCCGCCAAGCCGCGGAGGATCTGCAGTTCGTGATTGCCTGATATATATATATATATATATATATATATATATATATATATATATATATATATATATATATATATACATTTTGTGTATATAATCCTAGATATATGTTAATAGTCAATATATATACATTTTATATAAATATTCCTATATAATAGTACACATATACATATTTAAATATATACACCTATATATATATATATACACACACACAAAAAAAAAATATATATATACACACACACACACACACACACACACACACACACACACACACACACACACACACATACTCGAAACCCTAAAACCTAACTAATTTTCCCCAATCCCGCAAATCATTAGCAGCCGCTACGGCGGCTGCAGCATGCCGCCATGCCCAGACCACCTCCTTGTTGCACCACCCTTACTCGCCTGGGCCATGCCACTGCATGCGCGACCACTGGCAACCCCGGCCAGCCGAACTGTAGCGCAACAACGACGGCAGTCACCAACACCGCCGTTGTCTGGAAGCCACACGGCCCCTACATCCTCGTGCTCCCGTACAGACCACCCCCGACAGGCCATTGTCCTCCCTGATGCTCTAGGCGGGCTATTTGTGCATTTTTCTCAAAATTTCGTCGTGACGCGTGAAAATTCAAAGTCAGAACTGAGTTTCATCGCAACAACTTTGGACGCATTTTCTGGGCGATCCAACCGTTTGATCTTCGAACTTTTTTATTCTGTCACAATCTTGGTATATGCCACTTCACCCTCGGCAAGTTACAACTGTTAAATTGATCATTTGATAGATCAAAACTGGCCACCAAGTTGCGTGTTTAAATCACGTTTAATTTTGACAGTTTTGTGGAGCCAACTTTGCAAAATTATTTCTACCTTATTGTGGCACCGTTTGATGAACCACCAACTATGCTGTATAGCAGGTATAACCATATTCATGACATACAAATCCCTTTCCATTATTGTATCGTTTTGTTGATCGAAATCGACGGCAAGTTGGTCGTTCAAATTCATAATTTTTAACTTGTAAAATTATAATTTTGAGCCCGAGAGATCGGATTCCAAATACGACACCACCATTGGACTCGTGGTGTCATACTGTCCAAAATTGATATATTATTTATCGAATTTGGACAACCTTTGTCCTGACACATTTTTTAGTACAAAATGGGTCCAACGGTGGACACCGTTTTGACCTAAAATTATCGTTTTGTCCCTATGTCCAGAATTCGACTTATAGGTAGCTATCTTAGCTATTTTTTATTCCGAGACTGATGGTGATATCCAATTCAATATTTGGAGATGTTTGCGGATGATTTACTTTTGCTTCTTCTGTTGGGTTGACGAGTTTGCCTGCAGAACGTCGTCTAATCATCATACAACCTCCAGGTGTACCTTGACAAAGTTTTAATATATGTTTATTTTTCGTTGTTGTTCATTTATTTAATTGTTCTAACTAATGATGGCGTAGGATTAGTTGATACTTAGCGTCCGAATTGTATTCGTGTGATGATGTCAGCATACTGATATTTGGTATCAACACTAGGCATAGCATAGCATCGCATCTTTATTCGTGTTTTATTAACATGATAGACCACAAGACATTGACAAAATCATGATACAGAGCCACACATGATATATTCATGGTTTGGACTCTGTGATAGGATACAAGACTTGTTACTTGTACTGGAGATTTTCTTGACTTGACATGACTTTACTGGATAGTTCTATACCATGGGGTGGGGAGAACATTACTGTAATATCAGGCTACCTTTACTCGTATGATCTAATTTCCATATTTGGGACTTGGTTGTTACCCTACTCGTATGTTGTCCTCTTTGTAGCAGAGCTTCAGGGTTATTGACTCGTATGCCCTTGGTACCACAACACAGTACCTTGGGGATAGCCTGCTGAGGAGCTTGTGAGCCACAGTGGCTGAAGCCAGATTCCGGAAGTGTTCTCATAGTTGGTTATTATAGTTACCCTTCTGTTACTGTACTTTATTATACTGTTACTTTGGCATATTGTTTTATACCTTCCTATGTCCCCTAAGGACTAGTGACCTCTCCAAGTATTGGATCCTGCAGGAGTAGTTCATCGATCTTGGCGGTATTATTATTTCCGATTCAGGTATTTACCGTGAGTTCATATTTTATCCATTACTTGCATTTTGCTATTCAACATAGTTTTATAGACCTATATTGCTCTCTGGGTCTACACAAACATATATGTTATTGGACTGCAGACCATAACATATGTTGTTTATTCTTGATATTACTTATTATGTGTATTGAGATAAATACATGACAGGTGACCTACTAGATAGGTTTTAGATTCCATGACAGCTTATATGTTATCTAGCTGGCTGGAGTCTGCTAGTTACGTAGCTGGCATGTATACATATTCATAGTCCTTTGTATTTTGGGACTGGGTGTTACACAGAAGATGTTGGTCGAACAATTTGATATTAGGATTACGAAGCAATTCTTTTGAAGAACAACTTTGCCCTTGCCTCCAAGGTACAGAAGGCCATGCGCTTTCGCAAGACTTAGTTCTCGAAGGATCGTAATACTCTTCCAAACATCACCGATGACAATAGAAAATATCTGGCTGCATGTGGCCCAAACAAGGCTCTGGTGGCGCATAAGCCAGTGTAAGATGTTGTTGCTGCCAATAATACAGCGGTTGATAAGGCGTACGACTCTCTTGCATGCGCTTAATGAAGATTTTGCTAGTGTGCAAACAAAGAAGTCCCGTGCCATGCATGGGAAGAAAGTAGCTGTCCACGTGCATAGGAGTGTTTATGCGACTAAGAATGGCTCTGCCAATGTGCAGATCATGAAGACTCATCCCAAGAGTGAGAAAAAGAGTTCTCAGCCGTCATCTTTACAGAGGAAAACATTACGATGCCACGAACTTGAGTGTTGGGAATTATGTTCAACTTAAACACCAGTACAAGCTTTAACATAATACTGGTAGGAAGAAGTGTACTGCTCCTCCGCACATAAAGTTCGCACGCATGGAGCATAAGAAAGGTTCTGTATTCAACATAATTTCTTTCCCATCTGCTCCTAAGTGCCAGGAAACTACTTCTTTGGATGTTGTGTATTATACATCAACTACCATAAAGTCTAAGGCGCATAAGACAAAAGCCTAGAAGCATGCGCCTTTCAAGTTTATGCGTGCAGAAGATGGCAAGCTCTACAGATTGAAATCTATGCACCCCAGGCCTATATTCACCTCCATATACACAAATAGTATACTCATACACATTTCTTTCCAATGTGCACAAGATGGGTATGCGTTCCAAATTTACTCATTACCTAAGTACTGGGTGTTCCCATGTGCATGAAATAGGTCAGCGAGTACAAATCTCGCCAATAAACCCATGCCCAGACCTAGTTTATGAGCGCGATATGGGTTTGAAGGCAGAACTTCCTTCAAAGATTTGTGTGATGTAATTTGTTACAAGCGTAAATCGAGGAAAGCCTCTTCTAACACAACAATGTCCGCTCAGGGAACTACTGTGCAAATATTATCATTAATTATTGCTACTCAAAGATAATTGATGCTCCGCCAAAGCAGTATGTGTTTCAGAGGCTGCGAACAAATTTGTCGAGTCGATAGTATTTCGGAAGGCAAGGATGTGATGATGACGAAGAGTTATACTTCGTTTAGTTTAATACTATGGCAAGCTAAAAGGGTGTTGTGACATCTCATCTTCCTCATCTAGAGGTGGTCGGCGAGCCACTTCACCAGAAAAAGTTTACCGACGGACTAGATCATGGTCCAAGCCTTCATCTGGAGATGGTATAGCCCACCAAGGGGTAGTATTCCTATGGACCTTGAAGATGATAGTGCTCAGCCATTGACTTAGGGTAGTAACATTCCAGCCTTTAACGACTATTCATCCCAACCTGAGGACCTTATAGCTTACAACTCTGAAGACATTATTTCTAATGCACCTAAAGGTAGTGTACCTCGAGGATCTTTAACAAATAATACTTATTCTAATGAAGCTTTCCTACTTCTCCATCAGGCAATCCACACATAGCTTTTGCCTATGCAACTGCCAATGAAGAAGATGGCACTAGTGACCGGCTACGGTTAGAAACCCTTAAGAACATGATGCAAGGGACGAACGCGATGATACATCAAATATAGCAGGTGATGATGACCATGTAAGCTACCATGGTTCAGCCTCAAACAGTAATTGCATCTCAAACTGTTCATGATGCAATTGGTTCAGCTTCGAATCCAACTAACTCCCTAATTATTGGAGGTGTTCCAATACCAGTGATGCAACAAACACAGCCGACAGTCACACAACCGACTACTTCTCAGCAAGTAGTTAATCCTCAGGAAGCTATTTGGGCTTTACATGCTCATTAGATTCTATGAGTCAGAAAGATGAGCTTAAGATGATGGGGGTATCCCAACCATATCCTTCAGAGTGGGACAACTTCGTATATCCTCTAAAGTACAAGCCATAGTCCTTGATTCCATATGATAGATTGCAGTCGTCCCGACAGCACTTGACGTATTTATACTCACAGACAGTGCATATACCTCGGGACGATGCACTTTGGTCTAAGCTGTTCATCGGTACCTTAAAGGGGGTGGCTTTTGTATGCTTTTGCAGTCTGACCAATGACTGTATTAAAAGCTTCAAGGACTTGGAGAGATTATTCTTAGACAAGTTCTACGAAGAAGAAGCTAATGTCTCCATGTCGACATTGATCTCAACGAAGCAAAAAGAGAAGGAACCAGTACAGGACTTCATCAAATGCTTCAGGAGGCTGGCTTTGAAGCTACATTTTGGGACACTCAGCCTATCCTTATTGACACTTATTGGCATAATTTCTTGTCTATTGTTAGATTTTGTCTAGGATCAGGCAATTATGATGAGTGACCAACCTTCATTGCAAGTGTTAATAAGGCAGAAAAGGCAGTGGAGGATCTAAAGCTAACTGGACTTAAAACAACCGATGACAAGGGTAAGCGTCCCAAAAACATAACAACTCTAGGCACAAGAATAAGAGAAAATAGTCTTTCACTATAGATATCTCTAAAGCTGCTTCACAGTCTAAGCAGAAGGCTCCTACTAGTCAGAAGCCCAAACCACAATACTCCATCGATGAAGATGATGTGTTGGACATCTTCCATGTTCTAATAAAGAGCAACAAACTGAAGTTGCCCGATCCCCAAAGGCCAAATGAGGTGGGAAGGACAGATGATCCCAATACAACCCCTATCATCAGTATGTGAATCATTCTACCAGAGATTGCAACATATTGAAGAACATATCATGTAGTTGTTTGATTCCAAACCAATTATGCTATACACAGACGAGAAGTAGGTTGCTATAAATCTAATTTCTCTACAATTTGATGACTTCCCTTCTATGGAGGTTCAAGACGGTATTGTCTCGATACCGAGGAAGATAATGAAGGCTGTCAATCTTCCATCAGCCCGTGATTAAGTATCAGGTTTGGTTCCACTTACTACTCAGTGTGGTTTGGTTATGTGGGTTCATCCTGACATTCTTCATGATATGGACTCAAAATCTACTTCTTCCGTTGTTAAGTCTGAACCGAGGAAGAAGAAAGACAGGCCATGTAATATGGTTAATGAAGCCTTAGCTGGAGAATCTAGGACCGGTAGAACTTACTTGAGGGCCTATGATGAAGAACAAGAGGAAGCTCCTTTCCTACCTCTCATGTACTTGCTTCTCCAGTAGTAAAGCTGGTCTATCGAAGCCAACAACGACAAACAAAGCAAAGCAGAAAGAAGTCAGGTTTGACAAGTCCTTGAAGAAACATGCATATCAAAGGCTTGACAAGCCTTACAACTTTGACATATTGGCACAACTTGCCAATACTCATGCTCGACTATCTATCTTTGAGCTATTTCATCATTCTAATGAGATACGAGATGCTTTAAGGAAAGCATTGCAACATACTGACTCATACTTGTCCTACATTACAGAGCCAATTGATGACCCTGCAACCTGTCGCCACCTGGCACAATGTGATGAAAAGATCCCTAACATTACCTTCTCTCAAAAGGATATGTTGTTGAAAAATAACCATCATGATAGACCCCTATACTATACTGGGTATATTGGGGCTTTCAAAGTGGATCAGATGCATACTGATCTGGGTTTCCCTCTCAATATCATTCCACGGAGTCTGCTCCTAGTAGTGGGGATTTCGATGCACAAGTAGGCTACAATAAACACAACAATCACAACTTCAATTCTGCACAAAGTCATACTTTGGGGAAGATCCATTTCAAGTGTCAGATTAGAAATCTTCAAATAAGTAACCTGCTATGTCAGTGACGTCATCGTATTCTATAAAGTCTTGTTGGGGTATCCATGGATACATAAAAATCATACCCTACCCTTTACTCTCTACTAATATTTTAAATATGTGGATAGTGAGGGGATAGTTTATACCAAATTTGCTGATATTGAACCCTTTAAAGGAGTTGAAGCTTATTACTCTGATTCGGTGTTGTACAGACTGTTAGATCAAATATACTCTGAAGAAATGTGTTCACCGAAGGTTAATAAAGATAGGAACAATGATGCCGATGATGAGGCAAAAGCAGATGATGGAGCTGCTGATGATGTAAACTTAGTCATACACTTGAGGGGTCCTGTCACAAAAAAGCCAGATGTGGAACCGCTTGTGATTAATTTGGCCAAGCTCTCTCATTGTGACAAAGTAAATCGTATTCCATCGACATATCATGTAAGAAGCAGTAAACCTCTTGTAAATGATCTTCACAAATCAGCAAGAAAAGAAAAACTTGATCCTCCTCTAGTGATTAATCTGACTCCAGCAAGAAATTTTGAACCCTTGGTAAATGACCTTCTTCTTTCCATGTGTTATATCATTCATGAATCAACCTTAGTTATTAATTTGACTTGTACAACAACTGAAACACGAGCATATTGTGTAAGTAGAAAACCTCTTTTAAATCTCCTTAATGATGTTTTTCTGAGGAAAAGATCCTGTACATACCTAATAAAAGAGTTCTATCTTTTAACTATTCTTTTGTTGCTCAGGGTTCAAAGAATACCCTTTGTTCACTGGTAGATGGTACAAAACTATATATGCTTGTATCTATTTTTCCCAAAAAGTGGCCCCTTGTCTTCTACACAAAGACTCTTATTTTGAAGTTCCGGTAAGTAAGAAGATGACAAGCTAATCATCTTTGGCAGATTTGAATCTTATAAAGAGTCTTTCGTTGAAAATCTTGAACCCAATAATGGTAAAATGCAGCTTTACGATATACTCCTCAAGCCAAGAACGTCAGCCAGAAGATGGGATACGACCTAAAAGGTCAAAAGGGCTAAACTTTGGAAAATGTTGACGCCTTCCAATACGTCATTTTGCTCCTAAAGGCAAACCCTAAAAACTACTACCGTCACACATGTAGTGGTTTGGGTCACTCACTCGTCAAACAACTCATGAATGTTTAAAAAAGAAAGAAAGTGAGATGTATTTTCATTCCTCTAATTTTTTAACTTGGGATTCAGATGCTAGCATGAGAGCAGTTTTCAAACATTTATTGTTAATTAACATGGTTTCAGCTGATCAAGTTGATGATAATGATAAAATATTAGAGCCTTTCGAATGATCCATAGGCTCAAAAGCTCGAATCTCAGTGGGAGTTACGGTTTGAACAATGTAAACCACCTACTGAAGACGAAGACGTTCAAGTCAACATGGGGGATGACCGATCTTCATCAGAAAACTTGTCTGAAGAAGATAAAGATTCCCAATATAGCTTAAGAGAATATATGATATCTTCGCTTGGAGTTATGAGGACATGCCAGGTCTAGATACCCAAAATTGTGACACAACGATTAAATATCCTTTCAAATGCTAAGCCAGTGAAGCAACAACAATGACGATTCCACCCAGACGTCATGGAGGATATTGAAGTTGAAGTTAAAAAGTGGGTAGCTAGTGGCTTTGTTCGTGAATAACAACATCCTGACTTGCTTGCTAACAATGTCCCAGTTATAAAGAAGAATGAAAAGTTATTCGAGTCTGCATTGACTATCGTAATCTCAACGCGGCTTGTCCAAAAGATGAGTCCCTCTTCCAATTACAAATGTTATGATTGATGACACATATGGCTTTGAATGTATGTCTTTCATGGACGGATTCTCGGGCTACAACCAAATCAAAATATTTTTGGATGGTAAGAAGCACACACCATTTCAAACACATTTGGGGGTATACTGCTATACGGTAATATCCTTTGGTTTAAAGAATGCTGGCTACATACCAACGAGCCATGAGCATATTTTTGTGAATATTTGTACAAAACGGTAGAATGCTATGTAGACGATATTGTTGTTAAAAGTCATTTAAAGGACGATCACCTTAAAGATTTGAGAACGGTGTTCGAATTGATGCTTGTACACCAACTTAAGATGAACCCAACAAAATCCTTCCTAGGAGTCTCTAGCGGCAATTTTCTCGGGTTTATCATAACTTCAAAAAGGATACACCTTGATCCCAATACAGTCAAGGCTATCCTCGAAATATGCCCTCCAAATAATCTTAAGGATTTACGCGGTCTACAAGGTAGATTGGCATATATCAAGAGGATTGTCTCTAATCTTTCTGGACACTGTCAGCCGTTTACTCGGCTTATGAAGAAAGAGTCTCTTTCATGTGGAGTAATAAGTACCAGCAGGCGTTTAACGTTATAACAAAGTACCTCACAAATTCCCCAATGTTGGTGGCTCTAATTGTAGAAAAACCCTTCTTGTTTTATGATCACACAATGGATCTTTTTTTGGTGCACTGCAAGCCCAAAAAAGTAATGAGGGTCATAAACAGGCCTTTATTATCTTCGCTGCATGATGATCAGTGTGGATCATAGATACAACCATATATATATAGAAGCATGGGAAAAATACACATGCAAACAAACTAGGCACAATACTAAAATGTGTAGGAACGAGATGTAAATCGCTATACTCTAGAGGGGGTGAATAGATTCGGCAGCGAAAAATTAGCTATTAAAATGCTAGTAGTAAGATCACAGAAATACATCACATATATGTAAATATAAAGTAGAGAGCAGAGAGCAAACACAAACACAAGAATGTATACTGGTTTTCCTCTTGTGAGGACTAATCTAGTCGGAAGAACTCCATCTTCCAGTTGAAATCCACTATAGAAAACCAGAAATTTTATGTGAAGTCCTTGGAACTTCTACAATACGAGCTTTGATCCGAAGCACTCGACCTACTTCAATTGTGAAGTGTCTATCTTCAATCAAGCCTCTGATTACAATCACTCTGAAACTTCTAAACCGTACCACACTGATAAATTGACTAGAGATTATAACTGGATTGGAATTTGAAAATAAAAGCTTAGAAGGCTTTTGGAAGACTGTAGTAGGCTTAGATAGAAGAGAAGAGAGAATAATTGGTGTGTTAAAATGGTAGAAATTCTTCTCTATTTATGGGTTTTCCAAAGGAAGAATTCGGCAAATTTCTTTGAGAGAATCTCGACACAATAACTGTTGCATCCGTAACTTCGGAGAGACTGAGTTCAAATGCCAACATTCCTCTAACCAAACTCGGGCCAAATTCAGGCCATACTTGGTCCGAATTCTATTGGTCCAGAATTGGTTGGTTAGGGTTTTGCAAATCGAGTTTTGGGCTTTTGAGAAGTCAAGCAGTTAGGAGCTTTTGTAAGTGGGCTTATTTTCAAAACCAAAGGGTTTTTTGAAAACATTTTTGGGGTAGTCTATTTGCCAGTACGACTCGATGTACATTGTATTTCTAGACTAAATAAATTGTGAAATATATTGATATTAAAAATACATGCTCAATGGCAAAATGGCTCCAAGTCTTGAACGGTAGCAGTAGCAGTTTGAGCAGATCGTCCAAGTAGCCCTTATATCGAGACAAGATTAGATAAATTATTAAAATTAGGTTTGACTATGACCAATGGGCCAACAATCTCTCCTATTTTGATAATTGACAAACCTTGACCAATATAAAATCTTGATCTTGTTTGACTAAAATATCAAAATTTGTACGAAACTTCTTTTGTAATGTACTGTCTTGTCAGGACCCGCATCTGCTTTTCGGATACGAGACATGTCCAAGTCAGCCTACGCCGCAGAGTCGGTGGTAGAACGCTGTCAAGCCTGCAAGAAATAATTGCTCAAAATAAACTTTATTGTTCATTCACATTTCTATATTTAATACAACATTTATAACATTTACATTTAAAAAAATACAAAGTTCTCACAATTAATGAAAATAATACAACTGCTATTTCTAGGTTTCTTTCTGCAAGTACTCCGTATCTCCCAAAGCTAAGAGAAGCCACAGCTAACCTAAAAAATGTTGGTTTCCAGTCAGGAATGGAACAAGTACACAAACCGACGGCAATACGAAAACACAATAGAATTAATAAGACATGGAAATAACATATGAGAGATAAAAACTAGAAAGTAACTGACATCATGGCAAGCGGTGAAGAAAACAATGAATCAAATAAAATACAACTATCTACGTGATTTGAAATATCTAGTTCGACATGTGAACGGCTAAGGGGTAAATACGGCACCCTGTACGTGTCGTGTACAGCTGCTATCAGTCAAGATTAGACATATTGGGATAGATATGGGATAGTTCACACGTCTACTAAGATATTTCCCCGCCCAGCTAGTACTCATGGAATCAGGTCGCAAGCATGGTAATCATGAAAATGACAGTCAAGAATGTATAATAAATCTATGCTACTAATCTCCGTGTGACGAACGTGTCAACAAGCAGCAAGACATATGTATAAACATGAAATAAAAAGACTACTATAATCGAAAGCAATCAAAAAGTGCACTTGCCTGAGGTCCTTAGCTGGTGAAACCGATAGTACAACACACATCAGATGAGTCAATAAAGTCAACACATGCAAAAAGTCTCCGGATGCAGAAATAAATATTACCAACGTTCTCAGAATAGTCAAATTAGCTAGAATTGCCTGTCTTAAGTCCAATTCTGGACACAGGAGCAAAATGGTAATTTCGGGTAAAAATGGTGTCCGCCATTGGACCCACTTTGCACCGAAAAGTGTGCCAAAGTCAACGGTCTCTAAAATCATCAAACTATATATCTACTAATTCGTTTTGATGATGTGAACCCAACCGTATGTCCAAAGTTGGATTCTGGCAGGCCGGACACAAAATTGCTCGTTGAATCGGATCGTGGGGCCGCAAAACGACGGTCTGATTCAACTGTCTCAGAATTGAACCAAACTTGGTATACAGGACCACAAAAATAATACGGTCCTGTTGGCACAAGTTTTGTCTCGATCTGACGAGCGTACACAAAGTAATTGGAGAATTTGCACAGAGGCCGATACGGTAATTTTGACGGATATACATCAAATTCGTCGCGCACACGCAACCAATTTAAATTTCATCAAAACCCACATGTCCACGAACTCGATACGCACCTTTTAATAATTTCTGTTTGCGACAACGTCGCTCGGATTGGCGGGACGTATGTCGTATCGAAGGATTTATCTATCGAATAACTTTCTACATACTTTACAAATCAGAGTCTATAAAAGGTGTTGTAATCCTGTATATGTTGTCTAAAAAGTTGTTCAAATAGATTTCCGAATAGGTCAATGGATTGGCAGAAATTTTCCTTCCAACTTGGGTGTTTGGACTGCTATATGTCCTATTTTTGGACAGGTTTTCGCCAATCTTTGATTCGATTTTACGAGCGATCGAAGGCATCTATGTATGAAGTAAAAGAACAGACTTGGAGGGGGTCATGTCGGGATCGTACCTGAAGAATCGGTTCGTCAAAAGGATGAGCGTGTACGACATAACCTCGACGCGAAGTTGTCTCCCTCGGCTGCGATTCCTGCTATCATAGTCCGAGCGACTTGCGCGTTCGCGCACTCCAGCACGGCCGTGGCGGCTTAGCCGACCGCCGCCGACGTGCGACGGCACGCGCAGGGGAGGGGCTCGCGTGGGCGTGGGTATAGCTAGGGTTTTTGATGTTTTGGTCGCCGTTGTTGTCGTTTATAAACGCACAGGTCGGGAGACTTGTGCGCTCGACCAAGGAGTTATTGGGCTCGGTTTGGTTCACATGGCCTGGGCTTTGGGGGATGCTCGGCTGGGTTCGGGCCTGCTCTAATGAATAATCCTAAAACTTTATTGCTTCATATTTTTTCCTATGCTGCTGGGTTTTGCTCGGTTCAGGGGAAAGACTTGGGCACTCAGCCGGGTCAGGCTGGGACTAATTGTATGGTTTGTTAGTTTTTCTTTATATTAAGTTTTGTAGATGCCACTTCATGATGGTGCTAGTGATGTAGAGATCTTGATTCAATGTGGGTCATTTACTAGTAAAGACTTAGGTGGGTCCTGGACAAGTTTCAATAGTCCAATCAAACGATTATAAACTAACTGTAATATAACCATTACCCACATACATGTCATTGCCCAATATACAAGCAATACAGTTAAATTAATAATATATATATGCTACGTGCTATTCAAAGCAATTAAAAGTGCTAAAATGAAAGTTGTATCTTATTAGTGTGCTATGAAGTAAAGTCTAATAATACTTTAAGTACAAATATTATAATTAATAACAATTATAATATTTACATAGAAAGAGCATTTATATATATATAGTAAAATATTCCTATATACAGAAATATATTATTTATATAAGATATCTATTTTTACTAACTTTTCTAATGAATAATGAAATTGTATAATCAATTAGAAAATATCCATACATATGAATGTATTATATCTACAGTTATATATAATCTCCATAAACTCAAATAAACCCCAATAACATTTATTTGACTAAAATAATATAACCAATAATAATACTAATATATATAATCACCTCAATAACTTTGATAATATAATAATAATAATAAAATTTAATAAACCAATAATGGTGTATATACCATTATGTACAGTCTACTAATCCTAAAAATGTACAAGGGCCTATTTTATACAAATATCATTGAATATCAACTAATAATGATATTTATAATATTTAATTTAGAATACTTAGAAAATATTCATTAGATCATTAAAACGGAATACACCATCATACCAAAATACATCAACATGAATGTCATTGGACGTCCCGCATGACTACATGGGCTTGGGCTTGTTTGGATCATATCTGGACTAATTCGGTACAACCGGGTTCCCTAAAACTCAATAATATAATTAATAAATAAATAAATCTTCGGTAAGGGTTAATTCGCAACTTGGCCTGATTTTCTTAGTTAGGACATCACTATGACTCGGCCTTACCAGGGCTAATACACTAGTCAAAGCACGCCACTGTACTATCCGTGCCACGGTTTCTAGTCACCTTGTACACCAATTCCTAACCATGACTAAAATTATCTACCGTAATAATTAACTAATTAATTATTTATAAAATCTAAAAAATCACCATTCAATAAAATAAATAGATAGAAAGATATTTCAAAATTTTCTGGAAGGGGAGCTACAAATCTACCCACTTTAAAATAATTTCGTCCTCAAAATTCTAATTCGTAACTATTCTTAAAAAGATCAAAATCTACTATTACCTTAATCTCCAGAATTTAATTCCTCCAATTATTTTATATCCTTCTCTAGCTATTTTATAACTCCGAATACTTGAGGACTTCTACCTACCTTTGGTCATACTACTCCATCAAATTCTGTCGCTAAAACTTTATGATCTTCCAACTAATTGCTAAAATTTCTACCAATAGATATCTACTGCATATGGTATCTATAATCCTCTCCTATCTATTAAGCAACCCAAAATTTAACAAGCAACAAATTTACACAAGTAGAAATATTGATAAATTCTAATAAGCATGACCATTCGTCGCTCCGAAATAGGAAGGAAAGAAAAAATAAGGAAGAACAATCAAGAGCAAATATGAAGTTTCAAGAGCAGTAGAGAATATCTAATGATGCAGATAGAAGAGGATTTGTGAACCATTGGCTTATTTGCTAGATTGGGTTACTCTAGTCTAGTCACCTGCTAAATCGAAAACTCTTCGTTTCTTAGAGGGGCTTGCAATCCATGCAATATAGAAATTCCATTCTCAAAATTTTATCTGAACAAGATTTCCTAATAGAACGAAATTTGAGAAATCAAGATTGTGATCTTTTTCGTGGTTATTTAAACATACGAGTAAGGAATATAAATGCAATACAAGATCAGATCGCGATATCCAGGTAGATGGAATAAGGGTTACAAATGACTACACATTCTAAGAGGTGGAGACTTCATAGTAGGTATAGGACCTATTTCAAATGGTTCGATTTTCTAGTTCGAATATGGTGGTATGCATGGATTGGTTTTACTGGGTCTTAATGGGCTTCCTGATTGGACATCACTCGTTGGTTGGGTGAACCTTGGATTTCAATCTATATTGACGGGGCAAGATCCCAATGAAAAACTATTTATATTAGGTTAGGGTGACCTGGAATAGGTTTCCTCCCAAGTGATTGAGCTAGTTGCCAGTCAAGTTGGTTAGCTATGTCCCTCAAGCCCAAAGTGTGCCTTCAGTGACTTTTGTGTTTAAGTAGCACATGAGGCCTCAATTGGGTGGCACACTAGTGGCATGTGCGTAGTGGGCTTCGAGTAGATCACAACCATATATTGGGTCGAAGGAATTAAGTTGGAGTTGAGGCTCTAATGGAAGTCGGGAAGTATACCGGTATTACGGTAAGGGTCATAGCTAGTCCTTTTGACCTGAAAGTCGCACCATAAAAATATAGTACAAGGGGACAGGTTTGAGTGGGACATGATATACCTAGATGAAGATGGACTCGTCTAGATCTTGTATATAAAATTTGTTGGAAGGTAACAGCTGGTCTCGTGCTTCAAATATTAATGACACAGCCGGAGACACTAATTGATCTAAATGGAAAGTGGGAGTCCATGGGGTACTATTTATCATCCTAATGGAAATTATTCTAATCAATCGGTAATTCTTGTATATCCTAAAATTTTAGAAGGCTTACAGTCTACCTACCTTAGAAGCTACGACATAGTTTTAGGAATAATGAGGTTAGAAGGATTCCAAAGTCCGAATATTGTATCTCGACTCTTGTTAATAAAGAATAAGGCACGACGTAACAGGATACGGTAGATATAAGTCAAGGATCATTCCTCAAAAATTGGAAAACGAGTGTGTACAATGACACCTGGTCGACAAAATAGAATGATCTCCTCGTCCATGGTATACAAGAGTTACAGACGGGGTAACCGACTCTAAGGCACATCATATGAAGAGGTTCCTAACAACTGAGTCATGAATTTCTATTTGTGTCGAACCTGCCAGACTATTGTCACAATGGTTCTAGTTAAAGCAAGCTTCAAATAAATAATTAGGGACTCACACAATTGGTTTCCTGAGAATAGATAGCCTCCTAGGTTGGCATTTTGTCTAAGGGTAAAGCCCTAATCATTCTCAAATTCAGATGGCTAGAAGGTCCCAATAGTAGTTTGAAGGTCGAGAGGAGAACGAGTAACTCGAGGCAAGGTGTTAGTCACATGGCTGGCCGATGATGGCTACACTTGTATATACAACTATCGTAGCCATGGGGAATATGTTGTATCTATCTATCAAATACGAATATTCGTCTTTCCAATTAGTGAAAGACAAAAGCAATAAGGAGTTCAAAAAGATGTCATCGAATACAATTACGTGATTCAAGGGCGAATGTATAATTTAAGAGAAATTGTCAATACAACCGTGGATGAGATCCTGGAAACCTCTTCATTTCAATCCACGTACGGTAATTAAATAAAGTACGAACCAAATGCATCATGACTGATCAGACCGTAATACATTGATTCTGATTAGACATATGTTAGTAGGCGTTCCCAATAACATATGTCTTGAATCAAGCTCGATAAAAGAGTAAGCTTGTAAAACTAGGCTGTAATAGCAGCGTTGGTCAAGATAGTCAAAATATAAATATGCAAGATTTTTAGAAGGAGGAATAAGTATTTCGAGTTTTGAGAGAATCAAAACCTTACCTGGTGTTCTTACTCACACAGTCTTCCTACTATTTCCTATCCATAAGGCCTTGGTCGACTAATGGGTTCTGGAACTCTAAATTCTGTATTCTAGGTAAACCTATTAATGTCAGTCAATTACCTTGTTAATAGATCACAACGACCACGAGATGCTAGGTTGGGAGACATGGTATTCAACTTGCAGAACTTTCACTAGTTATGGCTTTGGATCTTATGGGACACACAGGGCATCTTTCTATTTTCTATAGTATCCTAAACCTGTAATCACGTCTGAAATCATTTTACTGAGAATCATGCCTCGCCCGTATACTCTGGCTGCGGCAAACCCTTGGTTCCGTGATTCAGATGTGATAAGCTATCAGGTACTCTACCTTATATTGACACAAGGGTATCTAAGATCTAAAGAGGTCATCGAGGACATAGTTTTAGCAATGCTCCATAAACTATAATCCTTCGAAATGATTTTAATCCTATGGGTTGTGCCTCGCCAGTGCGCTGCTGGCTAGCCATCGCAGTCGTTAAATTACTCCAACTATATTCCTAAGAACTTCAAAGAGCTGCTAAAGATTCAAACTAATTGACTATGATAGAAAGCGTAAACATCTGCCTATAAGTCTCAATCATTACAGTAAAAGATTGTCGGGAGGAAATAATTGAAGACAAGAGAAGTAAGAACATCCTAATATTTATTTCATATGTATTTCAAATGGTTGAGGGAAGGCCTTGAATCAATCTACCTTGCGATTTGTAATACGAATAACAGAATCAGGAATTATAAACCAATTCCTTACAGCAAAATAGAATTTAAATAGGCAATTCTAACTCATGATATGATGTTTATATCTAATAGAGCAAAGAAAAATTGAACATTTTATCAAGACTATAGCCTTAATTCTAGGAAAGCCTAACTTATCAGGTGAATAGTATACCCATGTTGGATCATATCGTCATATCAAGATAATAGTGTATCTACAGAGATCTGGCAAGCTATCTAAATTTTAATAATTTCTTATCTAAATTGTATGGCTTATCTGACAACCTTAGCTACCCAACGGTCAATTCGAACAAGGGTCTCCTAGTTCTAGTCATTCTGTTAAATCAATTTAACCCTAAGTTGTGAATGAGCATTTCCTAGGCGTAGGCTCGCAATAGTACGACTAATTTGGTACCACCGCGAGTTTGCATAATTTGCGAAGACTGACCTACATGGGCTACCACAAAAACTTGTCACGACCCGCACCCGCTTTTTCGGATACGAGACGTGTGCAAGCCAGCCTACGTCGCAGAGTCGACGGTAGAACGCTGTCAAGCCCGCAACAAATAATTACTCAAAATAAACTTTATTGCTCATTCATATTTCTAAATTTAATACAACATTTATAACATTTACATTTAAAGAAAATACAAAGTTCTCATAATTAATGAAAATGATACAACTGCTATCTGTTTCTAGGTTTCTTTCTGCAAGTACCCCTGTATCTTCCAATGCTAAGAGAAGCCACAGCTAACCTGAAAAATGTTGGTTTCCAGTCAGGAATGGAACAAGTACACAAACCGACGACAATGCAAAAACACAATAGAATTAACAAGACATGGAAATAACATATGAGAGATAAAACTGGAAAGTAACTGACATCATGGCAAGCGGTAAAGAAACAATGAATCAAATAAAATACAACTATCTACGTGATTTGAAATATCTAGTTCGACATGTGAACGGCTAAGAGGTAAATACGGCACCCTGCACGTGTCATGTGCAGCTGCTATCATTCAAGATTAGACATATTAGGATGGGTATGGGGTAGTTCACACGTCTACTAAGATATTTCTCCGTCCAGCTAGTACTCATGGAATCAGGTCGCAAGCATGGTAATCATGAAAATGACAGTGAAGAATGTATAATAAATCCATGCTACTAATCTTCGTGTGACGAATGTGTCAACAAGCAGCAATACATATGTATAAACATGAAATGAAAAGACTACTATGAATCGAAAGCAATTAGAAAGTGCACTTGCCTGAGGTCCTTAGCTGGTGAAACCGATAGTACAAGCACATCAGATTAGTCAATAAAGTCAACACATGCAAAAGTCTCCGGATGCTGAAATAAATATTACCAATGTTCTCAGAATAGTCAAATTAGCTAAAATTGCCTGTCCTTAAGTCCAATTCTGGATATAGGGGCAAAACGGTAATTTTGGGTCAAAATGGTGTCCGCCGTTGGACCCGCTTTGCTCCGAAAAGCGTGCCAGAGTCAATGGTCATTATAGTCATCAAACTACATGTCTACGGATTCGTTTTGATGATACGAACCCAACCGTATGTCTAAAGTTGGATTCCGGCGGGCCGTGCACAAAATCGCCCATTGAATCAGATCGTAGGGCTGCAAAACGGCGGTCCGATTCAACTGTCTCAGAATTGAACCAAACTTGGCATACAGGACCAAAAAAACAATACGGTCCTGTTGGTGCAAGTTTTGTCTCGATTTGACAAGCGTGGGCAAAGTAATTAGGAAATTTGCACAGAGGCCGATATGGTAAATTTTGACGGATACGCATCAAATTCGTCGCGCACACGCAACCAATTTGAATTCCGTCAAAGCCTACACATCCACGAACTCGATTCGCATCTTTCGATGCTTTCGGTTCGCGACCACGTCGCCCAAATTGGCAGGACTTACGTCGTATCGAAGGATTTTTCTAGTTTTTAAAACAAGTTTTTGGAAAACTTTGGGATCGAATAACTTTCTACATACTTTACAAATTCAGAGTCTATAAAAGGTATTTTAATCCTGTATATATTGTCTAAAAAGTTGTTCAAATAGATTTTCGAATGGGTCAATGGATTGGCAGGAATTTTCCTTCCAACTTGGGTGTTTGTACTTCTATATGTCCTGTTTTTGGACAGGTTTTTGCCAACTTTGATTCAATTTTATGAGCGATCGAAGGCATCTATGTACGAAGTAAAAGGACGACATGGAGGGGGTCATGTTGAGATCGTACCTGAAGAATCGGTTCGTGAAAAGGATGAGTGTGTACGACGTAACCTCGACGCGAAGTCGCCTCCCTCGGCTGCGATTGCTGTTGTCACAGTTCGAGCGGCTTGCGCATGCTCCAGCACGGCCGTGGTGGCTTGGACGACCGTCGGCGATGTGCGACCGCGTGCGCAGGGGAAGGGCGTGCATGGGCGTGGGAATAGCTAGGGTTTTTGATGTTTTGGTCGTCGTTGTTGTCGTTTATAAACGCATAGGTCGGGGAGACTTGTGCGCTCGGCCAAGGAGTTATTGGGCTCAGTTTGGTTCACACGGCCTGGGCTTTAGGGGATGCTCGACTGGGTTCAGGCCTGCTCTAATGAATAATGCTAAAACTTTATTGTTTCATATTTTTCCTATGCTGCTGGGTTTTGCTCGGTTCAGGGGAAAGGCTTGGGCACTCGGCCGGTCGGGCTGGGACTAATTGTATGGTTTGTTAGTTTTCCTTCATATTAGAGTTTTGCAGATGCCACTTCATGATGGTGCTAGTGATGTAGAGATCTCGATTCAATGTGGGTCGTTTACTAGTAAAGACTTAGGTGGGTCCTGGACAAGTTTCAATAGTCCAATCAAACGATTATAAACTAACTGTAATATAACCATCACCCACATACATGTCATTGCCCAATATACAAGCAATACCGTTAATATTAATAATATATATGCTACGTGCCATTCAAAGCAATTAAAAGTGCTAAGATGAAAGTTGTATCTTATTAGTGTGCTATGAAGTAAAGTCTAATAATACTTTAAGTACAAATATTATAATTAATAACAATTATAATATTTACATAGAAAGAGCATATATATATATAGTAAAATATTCCTATATACATAAATATATCATTTATATAAGATATCTATTTTTACTAACTTTTCTAATGAATAATGAAATTGTATAATCAATTAAAAAATCCATACATATGAATATATATCTACACTTATATATAATCTCCATAAACTCAAATAAACCCCAATAACATTTATTTGACTAAAATAATATAACCAATAATAATACTAATATTATATAATAATCACCTCAATAACTTTGATAATAAAAAAATAATAACGAAATTCAATAAACTAATAATGGTGTATATACCATTATGTACATCTACTAATCCCAAAAATGTACAAGGGCCTATTTTATACAAATATCATTGAATATCAACTAATAATGATATTTATAATATTTAATTTAAAATACTTAGAAAATATTTATTAGATCATTAAAACGGAATACGACACCATCATACCAAAATACATCAACACGAATGTCATTGGACGTCCCGCATGACTACATGGGCTTGGGCTTGTTTTGGGTCCTATCTGGACTAATTCGGTACAACCGGATTCCCTAAAACTTAATAATAATTAATAAATAAAAAATCTTCGTTAAGGGTTAAGTCGTAACTTGACCTGATTTTCTTAGTTAGGACATCACTATGGCTCGGCCTTCCCTACCAGGGCTAATACACTAGTCAAAGCACGCCACTGCACTATCCGTGCCACGGTTTCTAGTCACCTTGTACTCCAATTCCTAACCATGACTAAAATCATCTACCGTAATAATTAACTAATTAATTATTTATAAAATCTAAAAAATCTCCATTCAAATAAAATAATAAATAGAAAAATATTTTAAAATTTTTTGGGAAGGGGAGCTACATGTCTCATCATTTGGTAGAAATTTTCCTAAAAAAGATGTTAGATCCATTTTCTCACTCGTCGTCACTTAGCAAAATAATTGCAAAGAAAGAAGCTCCTCCGTAATCCATGCATGAGAGATGAACATTGAAGAAACACAGAGATAAAATATGAATAATATTAAGTTCACAGGCAGTTTTATGAATGAAGCATCAGTTAAGATATATAGTGCTAAGCATAAAATGCAGAAGTGCATACCAATAGGAAACAATACATACTGAATGATAGAAAATGCATAATAAAAAGAGTTTGAATACAACAACTCACCAAATAGTCACATAAGTGCTAAAAGAAAATAAAAGTACTACTATCTTGGAATGTCGGAGCATTTCTAAGAACACATAGACAATAATAGATTCTAATTAGAAAACATCTAGAAAAAATACAGTAACGTCTAGATCAAATCCTCAGCTGCTAAACAGAGTCATTATCATCGCGATCAGCATCGCTACCATGTCCAGAAGGACCAGCCCCAGAAGTGCCAACTCCATGAGATGGGTTTGGAGTAGCACCAGAACCACGGTACCAGTCATAAGCGTTACCGAACTTAAAAAAGTGATGAACCGCCTCATCATCATAGCGGTAGCCGGATACAGTGGGATCTCGTGGAAGAGAACTGGCATGCTGACTAGTCTGGGCAAAATGCAGATCTGCAAAGAGTTTGTAAGGGCCTGAAATCGATTAGCATATCGGAACTCGCGTTCCTTCAATGTGTCATTAACAAACGCTCACAAAGAGTTATGCTCATCCAGCTGAGCATACCGTATATCAAATAAGTGCTGGTGGATATCCTCAAAAGTCATAGGGTAGTCCTGAGGTAAAGAATGTGGTGCAGTAGGAGGAACAGAAGGGACATCTGTGCTGTGATGAGAGAGCTGAAGATACTTGGGCTTAGAATCACGAACATAAGAAGATAAATCGATCTCAAAGTGCTGGAAGATGATAGGAAGGATCATCGCATAGACAAGGTTTCTGTTCCTCTCGCGACATCGACCCATCATCTGGATAATCGTTTTAGGGACGAAAAAATGAATCTCATTACGAATATGATAAAGTGCAGACATTTCAATGGTGGTCGCATCGTCTTTGGAAGTGGATTTTGGCAAAATAGTAGAATAGATAATACGATGTAACTCATAAAAGAATAAGTTCAAATGTGCAGCTTTGTACTTTTCGGGGCGGACATGATTAGGAGCACAGAGTTCGTTCTTCAAACAGTTTAAAGTCGTGTCCCCTGGAAATTCAAATTCAGTGATATCGTCAGTGGAGCACCTATATTTGGAAAGTTTAGGATTTTTGCTAAGTCGACATCATTGAATTGAATATCAATGCCTGCGACACGGCTCTTAACAGTCAAAATGTCATCGGTAAGGTGAAGTTACAGTAAAATATTCGAATAACATTAGTAGCAATGGGAAAAGAATGAGCGAAAAGTTGTGCAATCCCAATACTTCAAAGAATGATTTTTGTGACGGAAAGATCGTCTACTTAATCAGTGCACCGGGCATATATTACGAATTAAAAAATCTGCATACCATAATAATGATCGTTCAAGAGTTTCGAAGATAAACTCGTTAAACGCCCTGTCATCCGTTTGGACGGGCGAAAAGAGAGATCCTTGAAGAGGTTCTGAAGATGAGGCTTCTTCGCTAGCCATCGTCTTCTTTTACTTGAAAGAATTATTAATCCTAGGCATGATTTCTTAGAAAATATCAAATTTCTAAGAAATTGAAATATAGAATAGGAAGAAATTATGCCTTCTAGAAATCAAGTGTAGAAGAGAATGAGATTTCACGCACGAATCCAAAGAGAAATTCCAAAGGAATTGAGAGGAATCTAAGGTGGAAGAACTAGGGTTTGGGGGATCTTTCGTGCGACTGCTGCTCTGTTTGAAGGAGTAAGGAGATGAATAGAAAGGGGGCCACTTTGGTCCTGA
>JANAVB010039005.1:0-48116 GCA_029216955.1 Iris pallida
GATTTGAGAGGATGATTTAAGTTTTGATTTGAGTTTTTTTTTTTTAAAAAAAATTTCTATGATTGGTTAGAGAGGATATAAAATCAACTTGATGATTAAAAATTTAAATATTCACATTGCTACATGAGATTCAAATTGGTTGATGATTTATGTTGGTTCCAAAATAGAAGAATAATTTTTTTTTTTAAAATTTGAGGATAGATGATTGTAAATAGAAATAGTTAAGAGTTGCCTATGAGATTTATATTTCTTTAAAGATTGAATATTTTGACCTTGATGAAAAAAAGGGTTTATTTAAGAAGAATTTAAAATTTTGATGCATTTCATAAAGTGATTTAAAATTTGGAGTTGGGTAATTTTAATCTAAAAATTTGAGGAGAAAAGAAAAGGTTTGTACTATAATAAAGTTTATTTCGAGGATCGATTTAGAAATTTGAGGTATTTTTTTGTGATTGAATTTTGTTTGATGGAACAAATTTTGATTGAAAAAAAATTTGAGATTTAAATCTTTTTTTTAGATTGATAAATTTTTATTGAAGTTTCTTTTGGAAAAAAAGAAGAAGAATTTAGTATTATGATAATATTTATCTCGGTGATTGATTTAAGTATTTTCATAAGAGAGTTACAATCTTTTATATTAGGTAAACTGAATTAAAGTTGAGGAAAAAAAAAGGGGGAAAAATAAAAGGGAGTTGGTGTGATGATAAAAGGATTGGTTGGGTATTTTAAAGTTATAATTATGATTATATGCGACGATCTTAAAGAGATTAAGGAAATTGGTGGATGATTGTTTTGATTTAAAGATTTTATACTGAAAGAATTTATGAAGAAATTTTATTTACAGGAATTTGATTTTTTTTTTATCTTGATGAGGAAATAAACATAGAGGATGTTACTCTAATGAGATAGAAGTGTCACACCTTAGTTGCCATATTTTTCATAGCCATGATAGTGATTATATGCAGTTATAGTTAAGTCATCGACCCATGTGACTATGTCTTCTTCTTAAAATTTTATCATCCTTGTTCTCGACCCTAAACTAGTATCATGATTCCCTAATTGTTTAGAGCTATAGATGTCTATAAATTTTTCTTGACCATACCCAAATCCGTCAACCAGTATATCTTCTCCTATATTTTAGTATTATATTATTAGTATTAATATTAGGAATATCTATTTAGTTGTTTGTTACTTTACCTGTAGACAATATTGGTTGATATTTTCTGTAATAAAAATTTTCCTTCACCTTTAGCTCATGCCACGGTTGCCGAGCTAAATGCTGTAAGGATTTTTTTTATTATCTAATTAGTTTATTTTCTTTCCTGATTTACTATTTATCGTGCTGCATAATTCTAGTACTATTGATCCAAATTTGTTTTCTTAAGCAATAATGGAAAGCAGATCATTACGTCTTATCCTTTTGAATAGACCAAAGGATTTTTTTTTTCTTCTCATGTTAGGATTATTATTGCTTCTCTAGAAAATTCTATGTTGTTGCTACGATTTGGTAGGATAAACTTGCTTCCCTAAAGAGACAGTTAGAGGTACTAGTTCAATTCTTATAAGTTGGGTAGTATACCTTGTAGTCTAGCATCATACTTTTCTCAGGACCATTAAGAAATTATAGTTGGATAACACTGACTATATGTTGGTATAAGTATTTAGATTACTTAGACATAACTTTGTGGGTTCCTATCCCTAGCTCAACTAAGGTTAGAGATTCATAGGGCAACTAGAAAGGTCAAATCATTATTTGTGTTTTGGACTTGAACTATCTTGTACTTTCTTTTCTTCTGTACGTTTATTTTTATCGTCTTGACTAATATTGCTGTTATAGCCTAGTTTTCACAAGCTTCTTCTTTTCTCAAGCTTGTTCTTGACACATATATTATTGGGTGCACCCACTAAAATGTTGTCTAATCAGAATCGGTGCATGATGGTCTGGCCAACCTAGTGCATGTTGATTCGCTTTCCCTATGATTATTTTATGCAGATGAAGATATAGTAAACTTGTCCTAGGATCTCATATGCGACCGTTTGACAAATTTTGTTTTCTTGAAACATTTATTCGCATTGGACCTTCAAATTTGTAATCGACCCCATCCCCCTTGAACTCTTCTTTATTCTGCGCCTTAGTATAGAATTTCTCTTTATAATCCTTTATTAGCTATGATTTATAGTAGAACCATCTTTCTACTAAGTCAGTTAAGTATACCTTGTATGATATCTTATTTTAGTAATACCCTTAGCACCCTAGTAGCCATCTTAGACTGATTTTAGTCGGACATTTAGCAAATAAAAGTTTTCCTATTATCCTTTCCTTGGTTCATATCATTTGATCCCTTACCATGACTTGGGTAATTGAAGCACAATATTAGGATTTTTCTTCCAATAATTGCACCATTATGATCTAGACAAACCGCACCATACACATGACATTTATGCCCCCCATAAACACACCTTTATGTGCTCTATTTTAATAACTCTACTTGTTTGACAAATCTTTTCCTTAGAATAGACTATTTGTGTCCTCTCCTTATCCTATTAGATTTGACCATGCAATATCGATCTATTCCCTGATCACTTGGAAATCCTATGACCTATACCGGACCTAGAACATATTCTTGTAGGATATGATGCCAGTTTTGACCCCTCTATAAACCCCCAAGTATCGTTGTAAATTGTCTTGTTGAGTAAGTTACAATTTACATATTTACTTTTCATTGATTTTCTTATTATTTCTTCGGTATTAGAATTATTTCAAATTTCGAGGACGAAATTCTTATAAGTTGGGTAGATTGTAAACCCCCTGAATTTTCAGGGAATTTTTAAATTTTTTTTTTTTTTTTGAAGAATAGCTTGTTAATCTATTTATTTAAATAATTAATTAATTATTTCTAATCAGGGTTTAATTTATATTGTAAATATATATATAGATGCAAGATTACTAAATATTGTTATTTGTTAAATAAATGCTGTTACATTAATTATTAAATTATTTATAAACTCTAACCAAGTTTCATATAGATTTATTATTAGATTATATTTATATCAATAATTAAATATATATAGTGTTATTATTCAATTGGTTTTATTTTTAGATTATATATATATATATATATATATATATATATATATATATATATATATATATATATATATATATATATATATATATATATATATATATATATATATATACTTATATAGATGTGGTGTTAAAATTCCTAGCAACCAAATCCATTCCTTAAGTTTAACCCTAACTTAGGCCCAACCCAGTATGGTCCTATTCATTTGGATCTCCTTCATGCATATATATATATGCATCTACTCTCAACCCTAACCCTAAACTTGCCTCCACACAAACCACCAGCCCCCCTTCATCACCGCCACCCTATCCCTCTCTCTCTCTCTCGTCTATCTCCTTCCCCCCTCATCCGGAGCCCCGCCGTCGACGATGAGACGCGGCGTTTCCCGTGCCCGCGTGTAGCATCCGGCGGCCCCCTCGTCGGCGCAACCCCCCCTCGTCGGCGAGCCACCCCCCTGCGGCATGGCAAGGTAACCCCGACCCCCCGTGGCGCTGTCACGTGGATTAAATCCTCTTTGCATGCTTTAAACCAAGTTTTAATAATTAAATTCTGAATATTCAGATTATTGTAAGGATTGTTGTGATGAATAGATTGATGATTAACTAGATCTAAATGTAGGAAATCATTGGTAAATATGTAGGGGTTCTACCCTAATTTTCGTGTGATTTAATATTAATTATTGATATTTATTTATATTTAATTATGAAGTTTCAATGTTAGTAATTAATTAAATGTGTTTTCTGTTTTAATTTTTATGTAACATTTTGATTACGAAGTAGAGAAAACTTTGTACATGAAAAAGTTTGTATAATTAATATAGTATTTTAAAATAATTTTTCCAGAATTTTATAATTTAATTTATAATTATTTTATGTGAAAAATAGCGAATTTACACTGTTTAATTAATTCCATTTTGATGCTTATTATTTAATTAATAAATAATTAAATAATATAACTTATATGGAAAATATAGATTTAATTATAAAGTAAGTTATGGAAATTTTTCCAGAATTTGATTGGTGTTTAAAATATTATATTTAGATTTATCTTGGAAGTTTTGTATTAATCAAATTGAATATTAAATATTGTTTTCAATTTATCTTATTTATTTGGTTAGTAACTAAATAATACTTATTGAATAGAAAATGTTTGTAATAGCATGTTATTCTGTAGAAAAATAATTCCAATATTTATTTATTATTATTTATAATTATTTGGATTTAGTTGAGTAATTTCTAGATTTATTACATAAGTTGAATATATTATATAATTAATTGTTATTAATTATATAAATATTGTAAATTTTGTGAAGTGATATGATTCTGTTAGAAATGTGTAAATATGGTATTTAGGAATATATTTTACGTATTTTAGATATATTTACGAATTTTTAAGACTTAAAAGTAATTTTGAGAATCATGTTTAGGTTTATGTAATCAATTGTGTAATAATTATTTATTGATTTAAATAATTATTAATTTTGTGTTACTACTGTGAATTTAGTTTTAATGATTAAATTTAAGGTTGGTGGTGATTTATTTGGATTTATTTAGAATTATTAAGTACTTATTGTTATTATTCAACTAGTTATTTAATAAATAGTTTAATAGTAATAATTCATTTTCTGTAAAATATATATATAATATATATTTATTATTCTGATATTATTTAGTTTATTATTAAAATAGACTAAAAATGATTTTTAAGGATTTTTACTATTTAAGTTAGTATTATTAGGAATTGTGTATTCATGTGTGTATTAAAATGGTTGGTTAATTGATTATCATTAATTAGTTAATTAATTATTAAATATTTAGTTGTAAATAAATTTCAGAATATAAATGGTATGATAATAAGTATGGTTACCTACTTATTATTGTATAATTATTATTCATAAAAATTTGGTACTAGTTAGCTAGTAGTACTAGATTAATTTAAATTATAGATTACTTAGCAATTAAATGAATTGTTTAAATTGTTTAATTAGTAATTAATTAGAGATAAATTTTGTTTAGGATTATTTGCTTCTCGGGACTCGACTCTACTTTGGACCCAGATACTCAGTTGCTGGACACAGGCAAGTACACCTTGCTTGATTGTATATTTTTGCAGTTAGTTTATGTTACCTAGTTACTTCTCAGTTGTGTAAACGCGTCTAGTAGTAGTGGACTTATCCCGTGTATTGTGAAGGTATGTGGTACCTTCTAGCCGGACACCGTATCATACACGATCACTATATGAGTGAGTTGAGAGCATGGATTTGTGTGTCGACTGATCATTGGCACGTGAGTTCGCGTCTGGTCTAGTGGTTGGTACAGGTCTACTTATATATACTATGACGTCTTGCATATTATTTGTACCGCGTATACGGTACGGATATACATTGGGTGGGGAGAGTCTACTAGTGGTGTATGAGAATTTCTATTTCCAATGGACGCTGGATGCTCGTAGCCCCTCGTTTCTCAAACCGTAGAACGCTTGGTGGCCGTTTCTTCTTCTTCTCCCCCTCTCATGTGCCACTAGAGATGTCTCGAGTGCATTTTACACATAGATGGTTAGTTTACCTGTCGTATGTTGTATGATATATCCTGTCCTTGTTTGGTTGGGGAGATGTTATGTTACATTTTGTTCTAGTTATTTATATACTGCCCTGTACTATCATGCATGTCGATTTCTTGTGTACTTGTTACGTCCCTCTGAGGACCTGGCACCTTTTCCAGATTGGGACGAGCACAGGTACCGACGGACTACGGAGATTGGAGACTTTTGCTGACGAGGACTTCAATGTTGAGCCTCGTGAGTTTCTTGAGTTCTTAGGTGATTTCTGCTAGTGGCTATCTATTTCTTTTCTGGTTCAGTTGTACTCTTTTAGTAGTTCATTCATACATTTATTGGTGGATTATTTTCCACTAGTCATGACTTGTAGTTTGATTCAGAGTTATTTTCATTCCTTCCAGCTTTAGTCTGTGATTTTTCCTATGGATGAGATTAGTATTTACCTGCCTGTATTGTTATTTAGTTGTTACTTCAGCGTACTACGATCGAGTATAGTCCATTAAATTGGGGTTTTCCTATACTTGATCGTACAGCTGGCACGCCACGTGTTCCTGGTCCCACATATCTTGGAACCGGGGCATGACAATAGTGCTTAGTTATAGCCTTGTCTGCCCACACATCTCCAAATGTATTTACCAATTCATTAGTCACTACATTACTATATAATTCCCCTGCTCTATGATAAGTTTAGTTGATGATAAGATGCATCAGTGACATAAGTGGAGTATCAGAGTTTAGAAGAGACCCAGGTTTGGCTATACAACAAGTTACAAGTAGCAGTAAGAGTGAGATGAGTGTATGTGTGAGGATATCCTTCCTTCTCATTGCATATCCTAAGCTCAGAGCCTAGAACTCAGCCCACCTGAGTGAAATTCATTTGTCTAAAGATTATGTGATGTTGCAACCCTTGGTATGTATCAGTTATAGTTATCTGGTTCAATCCTAAACCTTGTGTCAGTCCTTAGAGTATCAGACTTCATCCATCTTGATTCAATCATTACATCAACTTAGAGATAATCCCTCCTTTTCTTAGCAGTCCCCCTCCTTATGATTACTCTGTCCACCCTATCTAATCATATTTGTCACACACACACACCCTTGTATTAGTATTGAGTTGGTATGGCCCTACCAACTGAGATCCACTACATTTCCCCTCATTTCACAATACACTTCATTCCTTGCATTCCTTTCCCTTCACTGCAAACCAGTGTGACAGAACCCCAATTACCCTGCCCAAACATGTATACTGCCCAGTCCAATTCATTTACTGCCTTGCATCTTCAACTGTCCTACAATACTGTCTATGGCATACATCTCATTCCTGCACATTAACTTTACCACTGCACATTATTTTGTTCTGCATCTTCACTTGTACTGCACATGAGATACCTGCGTACATGTAGCCAACTGCAAATTCATTTGAAATCCTGTTTACCCCTTCATTTATGTACCTACACTGCATTGTCCTGCCACAGATGGCATGTCCTGCTCACTTCTTCATTGTATTGAACCTACTGCATTCACGACGGGGTCCTGGACTTATGTTATGATATGTTGTAGGTCTGTATATACATTACTTATATATATATATATATATATATATATATTAACCAAAAGCATCTTTATTGATAATAGTAGAGTAGCAAGTACAAAAAAACTAGAGATCAGGAGTTTCAACATGATTACATCCAATCATAGCCTTCTTAACTTGTCTTCGATCTTCAGCTATGATCTGATCCGAAGAGTAAACATAAGCTTCATATTGCCATTTATTGCGATTTTTCCAAAGAACCCAGCATATGGGACCCACGATGATTTGCTTGAGGTGTTTCTGTCGACGTCGCCACCAATTTTGTAGCCTCTGCAATATATCCATGCGATTAGCCCGAGCTCGAACACCAGTTTTAGTTTGAAAGTACTGCCAAACACTAGAAGCCAATTTCCCATCACTGAATACATGAGCAATAGATTCTGATTGCCGAGCAGCGCAACAATGGTAAGCCGACGCCAATGAGTAACCCAACTGAACAATATTATCATCAGTCGGAAGTTTGTTAAAAAGGATACGCCAGAGCAATATAGACCATTTGGTTGACATACAGAAGTTCCAAGCATTTTTGAAGTAGGCTTGTTGAGGAAATTGAACTCTAACATGATTCCAGGCCGATGAAATAGAAAATTTACCTGACTGATGTTGTGTCCAAGTAAAATTACCCATATCATCTTCATAAATAAGAGAATCACCAAGATATCGACCTCTAAGAAGTCGCTTCCATACATGAGACGCAGCTGAAGTAATCTCAACAACAGAAGGGTGAGAAGAAGCGCAATACTTAGTTCTCATAAACATAGCCCATAGAGAGTCAGTCGACCTAAGTTTCCACCAAAGTTTAACTGTCATCGCGTCCATGACATCACCCAATCTACGAACGCCAAGGCCTCCCTCCAGAATTATTCTAGCTACCCGATCCCAGCATAGCCATGAACGCTTAGGTAGGCCATCCTTCGAGCCCCAAAGAAAACTATCAAACAAGCTTTCTATCCGATACAAGACAGACATAGGAGGATTACTTGCAGACAAACAGTAAACTGGAATAGAAGTGAGGATAGACTTAATAAGAACAAGTCTCCATCCATATGAAAGAATCTTGTTATTCCATATGAAATCCGAGATCGGATTTTATCAATTAATTCATCATACATACCAGCATTCCTCCTGCCAACCGAGATAGGACACCCCAAGTCGATAAGAGAGCCATGCATCAACTGAAAACCAGTTATTTGTTGAATCTCGTGAGCTCGATTGAGAGGCACTTTCTCAGATAATATCATAGAAGACTTGGAAACATTAACCCTTTGTCCTGAATTAGATTCATAATCCTGAATGACCCCCATAAGAAGATGTAGCGAGCATTTATCTGTACCAGAAAATATAAGAAGATCATCCGCATAGACAAGATGGGAGATCCTTGGACATCTTCGAGGAGAATAGTAGCCAATGAATCATGTCGAATGATTTAAATGAATAAGATTGCGGCTCAAAGCTTCAACAGTAATTATAAATAACGCTGGAGAGATCGGGTCCCCTTGCCGTATACTACACTGGCCATGAAAAAATCCAGATGATCGACCATTAATCAAAGTCGAGAACCAGATATTATCCACTATATGAAGAATCAGCGTACACCATTCATTAGAAAAGCAAAACTGCTTTATAACCCGAAGAAGAAAAGCCTAGCTAACCCGATCATAAGCTTTGCTCATGTCAAGTTTTATCGCGATATTGCCTTCCCAGTGTTTATGATCTAATACAGAGATCATCTCCTATGCTAAGACGATGTTATCCACTATCTCCCGACCCCGAACAAAGCCACTTTATTCATGAGAAATGATACGAGGAAAAATATCAATCAGCCTTCTAGCCAGTAATTTGGAAACAATTTTGTTAACAAAATTACAAAGGCTAATAGGTCGATAATCATTAAGAGATTTGGAATGCTTAGTTTTAGGGATAGGAAGTAAATGAGTACTGGTAAAGGATCTAGGTAAAGCAAAACCATCCATAAACAAGTTAACCGCATCAAGGATATCCTCACCTATAATAGGCCAGCATGTCAAAAAGAATAAACCCGAGAATCCATCAGGACCCACAGTGTTATTATGATCCATGCACTTGATAGTAGCTAAAACTTCATCCATTAAAGGTTTAGCAATCAGGATTTCATTGTCTTGAGTAATAATGCTAGGAATATGAGCAAAGTAGTCATATCAATCAAAAAATGAGAAGGAGTGAAAACCTTACTATAAAACTCATTAGCCTCTTGTTGAATATCAGAAAGATTAGAAAGAAGCCGTCCATCCGCTGAATGAAGATGATGAATATGAAGACGATTGCGCTTTGAGGAGACACATGAGTGGTAGAACTTCGTATTCCTATCCCCCGCCTCATCCCATTTCACTCTAGCTTTTTGTTTCCAGTAAGCATCCTCTATACGCAGACGCTGCTTCAAAAGAGCCCTAGCAAGCAACCATTGAGGATGAAGCGAGTGATCCACCTCACAAGCAGCCTCTAAAATAGTCATATTGTCTTCAGCCTTCTTCACTTCCAGAAAAATATCACCAAATGTAGATCGACTCCAGGCAGATAACACCTTCCTGGTTGCAGCAAGACGAAAACCAACTCTTACCATACTGTTAACATGATCAACCGAACGCCAAGCCAACTCCACAGTAGGTAAGAATGAATCATGATCCTTCCAAAAATACAGAAAGCGGAAAGGTCGAGGAGAGTTAGGCTTTTCACTCTCTAATGATAGCAAGACAGGAGCATGATCCGACTCTGACCTATTCAGATAAGAGACCACCGATAATGGAGCCCATTCTAACTATTTAGAATCAAGCAAAAACCTATCCAGACGAGAACCTTGCTTAGGCGAACCATACTGCCGATCAACCCAAGTAAAGCAACTGCCCGTGTAAGTTACTTCAGAGAGTCTCGCAACAATTTGAAACTCCGAAAATTCTTTCATTGAAATAATGCAAGGAGGTAGCCCACCAAATTTTTCTTCCTGATGGGTAATGGCATTAAAATCCCCCGCAACAAGCTACGGACCAGACCACCTAGAACGAACCATAAGTAGATGATCCCAAAGAAAGCGTCTGCCCTCCTTAGTATTATTTCCATGAACTGCAGTCAATGTCGCAACAGATGGTAATATAGGGGATGTGATCGAAACTGTGAGGCATTGATCGAAGGATTCTATAGCCACTAACTCCATATCATGTCTAACTCCATATGATACTGGTAAGCATATCAGTGATGGCGAATGCTGTTTGGAGACTCTCTAGCCGTTTGCTAGTCTGATCACTGGCTTCTTCAGGTCTTTCTCCATCCGCCATGTATGTAGATAGCACGCGAGGATGAACAGAGGAAATAGTGCAACTGGTGCTGATACTGTCTGTCTCCGAGTGGATAAGTATTTCATCTTCAGGTAGAGGAGGTAGATAGTCGCCATCGGATTCGGAGGGATCATCGTCCTCTGGAAGGCTACCCCCAGTGTGGGGGTCGTCTGCTTCAGATTCTGAGGGAATGCTACCCTCGGCTTGGAAATCTTTGTTGTCCATACGGAATCTTGCCTTTGATCGAATGCCCATATAGACTCCTTCGGATGTGACAGCCTATTGGCCATCTATTGGTAGACTTCTCCTTCTTCTTCTCGCGGAGCTAAGCGAGAAAGTTGGGTTCGTAGTCCACCATCTTTGATTGGGGCTTCCATAAGGGGGACCCCATGAAGCCATGTTGGATGAAACACATAGTGGCTTCTCGTCGTCAGAGAAGTGTAGCCGTCGAAACACGGACTTTCTCTGAGGCACTCTTGTTGCTTTGGAGCAACAACTGTTGATAACAATACTGGTGTACGGAAGCGTACTATGAATTGTTACGTTGTCCCTCGCTTTACGCTTATGATTTATCATGTCGCACAAGTCAGCGGAAGGGAGTTTTGCCTTACAACCCTTGTTGTATGCATCGCCGAGCTTTGCATACGGGTTCGTAAGGCGAGTAGGCGCATCCAGACATAGTTCATGTGTAGGGGTAACCTCCACACCTAAATTCTGTGATGTCCTTGAAGACAACCCCGTGCTATACGCGTTGGGGCCTATCTTTTTGTTATGGGCGCATAGGCCTTGGAGACTGGCCTTGGGTGCATAGCCTTGGGCGCATAGCCTCCTTGACAGCATGTCTGAGCCTCCTTGATATGGGTGCATAGTATGGATCCAGAGAGCCTGGGCACATAGCCTTGGACGCATGGCTCTGGATGCCCAGCCCGTTGAAGACAAAAGTGTTCTGGTTGGGGCTATGCACCCAAACACTCCCTTGGGCGCATGGCCTTGGGCGCATGCCTGGTGGAGCAGCGTTATTTTCTTCCAGTTTGGCCTCCTTCGTTTGTGAGCCTCGCCGGGTTCGGCCAGAGTATCGCACACCCAAATTCTTGGCATCGTAGTATTTTTCTTTGCCAAGTCTCGGGTGTTGAATACCCTGTTGTTGGTTGTGCAAGGAAGAAGTCACTGGGCTAGTAGAGCTCGAAACGGTATGAGCCTTCTCCATTTGGGGAACTTCTGTGGTAGAGTCATGCACCCATGTGACAGAGTGCTCCAGCTGCATATCTGCTATGACACTAGCAGGATATGCACAGCGAGCCTTCGGAAGCTAAGTCTTGCTAGATTTGTTTGACTTTGTTGATTTTGAGGGAGTAGAGCCGTCCCTCGAGAGCATCTCTTCGAACTCCTGCTGATCGAACTTTATGATCAGCATCTTCTGAGTACTCCCTACTTTGCCGGTATCGGATTGCGTCACCACCTTCTCGTCAGAGAAAAAGGTAGTCCCCAGCAGAGTCGCCATTTTTGTGGACACACACAAAAAAGAAGAAGAAAAAGCTATCTTTTCTTTTATTGGCACAAGGCACCACAAATCGAGTACGCCTGAGAGATCCTGCGCTGAGGATCCCCGAGTATAAAAAAGAATTCTAGGGAATGGGACGATGGAGATCGAGCGGCAGTTGCTCCTTTACTCCGATGACACTCCGATTACAATAGTCGGAGAAAACCTAAGAAAATTGCTAACTCTCGGCTCACTGGCAAGAAGTGCAGCAATTTGGCTCTAGAAAATGCTCTCCATTCTGTCTTTTGAAGAGGGATGAGGCCCCCCTTTTATAGTCGTTCTTGAGCTGGAATGATGTTATGCATCCACATGAGGAAACACGCTAGTTTTTATGTGAGCGCATAGTCTTGCTTTGGGCGCATAAGATGTAGGCACATATAGGCTGCGAGATCGTGGGTTGGTCGGGGTGTTGACGTGGCCGCATGCTTCGGTGCATGACTGCTCGTGGAGACTGACATGGCCGTGTGCTTCGGTACACGTTTTGATCATGGCTTTGACTGAGTCAGTCTTGGGCGCATAAACATGTCTCAGGCTATGCGCCCTCCTTTCGGGGGAGCTACACTACCAAAATACAGTAAATTAGCGACGGAACATTAGCGACGGATATTGTCCGTCGGCGATATCGACGGCTTTTTGGCAACTAGCCAACGGAGTACCGACGACAACCGGTTACATTTTTATTTTATTTTTAGGGGGGAAAAGGTCGCTCATCCGTCGCTAGGGCGTCGGAGATATTGCGACGGATATTTATCCGTCGCTATGCAGTCGATTATTTGGCAGGAATTGTGGGGAGAATTGGCGGGACAATTCTTCGACTATGCAGCGACGGATGTTCCGTCGGCAAGCTTCAAAAAGAGCGACTAACGGCCGACAGATAAAAAGCCATCGCTAGTCCGTCGCTAAATGTACGTTCCAGACTTAAATTGAAACGACGAGGGGAACTTTTCATATTCTCCCCAAATTAACTCTCTCTCTCTCTTTCTCCTGCGGCTTCGGTGATCGGCATCGGCGTCCTCTCCTCTCTCTCTTCCGAAGATAATCCCCTCTCTCTCTCTCACTCTCTCTCTCTCTCTTGCGGTGTCGTAGGCGCAGCGGGGGCGGCGGGCTTGGGGCGGGGCGTCGGGGGCGGGGCGACGGGGGGAGACGGTGGGCGGGGGGTTGTGGGTGGCGGGGCTGCGGGGGCCGGCAGGCTTGGGGCGGGGGCGTCGGGGGCTGGATGGCGGGCTTGGGGCGGCGGACTTTGGTCGGGGGCTGGGCGGCGGGCTTGGGGCGGGGGCATCGGGGGCTGGGCGACGGGCTTGGGGCGGCGGGCTTTGGTCGGGGGCGGCGGGGAGCTTTGCTTCTCAAATTCATCTGAGATTATATATTGGCTAAATAATGTGTTATCCATATTGGGTGTTATCCATTAGTTTGGTGGTGTTTGGATTAGTAAATGTGAATATGGAGTTTGGGTTCATGGTGTATATATTCACTGTGTCAAGGACAGTGCGAGTTCTTCACCTGCCTTCTTTGTTAAGAATATTCTTGGGACATTCGCTTCACCAAAGTCATTGAATAAGTGAAGTTTTTCCTGGAAAACCGACCCTTAGAGATTATCAGTTGTGTGCTTCTATAGATGTATATATCTATACATCTAACTGTGATATACGTATGTGTATGTGTGCTTTAGAGAGTGAGGAATGAAGGCAGGCCTACCATGTCTATTAGCATGCAGGACGGCTTGGGGTGTAATGTGTGAGTGTAGGCATGGTAGGAAATATAGGTAATGCTAGTGTAACTAGACTAAGGTAGTGCTTGCTAGATAGTAAGGACACTCTAGTATCCTAACCTAGTTAATTTTAGCCTAGATATTTAGGATATAGCTCCCATATCCTAGAAATGGACTCTTACAATTTAGAAATAGATAGATTGACTCAGTTTGATTAATTGACCTATAATGACTCTAAAACTTAATTTGCTTATGCAAGCATACAACACCACAAAAATATTGACTGACTCGTCAAAATAAGGTAAGTACACTTGCACTCGTTATAATCTCGAATTTGATGAAGTAAGTGACTACACTTATATATTACCGATGAGGGACTTCAAAGAGAGGTTGATTGTACATTTCCGTCATAGTTTCGCAAATACGTAAGTAACTGAGATTATAATTGAGGTTGATTTTATATATTCTGATAAAATATGTAAGTAACTGAGATTAGAAATATATAATCTAAAACATTTAAATTATAAATATTTATTTATAGATTTTATTGCCTGAAACAACACTCACTAATGAGAGTGTTCGTTATCTAGCATTGGGACCGAAGAGGCAAACAAAGACTTGGCTAGGCTATGTCGTTAATGGCTTCAGGTTTAAGGCAACTTAGAATGATATAAATGTCGAATTTATCAATGACGGCATCAGTACCAAGGATTCCGATGTTTGCATAAGAGACACCATCTATGACGACGAACCAGACTTTGACTATTATGGAGTGCTTCGGGATATTGTAGATTTATAATATACTGGCCCATATGATATGCATATTGTAATGTTCAAATGTGAGTGGTTCGATACGACACCAAATATCGGTTGGAGAATCGATAAACAATTTGGATTTGTCGATGTAAATCATCGCAGGAGGTATAGAGGGTCCGATACATTTGCGATAGCAAATCAGGCTGTTCAAGTCTACTATACAATCTACCCAAGACGTCATAGAGATCGATTTGACTGGTGGGCAGTATGCAAGATTAAATCTAGAAATACATTCAACGTTGGAGACCCAACATACCAAGAGGACCAGATCGAAAAGTCCCAATACTTGGGACAACACTCGGATACAATGGATGTTGAAGATATTGTTGAGGAAAATAGAGGGGAGGAAGAGGTTGATACACAAGACTTAGCTGTCAACCAGGGGAGAAAGAGGCGTCTTGTCCCAAATATTGAGGTAGAAGAAGAAGAAGAAGAAGAAGAAGAAGAAGAAGAAGAAGAAGAAGACGAATTTGATGGAGATGAGGATACAGATGAAATCGACGATGAAGATAAGGATGAGGATGAGGATGGGGAGGAGGATGATTATGAAGACGAGGTCGAGGATGAGAACGAAGACGATAATTAGGTTAAATATTGTTGTATATTAAAAACACTTCCAATTACGTGAATTAATATTTTTTTCGTTCGATTATTTACTTATTGCAAATGGCACTCCTAGTCTTTTTCGTCGCGGCGGCACTCGTCTCCCTACTGGTGGTATGTATATTTTAGTTTAGAACTATATATTTATTTACACTTTTATATTGTTAATTATGTTTATGTGTTCTATTTATAGGTCATGATGGCTGGCCGTGGTCGTGGTGCTGGTGGTGGTCGTGGTGCTGGTGCTGGCGGTGGTGGTGGTCGTGGTCGTAATGGTACTGGTGGTCATGTCACATTCAATCTTCCCGGGATGTGACCCCATCCAGCGAGTCTGACCCGGAGAGTACCCCGGGCACAGACGCATCCTGCCGTCGATCGACTACTTCATCGAGGCATGAGTCTGGATCTGCTAGCAGATCCGTTCCGCTATCGGACCCACCAGCGGACCAACCAGCGGATCCACCAGTGGATCCCTAGTTACTGCACAGTGGGCCCCGGAGTACCCCCATAATCGGTTCCATCCGGTTACTGGGGAGTACATGCACGGACCCGTGGATCCTCCGACGGTACCAGAGAGGCTGAGAGGCGAGTTCCGACGAGAGCAATGGCCCGCGGGGACTTCGTAAGTAAATTAAGATAATTTATTAAATTTCTTTCATTTATTCAAGTTAATAATCCAGTCGTTTCTTCTTTGTAGGTTTTTTCCGTTTAATGTTGCCAGGGCTCTTGGAGAAATTATCAGGGCTAACTTCCATGGTGCCTACCTCAACTTTTCGTCGGTGCCCCCAAACTTGAAGTACGTCTGGCTCGACGAGTTGAGGGTATATATCTATATATTCTGGTTAATTATTAGTTGCTCTTTAATCAACCATTTTTTAAATTACGTAATAATTAAATTTGTATGTTAGATGATGTACTGGTGGCCCTCCATCGCGAGGACGCGATCCGCAGGACCTACAGAAGTGCTGCCTCGAAAAAGATACGGAATATGATTCATGACCTAAAAATGGGGCATACGAGGCCGAATTGGATCCGGCAGGAGTATTATGAGGACCTCTTAGATATGATGAATACTCCTGCTTACAAGTAGAAATCGGAGAAGGCGAAGGCAAACCGACTGGCCGCGGGGCTTCATACTGGTGGGTCAAGGCCCCACGCAGCGACGCTTGTAGATCTGGTGAGATACCGTAAATTCATTCGAATTTGGTATTATTAATATACGGAGTTAATTAAGTTCTACGGAAATTTTATATGCAGGCCCAACGGGCGGTAAATGAGGGAAGGGCGCCAGAATCGGTCACCATGCACAATGTGTTCCAACATACGCACAAAAGACGGAAGGACGGGAGCTTCGTCGACGAAAGAGCTAAGGAGACTGATGTAAGTACTTATATTTATGAGATTTACGTTAGAATTAAAAGTATTCAGGCTATAACTTAGGTAAACTTAGGATTCACACTTAACTTAGTGAAACATAGTATTTAGATTACAACTTAGGTAAATCTTATAATATAAACACATTCATTTGATAGGCTGCGTATCGTGAGGCCCTTACTCGGGCTCAGTTAACTGACACCAAGGATGTCGGTGAAATGACGCCCGTACGGATGCCCTCTTCTTTGGCTGCTCGTAACGACTTGTTCGTAGATACCGTCGACGGCTTTAAGAAAGGGCTCCTGTATGGAGTCGGCTCCCTAGGGCCGTTGCACATGGCGACTCAGAGATTTCCACCGACACCGCCTCCTCCCGCGGCCCCGGCAGACGATGATGTTTGTCGCAGCTTACGCAGCTGCACGAGGCGGTGTCGTCCTTGCGGGAGCAAATTGCCTCATACTTTTTGCCTCCGTCTGCTACTGCCGGTCCATCGCTACCTGGAGATTTGAAAGTATTTCCAGTTAGCGACGGGTGATCGACGGGTTCGCGTCGAATAATCCGTCGCCAAGGTCCTGGAAATACATAGTACAACGGAATAGCGACGGCACATCCGTCGCCAAGGTTCTGGAAATGCATCACATTTCCAGAACCATGGCGACGGATTATCCGTCACTAGTCCGTCGCTTCGTCGACGGATGAGCGACACAATGGCAACAACTCATCCGTCGCGATGGTTCTGGAAATGCCAAGCATTTCCAGAACATGGTCGACGGATAATCCGTCATTATTCCATCGCCTTTGTTAGCGACGGCGATCGACAGAATAGCAACGGAATGATACACTCTAATACGCTATTACGACGGTTTACCGACGGACCATTACGTCGCTAGTATCTACACAGTTCTGTATTTAATACTTGAAATGGACGAAAGCCCGTTAGAATGTCGTTGCTAATACTTCGTATTGTGAAGTCGAAAAGCCGTCGCTATTCCGTCGCTTGACGACTACTTAGCGACGGATCATTATTAGCGACGAGCTGATTGCCGACGGATTATTTTGGCCAAGATCCGTCAGTGATCGGTCGCTAATACAAATTCCCGACGGATGGGGCGACGGATGTGGCCGTAGCTAAATGGACATATTTTGGTAGTGCTAGTCTTGGGCGCATGAAGCTTCACTGACTGGGCGCATGGAGCTACACTGACTGGGCGCATGGAGCTCCACTGACTGGGCGCATGGAGATATCTGACTGGGCGCATGGAGATTCTCTGACTGGGCACATGGAGCTACACAGACTTTATTTGCTGAAAATTTTTCATGCTTCTACAAACCTGTCCGCTTTGATAAAGCATTAAAGAAGTCCTCATCTTTCGGACTTGAGAATCCATATAATTTTGACATACTGGCTCAATTGGCTAACATTTCAGCAAGATTATCAATCTTCAAACTATTACGTCTCTCAAAAGAAACTCGAAAAACGTTAAGTGAAGCTTTGATGCAGGCTGATGCTTGTCCTACTCTCCTCAAGAAGCCTGAAAAGGGGCCTATCAGCTGTACACATTGTCATAGTGTATTTGAACTAATACCTAACATCACTTTTACACAAGATGACGTGTTGTTAGAAGACAATCGTCATGATTGTCCTCTCTACTTCACGGGATATGTGGACACCATGAAAGTCGATCGTATTCTGATTGACCCAGGGACTGCTCTTAGTATCATGCCGAAGACTTTGTTAGATGCCTTGAAGATCCTAGTGCACAACCTTTCTACAACTATCACTACTATCTTGGGGTTCAATCAAGGAAGAAGTGAACCTTTGGGGAAGATACACTTGAAACTTCAAATCGACAATCTTTGTACAAAGTTGACTTTATATGTGATTAATAATCATGGCTCATACAATGCTTTGCTGGGAAGACCATTCCTCCATGAACACAACATTGTACCTTCTACTCTCCACCAATGTTTCAAATATGTGGATGGCAATGGAGAAGTCCAGAAAGAAGTTGCAGACTTAAGTCCTTTCAAGGGGGTTGAAGTGTACTACAACGACTCTTGCATGTACAAAAAGGAATTCATGAAGGTGGTATTGGCAATGGATACTGATGAAGAACAGAAAGGCGTGCCGAATGATACTCTGGTGATGCCTGTCAAAGGGCATACTTCCTGTCCTCAGTCTTCCAAGACATTAACTATTTACCTTCCTTCTCACAAGTAGCAGCCTCATGGTGTTAGTCAGGAACAAAGGGAGCTCACCTCTTCTGAGCCACTTGTAATCGACCTTCGTCGTAAAATGCCCCCTCTTCCTTCTCATTCTTCTTATTCCCCTCTAGTTATCAATCTGACTAAGCCTGTTAAGGCTAAAGGTCCTGTTATAAATGATGATGTAAAGATCAATAAAGAATCTCCTTTGTAGTATACTGATGTCTCTTATTATACTCGATGTTATTTGGATATGCTAGATAGCTTTAAGCCACTTACAATAGGAGTTGTATCGTCTCTCCAAAATGTGGTACCACTGGAATCAATACAAGAATCGTTCTTTCTAGTACCGTCTCGAAAGAAATACGAAACTCATATACTTTTTAATAAAAGAGAAGAACAAAAAATCATGCTTGACAGCGATAATGGGGATGATACGGGAAGGATACAACTACGTTGTTATAGTCCGCAATCTAAGGCAATCATCCATAAAATGGGATATGATTTTAAAACTGGACTCAATAGCGGTAAAGGAAGGCGAACTCCTGTTCGTATTTCTGTTCCAAAAGGAAAATCACAACAATACTACAGCAAAACGAAGCGAGGATTAGGTTATACTTCACCACTTCCGACTCCCGAAGCTTCCGAATCCGATGAAGAAGAACGATCTAACTCTTCTGATTCTATCTCATGGGATTCTGACACCAGTATTGGTCATGTCCATCGGGTGACAGTATCTTCTAATATGGTGTTTGTTGAGTTCTCAGAAAATGACGAGGATGATATTGAAGAAGCTCCTGAAGCAGATCCTTGGGCACAAAGGATGGACACTCAGTAGAAACTCCGTTTTGAACAACGAGAACCACCTACTGAGGATCAACTAATCCAGATCGATGTTGGAGAGAAAGATGTACCACGACCGATCATCATTAGTAAAAATCTCCCAGAGGATGATAAATAAGAACTGATTCACCTTATTCATGAATATATCGATGTCTTTGCCTGGAGTTATGAAGATATGCCGGGTTTAGATCCTCAGGTCGCAACTCATAAACTTAACATTTTGCCTAATCCGAAGCTAGTCAAATAACATCAACGGCGATTCAAGCCTGAGATGATGGATACAATAGATGATGAAGTCAAAAAGCTTATCGCTTGTGGTTTTATCAGAGAAGAACAGCATCTTGACTGGATAGCCAATGTTATACCAGTTTTGAAGAAGACCGGGAAGGTTCGAGTGTGCATAGATTTTCGAGATCTCAAAGACGCTTGTCCTAAAGATGAATTCCCTCTCCCAATTACTGATGTCATGATCGACAATACGTGTGGATTCGAACGAACCTCTTTCATGGATGGATTTTCTGGATACAATCAAATTCGGATGAATCCTGAAGATGAAAAACACACTTCATTCCGTGCTCCTCACAGAATATACTGTTTTACAGTCATGACTTTCGGTCTTAAGAACGCGGGTGCAACTTAACAGCGGGCTATGAGTACTATCTTTCGAGATCATTTGCGAAAGACCGTTGAATGCTATGTTGACGATATTGGTGTCAAAAGTCGCCTAAAGGAAGATCACATTCAAGATTTAAGAACTATCTTCAATCTAATGTGCCAGCATCAACTCAAAATGAATCCCACCAAGTCTTTCTTGGGAGTCTCTAGTGGCAAATTTCTCGGATTCGTCATTACCTCTAAAGGTATACACGTTGATCCCGAGAAGATCAAAGTCATTCAAGAGATGCGTCCTCCACGCAACCTAAAAGAGCTACGAGGATTCCATGGTCGACTTGCTTATATCAGGAGGTTCATTACGAATTTGTCTGGACGTTGCAGACCATTTACTCAATTAATGAAGAAATGTGTATCTTTTATTTGGACAGAAGAATATCAACGAGCATTTGATGACATAAAGCGGTATTTGATGAGTACACCGGTCCTTGTACCACCGATCTCAGGAATACCCTTCTTGATGTATGTCCGAGCAACGATCCATTCATTGGGAGCTGTATTGGCTCAGAAGAACAAAGAAGGTCATGAACAAGCTATATACTACCTTAGTCAGACGCTGATTGGAGCTGAACATCGTTATAGTCCGGTAGAGAAGGAATGCTTAGCCTTAATATTTAATGTTCAAAAGACAAGACATTACATCATCGGCCAAACCATTCATGTTATTTCCCGAGTTAATCCTCTTTGGGTCTTAATAAAGAAGCCCAGTACACTCAATTCAAGGCTTGCTACATGGGCCATATTATTAGCATAATATGATATGGTGTACGTTCCACAAAAGTCTGTGAAAGGCCAAGCATTAGCTGATTTCTTAGCGGCTCATCCTGTCCCTGAGACATCTAAGCTCTATAACGAGATTCCAGATGAGACATTGGAATCAAATATGATCTCAGAAGAATTTCCTACTTGGTATTTGTTCTTCGACGGAGCATCTAGAATTGGACCTGGAGGCACCCTTATCGCTGGAGTGAGAATTGTTCTCATTTCACCAGATGGATTAGATATCCAGAGAGCTTATTCCTTAGATGAGTCATGTTCCAACACTGTAGCAGAATACAATGCCTTGCTCATTGGACTCTAATTAGCCAAACAACTGGATATTGAGTATCTCGAAGTATATGGTGATTCTAAACTGATTGTTAATCAGGTTAGAGGTACATATGAAGTTCGACATTAAGATCTGGTTCCATACCAAGAAGCAGCAATTAGAATAGCTTCTTCATTCAAAGGGTTCTTCATCGAACATGTACGTCGAGCATGTAACACAGAAGCTGATGCCTTAGCTAACCTAGCTGCGGTCTTGGCAATTCCGGTCAAAAGACAACAAATGGTTGTTATCTCAAATAGAGAACTGTTTTGTGTTGAAAACAACCATAACATTGAATTCAGTAATTCAACTGAAGTCAATGTCATCAGCGAAGACTGGAGAGCACCTTTTATCGACTTTGCAGTACATGATATATTACATGTAGATCCTAAAGAAGCTGCAAGTATTCGTCGACGATCGCTTCGATTCTATTATAATTATACCACCAAAACTCTCTTTCGACAAACTTTTGATGGATTACTTTTGAGATGTCTTGCTGGTGATGAAGCAAAGCAGATATAACATAAAACTCATGATGGCATTTATGGAGCATATCAGTCCGGTCCCAAACTATAAGTTGGTATCCGACGTATGGGCTACTACTGGCCCTCTTTGGTATCAGATGCCATTGACTATGCAAGGAAGTGCCGAGCATGCCAGACTCATGCATATTCCATTCACCAACCATCAAAATTTCTTTACCCGATTGCTGCCTCATGGCCCTTCGAAACTTGGGGCATGGACGTAATTGGTCCTATCAATCCTCTTTCATCTAAAGGACATCGGTTTATCTTGGCTATAACCGATTATTTCTCTAAGTGGGCTGAAGCCATACCTTTAGCTGAAGTAAAGACTAGTAGTGTCATCAATTTCATCAAACATCGTGTGATATACAGATTTAGCATACCTCATCGGATTATCCATGATAACGGACCACAGTTCGTTAGTCAGAAGTTTACTAGGTTCTGTGACGATAATAGAATCAATAATGTTGCTTCTACGGTCTATAATCCTACAGCTAATGGGTTAGCTGAAGTATTCAACAAAACTATCATCAAACTCCTTAAAAAGTTTGTTTCTATTAACAAATGTAATTGAAGTGAGAAGCTTGGAGAATGTCTATGGGCTTATCGTACTACAATTCGTAATCCTACAGGTTGTACACCTTTTTCTCTGGTATATGGATACGAGGATGTCTTACCGCTGGAAATTCAAATTCCATCCTTGAGAATTGCTTTTGCTAACGAACTTACCACAAAAAGCAATGATCGTCTCCGGCTTCAAGAATTAGAGGTGCCCGATGAGAAAATGCTATTGGCCCAACAACATATCGAACTTTATCAGGCCCCTATCTCAAAAGCTTTCAATCGCAAAGTCAAAGTACGAACATTTCAAGAAGGCGAGCTAGTTCTTACGGTTAGACGTCCTATGACTATGGCCCATATGAGCAAAGGCAAATTCGAAGCGAAATAGGAAGGTCTGTATGTGGTAAACATGGTTTTCTCAAATGGAGCCTACCATTTAACAGATATGGATGGCAGAGTTGTTATGATGCCTATCAATGGCAAATTTCTAAAGAAATATTATGTATAAAAGTAAAATGTTCTTCATTCAGAGAAATGATGTAAATAAAACTCATTTTTTATTCAAAAGCAGAAAGAGTTACATAATATCAAGGACGGGGATGAGAACCCGATCCTTCATGATTAAATACATGATTTTTCAGTAATGCAAACATCTCATTGTCTTAACACACTAGCAACTCGCAGGTGTCTATCCTTACAGCTTCTTCTTCAGCAGTCTTCCCTGGCTCCACCAACTTAGCAATCAGGTCCTACACTTGTGCAGGAACGATCGAGCCTTCACCCACTTCTTTCTGAGGAGGCACCGGAGGCTCAGAAAGAGGCGTCTCAGTCGTATCTTCGATCTTTGGAGTGAGCAAATCTTTGTAAGACATTCAGTATAGAGAGAAAAGAAGTTAACGATATCTACAGAAGTTTTGTTCTATTTATAGACAGAATGACTAGATGATCAGCTTCGAGAACCGATGCAACTTTTTCAAAAGAAGTCCAACTGTTCATTCATTCGTTTCTTCTCCCTAAAAGAGTCTGATTGTTCATTCATTCTTGTAGAATCATAGAAAAGAACAGGAAAGTCCATGCGGCTCAAAAGTCCTTTAGAGCTTCTTGCGCCTCAAAAGTCTCCTCGAGCTTCATGCGGCTCAAAATTCCCCAACATCTCTATGCGGCTCGAAAAAAGCTACGTCGCCCTATACGGTTCAAAAGTAGGCTTCTACAGCTGGCCAGAGCAGCTGGCTCATTAAATGCTCCGACGGCAGCTCTGACATAAAGGCTTGACAGCTCTGACATAAAGGTAAAATAATGACTCTGACATAATGACGTGCTCCTAGAGAGACGAGGAAAATCTTTATAGCTGGCATGATCCACCAAATTCCAAAGCTCTTTATGCGGATCGCTTCAACGTCTTCCATGTGGCTCTGACACGTGGCCACCCTTATGCGGTTCGGTTGGAGGCCACCCCCATGCGGCTGCTACTCCCATGCGGCTCGGATCATGGGGACCACCCTCATGTGGCTCAGATTTTGGGAGGCCACACACATGCGGCTCTGACACGTGGCCACCCATATGCGGTTCAGTTGGAGGCCACCCCCATGCGGCTGCTACTCCCATGCGGCTCAGAACATGGGGAACACCCTCATACGGCTCAAATTTTGGAGGCCACACCCATGCGGCTGCCACCCTCATGCAGCTTAGATTTTGGAGGCCACACCCAAGCGGATGCCACCCTCATGCGACTCAGTTTGCGGGCGGGTCACCCTTATGCGGCTCAATTACCAGACCACACTCATGCGGCTCTGTCAGGACACCCTGTCCATGCGGCTCGCAGTTGGGACACGTGGCAGAAGATCAGCTAAGACTTATTCCCCCACATTCATACGGATCGCAGCATAATAACGGTTAGACACGTGGCACACGATCAACCAAGACTTATCCACTCGGATTTATTGCTATCAACAAATCACAACAACCAGATTTATTACAATCATCATAATTACATGAATTAATTTCCAACAAATGATGCAAATTTGTTGCAATCAACATAAAAACAAGATCAAGGCAAATCTTAACCGCCCACTTTTCAAGGAGCAATCATTGCAAACCCTATTTATCACACCCCACTCCTATAAATAGCAAGGTACCATTCCCTTGCAAAAGAGAGAAGGGGACACAGAGAGAGAGCGACGGCGCACAGAAGAATCTTCCCACACATCCCGAGAGCATTTCTTCATCAGAGCCAAGGCTACGTCCGATCGTCCAAGGAGTAAGGCAGAGTTGATAGCACTCTCCTGAGCCTCTACCGTCACCCCCCCAGAAAAAACTGAACAATTGTACTTAGATTGCTGTACCTAGGCTTTCATCCCTAGGCTTTCTTTGTACGAGCGAGTTTATGTTTGAAGTAAAAGTCCAGTCCTCCCATAAAACTGTTCTGTTCTTTTATAATCAATGGCAAACACAATGGCGACTCTGCTCGGGACTAACTTCTCCATGGCTGAGGGGTTGGTGTCGTAATCGGACGCAGCCAAACTTGGATCCACTCAACAGATGCTGGTCGTCCGTTTAGACTAGCAGGCATTTGAAGAAATGCTCTCCGACGGGAGCGCTGGCCCGGTCCAGAAGCGAGCCTGCACGAAGAAGGCTCGCAGGGAGTAGAGGCCCAAATCATTTGCTCCTCCCCAAGCTCTGGAGGAAATGCTTTCTGCTACCCAAAATGAAGGGAAAGACTCTCGTGCGGCCCCACTTCAGACCGTAGAGGACTCTGCTATCCCCAAGTCTGACAGTAGAAAATACTACGTGCTGGACTTTAGGGACAAAGAGGAACTCTATGCGGTCCAAGAAGAAGCCGCATAAGGGCGTCAGCCACATGAAGACTCATGCGGCCACAGAAGCCAGCCGCATGCAGAAGGCTCATGCGGCCAAAACGTCCAGCCGCATGAAGGAGGCTCATGCGGCCACGACTGCCAGCCGCATGCAGACTGCTTATGCGACTACCGCTTCTAGTCGCATACAGAAGGTTCATGCGGCCACAAATGCCAGCCGTATGTAGACAGTCTGCACGGCCACCAATCCCAGCTGCATACCATCTGCTCCATGCGGCTCACGGTCAGTCTTTGACCGCCTCTCATGCGGTCCTGACCATAGAGGCTCTCAGGAGGTCGTACCAAACTCTGTGATGCACTACTTGGACTCTTCCTACTATGCACTCTCGGGTGCTAGAGAGAAGAAGTCTAGGACAGCGCGGGCTTGTCGAGCTCAGTCAGTTGTCCCAACTTCTGACTATCAGGGCATCCTGCTGACTATTACGCGGGACCCTGATAGAAAGTTGTATAAAACTATCCATGTCCATCCCCAGACGGCCAACGAACGGGATAGTTATCAAGAATCTCCCAACAATGATCAGGGGCAAGTACTCGTACTACCCCCACATCAGGGAGCAAGCAGGATCCCAACACACTCATGTGCTTAAGTCTCCCAGGCCCATAAAATGAGTGACTTACACAACGTGATTCTTCAAAAATGTAAGGAAAGAGACAAAAACTTGGTGTGCAGAGAGTCCTTTCATGGACATCACTGCACTCAAGTCATTGTTAACTGCTGCTGCAGCAAGGCGGCCACACAAGAGGACCGACGATCCGTCTTCTAATGACTGCAACAACCAAGCTCAGAGGACGAACTGCTTCTCTTCGCCTCCTGCAATTCTGTTCAGAAGATCCTTGACAGCGGAAAAGGAAAGAAAACAAATGTCTCCAGCCCAAAAATCTCAACCAAGAAACTCTCTTCTAAGCGGTTGTCCACGACCGTTACAGGAGGAGTTTACCAAGGCACCCGATCTAAGATAAAATCTTCAACTCTTGGAGATCCGTCATCTACATCTCTGGGGGTAGCCGAAGCTGGGGGTAGCGCCCCTCCGAATGTTTACAACAATCCGGTGTTCCAAGAAGATGCACCAAGGGAAACAATTTCCTCCACAGATGTAGTGGATCCGGACGTCCCTGAGGACGTCCACGGGTCCCAAGACGAGGCAGCCTCCTATGCAGGGGGTAGCACTTCCTCTGAGTCCGAACCAGAGGAGAACATTCCTACATACCCCGATGATTTCTCGGTACAAGGGTATAATTTAGATGGCACGTCCTCCACCGTTCCTTCCACCTCTTCTCATGTGAGGACGGTGTTCATGACAGACAACAACCAAGACGGTCCCAGTGATCCCCAACGCATCGACACTCTGGAAGTCATACTTCATACCTTGGTCAAATTCGTGGACCAGATCAAAGCGGTCCTTCCAACTCTGCAAGGAAGGATACAAGGCCAAACAAACTTGGGACCCACGATCAATGTGGACTCGAACTCAGCTGCACCAAACTCGAGTGATAATCCTCCTAAAATATTGGCTCCCACCGCTGCAGATGAGGCCATGAAGGCAAGAAGAGAGGTCCAGGAGCTCTGGGCTATGTTTTACGCTCGAGAAACCTCCCAGGACCTCAGAATATGGCAATCATATCCTACTGCATGGAGAGATATTCCCTTCCCACCAAGATATAAGCCATTCAACATCAATCTCTATGATGGCAAAACCTCGGCAAGCCGGTACATCACTTACTTCGAGGTCACAACCGACCATCTGCCCCATGACGATGCCATCCTTACGCGATTGTTCATCGGGGCATTGGAAGGGATCGCCTTCGACTGGTACCGCAACTTGCTGGACAACTGTATTAATTCCTTCGTTGGCTTCAAACATATGTTCCTGGAGAGGTTCTTCGAAGTAGGACAAGACGTGACGATGTCCACCCTCATGGACGTTGTTCAAAGAGAAAAGAAGCTGACAAGGAACTATATTGAACGGTTTCGCCAAACCACGATGAAGTTTCCTTCCAGTAACCCTGATTCCTCCTTAATTAAAATTTGCCAAAAGAGGTTGCTCCCCACAATCAGCCTCTGGATGGGTGAAAGTCAGTTTAAGGACTGGAAGACGTTCATCATCAGTGCCACTAGCGTAAGTTGAAGAAAGCTCACAAGCTGGGACTGCACATCTCGGAGGGAGAGGACAAGGGTAAACGCCCTAATGCCAACAACAACAATGGCGGTAATTCCTCCAACAACCGAGACAACAAAGGCGAGCAGGCTATGGTGGCCGATACAGCCCCGAAACCCGAACCAAAGTCGGTAAAGAAGCAGTAGCCGCAGATGACTTACTCCTTTGAAGACAGCCATGTCAAGCCAATTCTTGACATGCTCATACAAGGAGACAGGATTCAGCTCCCTCCGTCGAGACGTGAGCCTCGGTCTGCAGAGATGGAAAGCCCCAAGTACTGCCACTATCATCGCAATATCCACCATGCTACTCAGGACTGCTTCCAACTGAAGCGATACATCCAGCATCTCATCGATTCTAAAGCCCTGGCCATTGATATCGAAGAGGTGACCGTGGTAGCCAACATGGTGTCAGTACAGTTCGACAGCTTCCCTCCGACAAAGACTCAAGATGGAGTAGTACCCGTCTCCAGGGCAAAGATGGAGGTCGCTAATCTTCTACCTCCCCGAGACCAGGCTGCTGGGTTGGTACCTCTCACCACATCACGAGGGGAGCTCATGTGGGTCCACCAGGACTTAGTATCAGAAGTAACCCGGTCAGTATCAACCTCTACTGGCAGGAAGATGGGTGGGAAAGTTAAGTCCTGTCGCACAATCTCGGCAGATATCGAAGAAGCTACGGCTGTGGTTACCCGATCCGATGCACAAACTCAACCTCCACCGGGTAACTCGGCTAAAGATCATCAGCCAACAGCTACAGATGCTCCGACGACCTTCTCAACCTTCGACGACCGACTCGCTTTAACAAGCTGCTCCGAAAAGAGGCGCCTCATGGGCTGGAGAGGCCCTACAACTTTGACATCTTGGCACAATTGGCCAACACACCGGCCAAGTTGTCATTATACGAGCTCTTGAGGCTCTCCAAAGATGTTCGTGTCGCCCTGAGTGACGCTGATGCTTATCTGGCTCAAGTCAAGCTTATCTGGCTCAAGTCAAGCTTACAGGGGAGAGCTCGCTAGTAGATCTCCAGGACAGTGCTTGTACCGGTGCAATACCCAATATCATGTTCACTCCGCAGGACATGCTTATCAAGACTAATTTGCACGATCGCCTCTGTATTACACTGGATACATTGGCGACATCAAGATAGATCGGATGCATATTGATCCCGGTTCTTCCATAAGCATCATCCGGAAGAACCTGCTGCACCATCTGCGTATCCCAATGCATTGCCTGACGCCGACAAATACTGCCATCAACTGTTTCAATTCAGGCAGAAGCTATCCGATTGGAAAGATTTGTCTGAAATGCCAAATCGACGATCTTCAATCAGAAGTGACCTGTTATGTCATAGATGCGGACACTTCCTATAATATTCTCCTGGGGCATCCTTGGATACACAATTACATGATCATGCCTTCCATACTACACTAGTGCTTCAAGTACGTCGACAAGTACGGCTTCGTGAGGACAGAATTTGCTGACATTGATCCCTTTAAAGGGGTCGAATCCTACTACTCTGACTCATGCTTGTACAAGAAGTCGAAAAGACACCTTGTCGAATAAGATACTCAAGCTCAAACTGAGGCGGCAATTAGATCGAAAGAACCTCTGACAATCCACCTTCAAGCTCGCAAACCTGGCAGAACTGTATCACTTACAGCCACTCTACGTAAGGATATAATCAGGCTCTCTGCACAAGAGGGGCAGATGATAATCCGACTGCCAAGGTCCGACCAAGCGCCAAGACCCACAACAGAGCTACTGACAATCAGGCTGCCCAGAGCTAGCCAGCAACAAACAGAGGAGCTCAATCCCTCTGTCAAGCCGATGATGATTCGTCTTCCTAGAATGAATCGACAACCGAGCGCTAAGCCGGGGATTGCTAGCCAGCCAACAACTCTCCGCCCAGCACCGAGCACCAAACTGGGGGTCGCTAGTACACCAACGACTCCATGTTCTGCTCCACCTGTGGAGCCCCTGATGATTAAGCTGCCTAAATGATCATTTCAGTCTTCATTGACACAGGGGGTGGATGAAGAAGAGTCAGAGCTGGCCAAGTATGTGACTGCTCACACTGATGTTCCATCCGCAGATGATGTAATCCTACTCGAAAAGATACCTTACTTCATCAATAAAGGGCTATCTTTGAAAAACCTCGAGCTTAATAAGCTTTGTATAATGTATGCTATGGAACACGGTATAGGCACCTACCTACACACAGAGGTGACAAATGTCTAAACCGTAAACCAACTTACTCCAGTAGAAGACGCTAACCACATAGTCGAGTGAGAGGATCATCCAATCATCTTTGGCCGGAAGAATGATCCACAACCCTTCAAGATAGAAGAAGTTGATCTCGAGCCCGACACAGGGAGACTGCCACTTTATCTGTATAGTTTCCGATCCAAGTACCTCATGCAAAAATAGGGTTATAATCTGGAAAGTACGCCAGGATTAAACTACGGCACTGGACGGCGATTACCCTTATAATTGCCGGTCCCGGCTGGGAAACCACGGGATTACTACAACAAGACCAGATGTGGGCTAGGTTATGTTACACCTGCAATGACCCCTGAAAGCTCAGATGAGGAATACGACTGGCATTCATACTCAACTGGATTACCAACTTTCGATTCGGATGTCAGTATCGGGGACGTATTCAGGCAAGTCTTGTCCGTCAATATGGTATTCGCCGACGCCTATGAAGAAGATGAAGACATTCCTGAACTTCTTGAGTTAGAGCCGTGGGCACAATAGCTAGATGCACAATGGAAGAATCAGTTCGAACAAAAAGAGCCTCCCAACGAAGATGAGGTTGTGCAAGTTGATCTCGGTGATGAGTTCTCTCCATAGCCGATCTTCGTCAGCAAGAATCTTACAGACGAAGAGTGGGAATCGCTACTGCAATTCGTCAGAGAATACATCGACGTGTTCACCTGGAGCTACGAAGACATGCCAGGACTAAACCTCGAGGTTGCACTCCACAAGCTCAACATTCGTCCGGACGTAAAACCGGTCAAGCAACAGCAACGACGGTTCCGCCCCGACATCATGAATGCCATTGAAGCTGAGGTCAACAAACTGATAGCTAGGGGCTTCATCCACGAGGAACAACATCCAGACTGGGTAGCCAATATAGTACCAGTCCTCAAAAAGAATAGAAAAATCTGAATCTTCATCGACTTCTGGAACCTGAATGAGGCGTGTCCTAAGGATGAGTTCCCCTCCCTATCACAAACATCATGATCGACAACACCTGCGGCTTCGAGCGTATGTCATTCATGGAAGGTTTCTCGGGGTACAACCAAATCAAGATGTTCCCTGATGACGAAAAGCATACATCATTCCAAACACCAATTGGCACATACTGCTACACAGTCATGCCTTCCGATTTAAAGAATGCTGACGCCACCTATCAAAGAGCTATGAGCATCATCTTTAGAGACCACTTACGCAGGACAGTAGAATACTATGTCGACGACATCGCCGTCAAGAGCCGCTCTAAGGAAGATCATCTGCATGATCTGAGGACAGTGTTCGACCTGATGCGAGCGCATAATTTGAAGATGAATCCCACAAAATCCTTCTTGGGCGTATCCAGCAGAAAGTTCTTGGGTTTCATCATTACTTTCCAGGGTATCCACATAGACCCCGAAAAGATAAAGGCAATCATGGAGATGGGTCCTCCAAAAAATCTCCGTGAACTCAGAGGTCTTCAAGGGAGGCTAGCTTACATCAAGAGGTTTATCTCTAACCTTTTTGGGCGATGTCAACCCTTCACGCACCTCATGAAGAAAGGCGTCTCCTTCGTATGGGATAAAGAATGCCAACGCGCTTTTGACGACCTCAAAGAATATCTGTCGAACCCTCCAGTCCTGGTAGCCCCGGTTGCTGGAAGGCCATTCCTGCTCTATGTGCGAGCGATGGAACATTCTCTCGGTGCTCTGCTAGCATAAAACAACGATGCAGGCCATGAGCAAGCTATATACTACCTCAGTCGAAAGATGATGGAGCCAGAGTACAGATACACTCACTACACCAAAATAGACAATCTGAAACATTAAGCTTTTCTTCTTTTAGAATGCTATATAAATGTTTCTAGGTGTTGGAACACATTATAAACATTCCAAAAAAAATTAAATGTCCCTAAAATTATTTTATCTAAAAATAAATATTAATTATGTCTTGCGGAACACTCTTCAACCGTTTTAAATTGTGTCCGACACCTACACACACTAGTCACGTGATGGTTAAGAAGTGTTCTACAGAATTTCTCTCTCTTTCATCTATTCTGACATTCTCTTCCTCCCCTCTTTCTTTCGAGAGCCCGCACGAATTGCCGTAATCGCATTTTCCCTTCAGTACTGGTGGTCTATCTGGTCAGTTATACTTTCTCTCTATCTCCCCTCTCACTCCCCTCTCACTCCCCTCTCTCTCCTTCTCTTCCTCTCCCTCCGTCCCCATGCCCCCATGCCCTTTCTCTTTTTTTCTTCCCTCTATACCCCCGCCCCATGCCCTTTCTCTCTCCTTTCTTGTTCTATAATGCTTATTGCTTTCCTGTAATGATTTGATTAGGATTACGGTTAGGGTTTCATTGCATGATTTTTGATAGCTAGGGTTTCAATCACTTGGTCTGGTGGATTGTTCCTTTAAATTGAGGCTATAAATTTAGAATCTTGTTAAATCTATTTCTTTTTGGATTAATGTGGCTAATTCGTGTGAAATATGATTTCATGGGTCAATGTTTTAGTCTTTAGGTTGTTCATACTTTATTGTAGAGAAAGTGTTGTTGTTGTAGATTAAAGCAAAGAATAAAGCATTAGTATATTGTATATGTCATATATTTAAGTTTCTATTTTGTTGTGAATAAGCCAAAGCATCCTTAATCATGAAATTTAAATATTATTTGAAGTAATAGAAAATATGCAATTAGGAAGATTAAGTATAGATGATTTTGAATGGTCTCCATGTAGCACATAATCCATATTTGGTATCTTTATATGCGTTATAAATCTTTATTTGAAATTTGTTGCATGTTTCTTATTATATTTCTTCATTTTAGTTTATAGGTACATTGTGGTTTCCATCGAAGTATAGTTGGAAGACTGTTTTTTATCAAGGAGAATGCCAACAAAGAAAACTATTTTTTATGCCCAGAAACTCATAGAATAATATGTCTTGGTTTATATATTATTTTTCTAACTAAATATTAACATTTCCTTTTTTGAGTTCTGTTCTGTTCTGATATAATGATCATGCATGTATCTGAATAACTAAATCTACGACACAATACCAACAAAAAAGTACATAATACTCAAATACTGGATACTAAAGAGGGTATATGAGTATCAAGTTCATTTACAGTTCCTCATTTTCCATAGAAATATTAAAATCTGATGATTTAGAAAGTTGTTCAGCTTTATATAGAAATTAATGTGCAGCACATAAATGGTTCGTCTTAGGAATGATAATGAAAGAATTTAAAAAAAGAAAAATAAATAGTTTTAGAGGTGTCAATGACTAGGAGTTTTGATCTTTTTTCCAGCACTTTTATCTTTGCCTCCTGTAGAAAAGGCTGAGTCTCACACTCTGTTATTCCCTTGTTCTTCAGAGTCACTGATGGTATTATGAGCAAAGGTCATGGCATATAAATAGGAAATAATTTCTTCATCCGTCTGAATTCACCTTGTTTGCTCCACATGTGGAAGATGTTTTGGAGTTTGTCAATATAAAATATTTAGAGCAAACAAATCCATCATTAATAGCTATAATGGTTGTATAACTTTAGGTAAAAATAGTTCTATTTGCCTATTAAACTTTACAGACATACTATATTAGTGTTCCCTCAAATCAAAATAATGAATTGAGAGTGAAGAATGGCAATTGGCGAATCAGCATAGCATATTAGTAGGTATGGCAGACATGAGAACAGTCTATGTAGCTCATTGAGCATCAAACTAGGAACAGAAAATCAAGTTCAAAACGAAACCATTTGTCAAAAAATCAAGGTTCGCAGTATCGATAGGTATCGAACCATTCCTATGAGTATCGAGATCGATAATATCGGCTGTTTCGGATCGGAGTATCGGATCTTCTGGTATCGAAAAATTTATACATTGTTCATCAAGTTTGTGTCCATCTTCTATTATCTTTACATACCATTCTTAATTATTAGGTAAAGTTTGAAGATTCTATCATACATCTCTCTCATACATTTCAAAATTATTCATCTTATTTGCTTATTTGCTTATTTGATGCATTTGACATTCAAAGTACATTTTTTTAGTCTTTTTTGTTGTTTTGTTATAGAACCCTTTCACCCCTTTAAAGCTTACCTACAGTCATCACAAAATTCTATATTTTTTGCTTTACAAACAGTTTAACATTGTATTCAAATTTCATGAAGTAGAACCAACATGCATTTAGAACAGACACAATGAACTTTGGAATTCTTGGCCCTATTTTCTTATGCATGCTCAATGCCAACCTTCAACCGCTACTATTGTGTGTCAAATATCAATACAAGAGAAAGAAGTTGACTTTTCTGGAACAAACTTCAACTGATTTAAGTGTCTCGAAAAAAGTAGGAAATTATGTTCTTTTTTGTTTCAACTATTTGTTTTAGCATTAACTCGTATGACTGAATATAAGAGTATTGCAGTCTAAGTTGGGATACTTCAATGAACATGTTGTCCTTGTGTCACATACAACAAGAACCCAGGATACACCGACACCACAATGATATATGTCTAACTTTTCCTTACATATACTAGAATTTGAAATACCGTTTTGAATTATCTGACACATAACAATGTTGTAAAGGAAGCTAAAAATCAAACTACTAGTAAGAAGTTGAAATGAAGTTCCAAAGTTTTCCTTCCCATGGCTATTTTTATGATTAATTTCTTTCTTTTTAGGAAACAAATGGATGTTTCCTCCCCTCGGCTTTGAAGATATGTTTATTTCATTATTATTGTAGACAATTAATGCCATCGACTTGTTTTATGCTTTGGCAATTATCGAGTCTTTCCAAATAACTATAGTTTTAGAGAAAGTTCATGAAAAGAATACTTCCTACATCAAACATGTCAATTGAGATGATGAAAATGATAAACCATGATTATTATGTTGTAATAATGACAGTTCTTATTATGTTAGAAATTTTAATAGTTTAAGTTCCAATATTTTTCTTATAATGTTATGTAAACCAATAATCATTCCCTTTTTTTGTTGATACTGAAGGTTTTCTTGCTAAGCACAAGTCAGAATATATGGACAACAACTTTACTTAAGAAAATCTCGTATGACATGATAGAAACAAACCTCGAGAGAAAATTGACTTCAACCGACATGGAAAAGCAGTTGGAAAGAGAGCGCCCTACTTTATGCACGGTGTTGACGAGATTGTGAAGTCACATGCGTCCATCAAGTATACTGATTGGAGGTTGGTTCCTGATCAGCAGAAGGATGAAATTTGGAATTACATAGAGAGTGCCTCACTTTATGCACGGTGTTGACGAGATTATGAAGTCACATGCGTCCATCAAGTATACTTGAATCAAGGAATTCCTGAACAAGCAGAAATCTCGCCTGTGGCTCCCACACAAACTACTGGGCAAACAGTCCGGGCTCCACAACTAGCACCAATCCAGGCACCACATGCAGCACCTTCTATAGTACCTTTCAGGTCGGCCCAATTACTTAACTACTTGGTTTCCTTGTTGATGATGTGTACCACATCATAGAGTCTAATCTAATTAGTTATCTTTTGCCAGGGTCTACCCAGTGTAGGCTCCAATGCTGGTGCTGGCAATCTTGATTTTCTTCACAATAGCCCTCGGGTACTGTAAAATACAATTATCACTAGATGTGACAGACTTTGTCAATAATATCGTTCTTAATCTCATATTTTTTTCATTTTTACAGTTCCGAGCATTACAGGCAATGGTGCAGGCAAACTCTCAAATCTTACAGGTCTTGTTCTTTCTTGTATAGTAACTGAGACTCCTTTGATTTTGAAACTTCTTTCAAAGTTAAACTATTCTCTTCTTTTTCAGCCAATGCTTCAAGAACTGGGGAAATAATCCTCAGGTTATGAGGCTCATTCAGGAGCATCAGTCAGAATTTCTCTGTTTGATTAATGAACCAGCTGAAGGAGGAGAGAGGTTGGGACCTGCTTTATTGTTGCAGCTTTTGGGGTTTTGTGGTTTAAGTAATTATAATTGATGTTTATTTTGCCATTGCATTTGAAACAACAATCTATTAGGTCAGCTCGCAAGTGCTTTGCCACAAGCTCCGACTGTGACTCCTGATGAGCATGAAGCTATTGAAAGAGTGAGTTATCATTCTTAGTCCTGTTATTTTTAGCTTTATCATGTGAAAATAGTAGAATTTGAATAACATCTTTATTTATAGCACAACCATGAAAACATGATTTGAGTGATTTGACTAGATAAAGTACTTATTTGCAAATAAGGTCGCTGAATGAACTTGAGCAACCTTCTTAATATAAATTTCTTCAGGTCTTTGGTTTAAATGGATAAAGACATTTTCTTTCTACATTCAGCCTAGTTAATTGAAACATAATTACTTTTGTACCTTTTTGTTTGCTTAAAATCATCTGTTTACCACGATCATGAACAAAAACCTAGTTAACTGAAGAATTAATGCTCTTAAGTAGTTTTCTGTTTACATCATTGTTGTCCTTGTCAATTTAAAATTCCTACTTCTGATATGGATCACTGTTCTTGGTGTAAAATTTCATAAGCCCCTTTCGAAGAGGGATGTGGTGAAATGCCTTTCTAAATATCATTAGTCTACTTTTTTTTAGTAAAAGCATGAATGGATAATAGAGTGGAGGGCCTCCCTGAGCTAATGGATTTGTAACAAGACTATTGAATGTATTGTTTTTTCTTCTTTACATTGCATTGATGTGTGTCAATGTGATGCTAGATTGACTTTTACCTTCTCAAATAAAGAAAAGGTTCCTTCTATAACTAGAACACGGTTGAAGATACATTTTTTCACTTATAATCTCCTGTTGGGCCTGGATTTAAGCACCATCTTTTTGGATCTTCTTGGACACACATTCAGAAACCTTTGAACCTTAGCCTTCTACTTCAAGTTATATGTCCAGGCCTCCAAGTCATAACATACTATTATTGTTTTCCTTAGATATTAGTCACCCATTATTCATATTTAGAGTTAAAAACAATGACAAAGTTATGGATACATCGTCTTATGTTGATGCTGGAGATTATAAGTGAAAAAATGTGTTCAAAATTGAAGGGAGAACCATTCTAAAGTCCTATGTTACTGTAGAATACCTTCAAAATTGAAGGGAACTATTTCTTAAGACTACCAAGCATTATTGGCAAAATGTCTGGCAACTAGGAAACATGTCCAGAAATGAGCATAGTTTACATTCTAAAATGTTCACACTAATGAGTATCAAAATGGAAATGCAATAAAAGACAGGTTAAGAAGCAAGTGTATTCATGGGAAGCTAGAGGTGGCTCCAAGGACAATAAGATTGGTTAATAGTTTGGACATGTGCAGTGAAGACACGTAGAAGCACCAATTAGGAGCATTAGAATCCTAAATGAAGGAGTTGTTTGTTTCTGTGATATTTTAGACTAAAATTGGAGCAATTTTCTTGTGTGGAACAAGTCCTTCGTCAAATACATGGATCAATAGTAAGTCCTCTTTTCTCTTCACTATGGTATTACAATATTTTTTCCCCAAAATAATATCTTTTTGATTAGATGCCTACTTTAATAACCAAAGCAGATATCAAAAAGGCAAAACATAGCGTAATAGTTAAGACATCTACAACTCATAAAGTATTAAATGTAGATGTCAGTTCATATATTTTGATTCATATCCTAATTTTATCTAGCAATCGGAGACCAGGTACCTTCTCATATACTATTGATAGATAGCTAGACATATACATACCTTAACAACAGTCTTGTGATTGGTGGTTACCATTCATGTTTTGTCACTGCATATGGTTGTAGCTGAGCCCATAGTCTCACAAGTTGCAAGGTGGCGGACAAGCGCCTTAGCATTCATCATTTTTTATGGCAAAAGCAAGATTCAACGTCCCAGCTAAGGGCAGCCCCTCAAGAACTGCAACCACAACTATTGTGACTGCAATTGCAAAATATTTCATCATCTCCTGACTAGTTCAAGTACAGACCCTCCCGATACTTACAGGTGATGAGGCCTTGAGCTAGAATACAGCAAAGAATAAACCTATTTTTCTAATAATAGTTGCAACTCTATTCAGCTTGACTTGTAATGGAGTTTTATCGTCACCACCTTCATGCACTTAATGTAGCCATCAGCTTACCCCCCATTGAGTTCTTATGCCTATAGTTGTTTCCAACATTCTACATGATACAAACAAACCATCGGCAGGTACTTGGTCTCTGATCTCAATGAAGAAAGCTTGGAGTAGGAGCATATAAGTTTCAATAAAAATCACACTCTTGAACTGGTAATGGGGATATGTTTCATACATGTTTAGAAGATGTTCATGTATGCCTGTGATAAAGTTTTCAAAGCCATGCAGTATTATACTGTTTGGTAACCTCCTATGGGCCACAAGTCGGGAGACATTTCATTATCAGGTCTAAACTGCCTTCTTAGTTCATTACCCTGGTTTCAAGGAGACGTTTTTAAGAAATCCTTCTTTTTGTAGTTGACAAGAGGAAAACAACTCTTTGGGTACAACTCCCTTCTTCCTTGATTGGGACATCGTGTTCAGAAAACACAATTATAAATGTGTTGACTAACACATGCTACTTCATGGACCCATGGTTCCCATGTTTATGAATCACATTTCGACAAACCCGTACAATTGGTATTCTAGATGTGAAGAATAGCTTGGAGAAAGACGACGAAAGCTGAACTTATCATGAGATACAAAAGATCTGACAACTAGTGAGCGAATGTAACTCTATTAAATGGTCCTAATTGCTAGCAGGACTTGTCGTTATGTCGTTAACCTATCCAGCATGCCTTCCTTTCTTAGATGGATAATATAATGTCTCATTTTGATAGCAGTATAAAGATAGAGTTGAGATCATGAAAGGTAAATGAATTTAAAATTTCCGAATACTCAGTAATGGGCCAGAACCAGCTTGAATACCAATCTAGTTGAACTTAAGTTTAAATTATAGACATCTACACAAATGTGAGTTTCTAAGATTTGACGGTTGGAAAAATGCCATAGACAAGGATAGGTTATGATTGGATAGAAAAACTTACAAGCTCTACTTCATTCTTTTATTATTGTGATATAATTTGATTAGTCCTTGACATACTTGTTTTGGCTCTATAAATTTTATTGAATTATTTTCTTTTGTTCTGAATAGGTTATTGAAAAAGTTTTCACTGAAGATTTGCCTTGATTTTTGGTGTGCACGAAGGAAGATCATTCTTGATGTTCAGAAATGCAACGCAAGCATTAGGCTATGTTTCAGATAATTTCAAAACAGATGCAACCGAAGAAAAGAAAAAAAAATTGGGAGCTGTCATTAACTGTATTTTATGCTCGAAAATTGATTGTTATTTTTGGTTTATGTCGTACTCTTATTTACTTTAGCATCGATGTCAATTTTGATTCAAGGTTATAAAACAACTTGTAGTTTCTTTTGAGATCAATGTATGCGATAGTGGCTTTTGTCTTGTATGTGTTTGAACGTGTACATCTACTATGCTCAATGTAAGCCAATGAGCTTCAACTTTCAACCCAATAATATGATGTAGTGTGGATCAAATGTTCAAATTGTTGCATGCTCAAATTGCTCAAATGTTCACTCATTGATTGTGTTGTTTAAGTTATTGTCTAATTTAGAATAGTAGAAAAAGCTAATAGATGAAAGTATAATATATTGTGCCTATATTCTTGATACCATCATTTAATGTATTCAATTAGAATTTATTATATTTAATTGTGGTTCCAACTACAAATTGGAATCCAAAATGAAATTAAAAATAAATAGACACACGAATAAAGTGTTGTAAAACTAGCCATAAGAACAATGAAAAAGCGTGGCAAATTATATTTAGGGACGAGTCTAACGTGTTCCAAACTGGCATTTAGAAACATTTCAACGATTTTCCAAAAATAATTTAGAAACACAATACATATGTTCCAAAATCTATGTTTGGAACGTTGTATAACTGTTCCAAACCAAATTTAGGAACGTCGTCTAACTGTTCCAAATATTGCAACGCCACTTTTAGGAACGTTTATGATATGTTCCTAAAAATATTAGGAACATACAACGGTTGTTCCTAAAGGCCGTTTTTGGTGTAGTGACTGCCGTAGAGAAGGAGTGCCATGCTCTAGTATTCGTCATTCAGAAGACGCGACACTACGTCACGGGACAAACCATACATGTGATATCACGAGTCAACCCTCTCAGGGTCCTCATGACCAAACCAGGGGCACTCAGCTCTCGCCTTGCTACCTGGGCGATATTATTGTCTCCCTATCATATGATCTTCGTCCCACATAATGTTAAAGGTCAAGCTCTGGGAGACTTTTTAGCAGCCCATTCAGGCTCGAAGACAACCAGAATATACGAAGAGATACCAGACGAGGTCGCGAATTCAAATGCGGTCTCTCATGATGCCATCTGGCGAATATTCTTCGACGATACTTCGAGAACCGGGCCCAAGGGCAATATCGTCGCTGGGGTCGGGATGGTGCAGATTTCTCTCTCCGGGTTGGTGATCAATCGGGCGTACTCCCGCACGGAGCCTTGCTCAAACAACGTGGTAGAGTACAACGACTTGGTTATCAGCCTCCGACTTGCAAAGGAACTGGGGGTAGAGCACCTTGAAGCATATGGCGACTCACAGCTAATCGTCAATCAGATTCGGGGTTCATACGAGGTTCGTCATGAAGACATGATCCCCTATCATCAAGTAGCGATCGACATCATCTCGTCCTTGGAAGGATTCTTCATAGAACACGTTCCCAGACTCCAGAATATTGAAGCCGATGCCCTAGCAGGCTTGGCCGCTTCCCTAGCAGTACCGAATCATGTTCATCATCTGGTTGACATAATAGGCCGTGAATTGGTCTGTCCCAAAAATAATGTTCAATGTGTTGAGAGTTACTCCACTCTGACAGTCGACGAAGCACCAGACTAGAGACAACCATTCATCGACTTTGTAGTCTACAACATCCTGCCAGAGAATCCGAAGGAAGCCACTTCTGTCAGAAGACGTTCCCTCAGATTCTTCTACGATACAGAGACGAAAATGCTGTATCGATGATCATACGATGGATTACTGCTTCAGTGTCTGTCAAATACAGAAGCCAAGGAAGCTGTACGCGAAGCCCACGACGGCGTCTGCGGGGCCCATCAGCCTGGCCCAAAATTGCAAGATCGCCTTTGCCGAATGGCCTATTACTGGCCCACAATGGTAGCAGATACAATAGACTATACAAGAAAGTGCAAAGCCTGTCAAGTCCATACAGATTTCATCCATCAACTATCTAAGTTTCTACATCCGACGGTGGCATCCAGGCCCTTCGAAGCATGGAGAATGGACATCATTGGTCCGATCACTCCACCTTCGTCCAGAGGATACTGCTTCATACTCGCAATCACAGATTACTTCTCCAAATGGGCGAAAGCTGTTTCGCTTGTAGAAGTGAAGACATCAAACGTGATCAGCTTCCTCAAGCATTACGTGATCTACCGCTATGGACTGCCCCGAAGGATCATCTACGACAACGGTCCGCAGTTCGCAAGCCACGCCTTCTATCGATTCTGTGACAAATACCTAATCTAGAATATTGCTTCAACGTCGTACAATCCGGCAGCGAATGGGTTGGCAGAGGCATTCAATATAACTATAATCAAGATGCTCAAGAAGTTCGAGTCTTCCAACAAGCGCGACTGGAATGAGAAGCTTGGCGAATGCTTATGGGCATACCGAACTACAGTCTGGACGGCCACTGGTAACTCACCATTCTCCTTAGTATACGGGAGTGAGGCAGTTCTCCCATTGGAGACTTAAATCCCTTCACTCCGCGTTGCCCTTACCTATCGATTGACAACGGATGATAATCACCATCGCCGGTTATAAGAGTTGGAGGCTTCAGATGAGAAGCGCATGTTAGCTCAACAACGAATCGAGCTATACCAAGCACGTATCTCGGGAGCTTTTAACAAGAAGGCTAAAATCAGAACATTCCAAGTGGGCGATCTCGTTCTGGCAGTTTGGAGGCCGATGGTTATGACTCATAAAACTGTCGGCAAATTCCAGCCAAAGTGGGAAGGCCCATTTATCATCGAGGCTGTATTCTCCAATGGAGCTTACCGCCTTACAAAACAAAACGGAGACTTGCTCATGTTGCCCATCAACGGCAAGTTCCTAAAGAAATATCATGTCTAAAATGACATCCTCCAAATCTCCCAGATTGTTGAGTTATGTACCCTTTGGTACCGCTGAACTTACACTCTGACTTCAAATCTCCCAGATTGTCGAGTTATGTACCCGCAGGTACCGCTGAACTTACACTCTGGTCACTCCAGATGAATCTATATCGCATCTTTTGGGTAGTAAGTCACGTATGATCATACCTCTGAACTTTCTTCCTAAAAAGAGCTCCTTTCTCATGATCCACTACCCGCACTTTCAGTGCATAAAAAGGGTAACAGATCCATAAATTTTTCGAAACAACCATGTCGATGTTACCTCAGAGTTGTTTCACTTCCATCAAAAACAAACCACCCCTCACGTAGAACTTTTACGTCCTCATTACCTCTGAGTTGTTCTATGTACCCTTCATGGAGCCCACTCCTGCCACGTCCTCATTACCTCTGAGTAGGAAGGCTCCATTGAAGAAACCCACATATTTACCACGTCCTCATTACCTCTGAGTAAGTATGTCGGTTTTCTCTCGACTTATTATCTGTACGCCAAGGATAATAGGCCCACAAATGTCCTATGTTGACCACAAATGTTGTACCAAGTTTCCTAGTACATGCGCCTCATTTCTCATCATGCCCCGGGAGCCCAGCTGCTCTATGGCATTCTTTCTCCCGATACCAGGAACTTCCATGGCCACCTTACTGTGGAATTGTTCTAAGTATCCCTATCAAACTTGTTATCCGTACCTAAAACCAAGGTATACCAAGGGAAACAAGTCAACAAACAGTCCCCTAGTGGGGCAAATACCATAACACCTCAACCGCAATAAGCAATACAAATGAAGGGTAAAATAAAACATACTCTTTTATTTGAAAGTCAAAAGTACTACATGTTCTGGGACCACGTCCCTCTCAAAAAAGAAAAGAAAAAGAACATAAACAAAAGAAGGAAAAGGCCGACTATGGTTCGGCGATACATAATTCCATGAGACCGTCTCTCAGCAAGGCAGTCGACCGCTCAAAACGCTGCTTGGCCCGGCGCTCGGCCTCCTGAGTCAGCCGTTCCGTATCCTCTAGATGCGTATGAGCTCGTCAGCCATCCTCAAGCCTCTTCAGAGCACGCTCCAGGCCAGCAGAAGCTCGAGTGACCTAGTTGGCTTCCTGGATAATCAGCCCCTTATCCGTGCGGGTAGCCTCGAGCTCAGATTCCAAGAAAGCCAGTTTCCTCTGAAGCTCGAGGATCTGCTCTCTGGTATTAATTACCCCACGGGAGGCGGTTACTTCCTGAGCCATGCAATCCGCCCTCCTGCAGCTCAACTGATCGTATTGCTGAGATAGGTCACCGAGGTCCGTCATTATAACCGGCTTAGACGCATCTCATGCAGCCCTTACCTTCTTCAGGACAGTGGTGAGGAAGTCTCGCTCCTGATCTATCGCTGAAGACAGATCAACTTGTCGCAGTACTTGAAACTGGGCCATGAGCTGATCCGCCTCTAGCAATTTGTGCTCCAGAAGCGCAACTATCCCTGCCCCACCAGGGTGGGTTTTTAAGAATTTTAATTTGGCCACGGGCGCATTGTCGGGCCAAGGCAAAGAGGGTCCCCACCTCCACAGCAACTTCGACCCCTCTCTTCAGGTGGCGGTAGAAACTGTCAACCACATCCTGTGACGCTTCATCCAGAACTTCCGTAGAGGACGACGTCAAAGGAAGTGTAGCTGGCAGTATCGAAGGAGACGCACCGGAACTTGCCACCCCTGCTACCCCTGCCACCAAGGAAACAAATTCTGAGCGAAAAGACGCGTGGATAGCAGCTAACTCCTCTTCCGCAGCCCGAAGAACCTGGATACTCGGCAGGGTGGAAAGGTCGACCCCCGAAGCCATATGAGCAGAGGAGGACGCAGGGACCATTGCACCCCGCCCCGGCTGTGCCGCCATCTGATCTCCCGAACTCGATCCAGCGGAAGGCCCTTCAATATAAGTCGGAAGGGTAGGAGGCACACTCCCTTCCATCGGATCCCCTCTGATAAAGTCTACCTTGACAATGTCCGTCATTAGTGGTGAAGGGGCAGGACCTGTATGTCCAGAGCAACCATCAATCATCCTAACCCGAAGGATATGATGATAGAGCAAATAGGCCTCCTCAGTAGTCAAGATTTGGCTTATCTTACCAGGGGAGGGTTGTGGAGGCCGAGGTTCGCTCACAGCCGCCGTAGTCCCTTCACCAGCGACTTTCGAGCCGAATGCATCTGGTTCCTCCACCCCAGCCGCCACGGAAGGAGATACAACTGGATCGGCATCACCCGACTGAGATTCAACAGTCTCGAAGACCCGGTCAGCAGGGTCCACACCGCCTCAGGTTGAGACCTCAGCAATGGGAGGAACCTCAGCGTCACCGGAAGAACCCCGGCAGAAATGATCTCGGTACACATATCATTAATCAAAGTAGTTAAAGCAGGATCGACCACAGAGGCATCAGCCAGCTCCGGTGACTCCGCTTCTTCTGACACCTACAAAAGTAAAGGAAAATAAATAGATCATAGTTTAGGAGAATGGAGAGCTAAAAAAGAAGATAGTTGTAATTCAATTCACCTCCGGAACGGCGTCAACACCTTCCCCTCTTTCCTTAATGAGTAGCCTGCGAGACTTAACCGCAGCCTGTTTCACGAAGTAGGTTATGCCGCCAAAAGACTCACGCCTGTCTCGCTTGCGTTAAAGGCCAGGCGCAACAGGCGGCTGATCCGCCACCACCTCATCTGGCAAAACAGGCGGCTGATCCGCCACCACCTCTTCTGCAGGAGGGAGAGAGTTATCAGCATCATGCTCGTCATCCTCTTCATCCGTATTGGTGGACTCCGAGTCCGTCACAGGAACCGTGTTTGCCCTCTTCTTTCTCGTCTTGGACCCCTTGGGCTTCTCCGCTAAGCCAATACCCACAATAAAGCTGGTACTCGGATCAAAATTAACGGGAGGCTTGCTCGCCGTAACATGGTATAGGGCCGCCATATATAAAATCTCCCCTAGCGCCTCAGTATCAGGAACCGAGAAGTTTGGTTCGGGTATGAATCGCGTCATAATAATGCCAGGCCCTGATACCGTCGAGGACGCTACCAACAAAGCCCAGGCAAGAGCTGGGACTGTCAAAGAGTAGCTAGCTATACCCGAACTGGCGGGAGAACCTGCTGTGCAAGTAGGGCTCCAGGTAGATGTTGTTGCGGTTACAGTATACTAGGTACGTCGGACGGATATTACGCAACCAAAGGAGCATCTTCTCAAGTAAGAGGTGAGGAGGTCCGGTACCATCAATATGTACGCCCCTCACTTCTTCATCGGTAAAACAAGGAACAAACACAAAAAAGTTGTATCTGTCCACTCTCGCCAGTGCCCTCCGACAGGCTGGCATAGTGCTGCACTCCCAGGACTGATGGTGATATTGGAAAATAAAAGCGTCATCAGCCGTAATGTCCTCTTTTGCTCCAGGCCTTATCAAAGACCGACAGTACATCAACAGCCACCCCATCAGATAATGGTAGGACAGCTTTATGCGCTCAAAATCCATCGCCGTGTCACGGGCGATGACCTTGGACGAGAAGGCATGAAGGCCATGGTGTATGCTGCACACCATGGCCGAAAGAAGGGCCAGTTTGGCCCCAAAGACCAGCTTTACGGCAGAGAGGATAAAGTGGCGGCTGATCCTCTCAATGGAACCCGCCCCTCCTGAGACCACGCAGTACCGTAGCTACACCATCAGGAATCCTGCCAGGAGTGCCTTCTCTGACAGCCACTGAGTGCCACGATAAAAATAACTAAAGGAGTCAGTTTGACTCCCAAATGTGTCGCCCGTGGCCCTCAATCCCTTTGCAGTCGATGCCAGTTTTTTTACCTCCTCCTGGGTTTGAGGATCTCGGGAAGAAAACTGGCCTGAGGTGCCTAGTGTAAAAAGGTATGAGACCCAGGACGTGGTGTGAGGAATGCTCCCTTTCGAGCTACCATCCTTCTTGATGGACGTCTGGTTACGGGTACTGTGGTGACATAACAATTCCCGGTATACGACAACAAAGCCCGGGAACTGCCGATCCAAATCCTCGAACTCTTCGTTCGTAGGGGTGTACACTTTAAAGACTTCTTCCCCACAGGATAGCTTGGAAATAACATACATCTCGTAGAGAGCGAGTCCCAGCTCCCCTCCAGGCGTGAAGAAGGTTCCCGTCTGTCGGTTATACATGTCCAGGAGAGCCATGAACATCGGCTTATTTATGGGTAGACCATGACAGGTACCCCGAATGGCGTGGTAGAGGCCGATCTTACGCAGGGGAGTCTCATACTTCTGCAGAATCCACGTAGTCAAGTTGGCCCATGCAGGGATGGTGTTTATCCAGTTCAGCAGTGCCAACCAGCCGACGGGATAGGACCCCTTTCGAGCAAGCTGGTTCAAGAAGGTGTCAGCTTGAAAGAACGTAAAATTGGGACCCGGTACATTTATGAAGGCACCCGGGGCCAGTCCTATCACGTACCGGCTGACTGATTCCCATCCATCATATGCTGACCCCAAATTCCTGTTGTAATAAATGTTACCCACAATCATCCCCGACTTACTTGGGGTCAAGGAGTCCACCATTTTTTTGTCTATCGGTAACATGTTGAACCATGATAGAGGAAAATGACGCTCCATCTGAGGGATATGGATCGCCATCCCGTCAAGAGTAAAGCTCCAACTCTCGGATATATCCAGCACTCGGGGGTTCTTCACAGTCAAGGCATCCGCAAAGAAGAATGCTGGCTTCAGGTATTTTCCCTCCAATTGCCTCGAGTTCATCATGGCACGGAGAAAGTAGAAGGGCTGGTTCCTGATAGCGTTCAGCCTCTCCATAGGCTCGTTTGTGGGAAGCTGGTTCGCCACATATTGGACTAAGTGGTCGAATCGCACACACACAGCAGATTCGGCCAAACCCACCAGGGGTTCTTCCGCTGGATTGACTGGCAGATTCACTGAAAAAGGACAAAAAACAAAGTTAAAAGATGGCCAGGTGAAACCAACTTAGTGTTTCGGGGCTTATACGACTCTATATTGGAGGGGCCTTATGCGGACCAGTTCAAAGCGAGCTTATGCGGCTCGGTTCAGCGCGGCCTCATGCGGCCCAGTTCAGATGAGCTTATGTGGCTCGGCACAGCGCAGCCTCATGCGGCCCGGTTCAGATGAGCTTATGCGGTTCTGCTTAGCGGGGCCATATGCGGCCCAGTCCAGATTAGATTATGCGGTTCTGCTTAGCGGGGCCTTATGCGGCACAGTTCAAAGGGGGGCTTATGCGGTCCTGTTTGATAGGGTTTTATGCGGCTCAGTTCAGAGGGACTTATGTGGTTCTGTTCTACGGGTCCTTATGCGATTCAGTTTGCAAAGTGCTAATACGACCACAAGACGACCCTCATACGGCTCGGACATGGGATGTACATGCGGTACATACAGCACAGTATGCGAATTCATCACAATGAACTTGAACAGTTCAATGAAGATGAAGAAGGCCCGCGCATAAAATATGCGACATAGCCACGATGGTTAGGTTCTGAGTTCATGCAATTTCTCCCAAAATCCTTACCAGCAATGGTAGGGTGAACGTCAGGATGAACTTCAGGCGCCGCAGTCGACGTGGAAGCCACTCCCTTATCCTTCGTCGCAGCCTTAGAAGTCTTGGAGGCCATCGATGATCGAAGAAGAAGAAGAAGACGGCAGCTAGTGCAAGAAAAGCTTGAACTGGAGAAGAGAGTAAAGAGTCTCTCTCTAAAAAGTACTCTTATTTATAGGCGGACAGGGGGACACATGGACCGATGAACGCTTAGGATTATGTGTTGCAGACAAAACCGACACTTGGGATTTTATCCCCTCTCATGCAGGAGATTCATCAAGGCAAAAATCCAAATATTTAATAAACCGACTCTTGGGATTCCCCCCCGAAAGACGGCTTTAAATCAAAATAAATCAAGAGCAATTAATGAGACACCTACGTGGCAGAAAGGACAGTATGCGGCCAGAGTGGTCCATGCAGCTAGAGAACTCCATGCGGCCAGAGCAGTCTATGCGACTAGGAAGTCTATGCGGCCAGAGCTGTCCATGCGGCTAAAGAACTCAATACGGCCAGAGCTGTCCATGCGGCTAGGAAGTCTATGCGGCCAGGTCAGTCCATGCGGCATGAAGAGATTACAGGACATGCTT
>JANAVB010039006.1:0-41259 GCA_029216955.1 Iris pallida
CCCCCCCCACACCCTGCAAAAAATACTAAAAAATCAAAAATCCTTCTAACTGTCAGAATATACACAAATCCTAAGATATATCCAATATTCAAATTATATTTGAGTGAAGTACATGATATCTAATATTCTAAATTCTAAAATATATCTATAACAAATCCTAATTAAATATATTCAAATCGTATTTAAAATAATTTAATGTAAACAACTTTAGCTAACTTTTGAAAAATGTCATATATTTTTTTGTAAGTGCAACAAGCATGAACATGGTAGTAACTCAACTCTTTATAATGTGGCTTAGAAACAACTCAGAAATGAGCCGTCCAGGCCCTACGTATATCCCATCATTTTTTTAAAATGAATAAAAAATTAACTTCCTCTTCTTTGTTACGCACGCGCACACACACATGTATATATAAATATATTTAAAAATATTTCAAATTAATAATTTTAATTTAAGTGAAATTTTTTCAAGATTTTAGATTGTTTAACAATCTAAATTTACTAGTATAGTTAAGAGGCTTTCAATGGCTCAAATTGAGCCATCTAAGCTGTAATGTATATCCTCGTGTAATTGATTAAAAAGTCCAAAATAGTTCTATCTAACACCGCATATATTCTTTACTTAATTTTTCTAAAAATCATTATAACATGCATATCCTCTTGTAAACATATATCTGAATTTTTACAAACATATCTGCAACAAATTTTGATTAAAATATATTTAAATTATATTTGAACTACTTTAATATAATTTATATTTTTATCTAATTTTTAAATAATATTATAGAAAAATTTTTGGGTGGTAGCATGCAAATGTACTAAACATGATAATCTTAGAATTAATTGCAGGATGCGAAAGTTATAAATACGAGAATACCAAATTAAGAGAACTTAGAATTAATTCTAGGATGTAATAAGGTACATCAAATGACAGAAATGCACCCACGGATGCTGAAAGACCCTCTCTTGCTCTCCTATAAATCAGCCCCCCCCCCCCCCCCCCCCCCCCCCCCGTTCAGTGTTAGGTCATTGTACTGACTACCGAGGGTCATATATTTTAAAGAATAAGATGGAGTCGATACAAACCAAGGCAACCCTAGCCCTCGCTCTCGTGCTCTTCTCCCTCGCCACCCAGAGCACGGCCCTGAGCTACAGCCAATGCTATAACGCTTGCTACGGAGTTTGCAAGCTCGCAGAAGGATCACTGGCCTGTGCGGCGGGTTGCACGGCCGCTTGTGCCCCCTTCGGCATTGGTGGCAGTAAGAAGATGTCATATGATGAAGCCGATGTCTGCAACTATGACTGTTCCAGGACCACATGCCTGAACCTCGACCCCGGTATTTATAATTCCTCAACATCCCTATATATATATATATATATATATATATATATATATATATATATATATATATATATATGATTGCTTATTCAGTAATTTGATATGTACGTATATTTTTCTTGTGTGTTTCCTGCAGAGGGGAGCGATATGGCACACTGCTTCGATACTTGCTCCAACAAATGCTCCTAACTAGCTTATAGTGGCAAACATATCCTCCTAATTGAATGCTGTTGTTACACATCAAATTATATGAAGAAATAAAAAAAATTCAGATTTATCCCATGTGTTATACTTGTGCATTTGACAGTATTGAGAACTTTCTTTTTTTATGCTTGTATTCTTTTTGCACCTAAATGGGTGCAAAGACCCCAACAACCTTCCATTAATGATAATTGAAGTTAACAATGAAAGGCGAACAACGAAGAAAATGAGTCTACACAACTAGAAACTATTCAGTGGGAGGACTCACCATGTAACAATGAAAGACGAACAAACAAGGCCTACACAAATAGAAACTATTCAGTGGGACGGACTCAACATGTAACAATGTTGAACATTAAATCTCCTTCAATAGTTCATTGAACCCGAGCTTTTCAAAGGATGTTCCATCTTGGCTCTTTTCGTTCTTGAGCCGAGCTCGAGCTGTTTGGGAGCCGTTTGCAAGTTCTTTGAACCCGAGTTGAGCTCAAGCTGACTTGGAGCCGAGCTCGAGTCTTGATACTTTTCAGCGTGTTGTATTACATAATCACGAGATAAGGTAGAGAAATAAAAAAATGAACATTTCAAATGGACAATAAGAACTATAACTCACCAGAAAATTTAGATATTTTTTGTTTTATGAATTTTAAAAAAAACTGAAGGATTGAAAAATAATGGAAAAAAGTTAAGGGTTCCCATCGAGTTGTAACTTGAGCTAAACACAGTTGTAACTTGAGTCAAGCCGAGTGCACTTTGAATTTGTTGTGTCAAGTTTGTTCAAGGGCTCTCGAGCTGAACTTCTCATATTAAGCTCAGGTTGTTAAGGAAACAGAGCTCAATATACTTTGTTGAAGGTTGACTCATTAAGAAAATCAAGTCGAGCCGAGTTCACAAGCTGTTGTGCTCATTTGCAGACCTAACAATTGGGATATTCTAAATATTGTCTCCAAATGGTGCAAGAAGATGAGGTTTAGGAGGCAGCAAGATTCTATTTTAACGGTAATGGTGGAATAACAAATTTGATACGAAATCCTAATGGAGAGGTACTATGATCGTACTGGTCTAATTTTGTATATCAAATAATTTCCTTTTGTAACGCAGCCACATCTCTACCATTATAATAAGACTTAGAAACAACTCGAAAATAAGTTGTCTAAGTCGAATATGTAATAATAAAGAAGTTACAAATTTAAAAAAATTTACCATCTATTTGCTAATATGTGGGCATGAACTTGCCATTCCCGTAGTCGAGATTTCAAGTACCACTTTCGTAACCTTCTATCATGGTTACGAGTCTGCCATACCTCTGACTCTAGTGTAAAATTTCCTTTTCATCCCTTTTAGATGATATATCTACCTCTTTTCCTTTGGAGGAAATGAGATCTAAAGGTGTCTTATTAAGTTTAATACTATCGCTAGCTAATTGATTACTAAGTTGAAATTGTTATGATGTAAACTTTTTAGTGTAAGAAAGTTGGTCTGAAATGTTTTTTAACATTCCAGCAATGTGTTCGTTAAATCTTGTAGACTTAGCATCTATTTTGTCTATATGGCTACAATGGAAATAGGTTTCATATGCATCTAAATTGATGCATATTTCTTGTATAGTAGCTCTAGAGTTCTATAAATTGGTCTGAAATGTAAAAGGGGTTCCAATGCTAGTCCTATAAATTGGCATCCCTTCTCTTTCTCTCTCTCCCTCCCTATATATATATATATATATATATATATATATATATATATATATATATATATATATATATAATAAAAAAAAAATATATATATATATATATATATACACACACACACACACAAACAATAAGTCCCAAATAAGTCTGCGAAAATTTTTCAGTCCTAACAACAGTTAGGCCTGTCCAAAAATTTGACAGTTCTATTTGAGATTGACAGTCCTATTTGAGACTCACTCTTTGTATGTGTGTGTGTGTGTGTGTGTGTGCGCGCGCGCGTGTATACAGACACATACACACAATCAGTGAGTTAAGTCCTATTTGGGACTAAATATACATACATTATATATACAAACAATGGGTTCCAAAATATATAAAAAAAATCATACTAAAACTTTACCTGTATCAAACAAAACTAAAATGCAAAAGGAAAGTCAATAGTTCATTATTCATTTCGCAAATGACAAAAGAATTAGACATTTAATTTCTTCATTTCTTTCTAACAATATTTCATTTCTTCGTATCATGAACTTTGCCAAAAAAAGATACAAAAGTGCAGTATATTTGAGAACCATAAAGTTTTCTTTGGGCTTATCCATCTTCAACAATTTCTTATAGGAACTGATGGGTGCGTCTAAGGTATTGTCCAGGAGATTGATTCTCCGGGTGCATATTTATACCAAATCGGAGGAGGTGGAGTAATAGGAGAATGACCGATCAACCTCGGAATGACAAAGTGCTGTCTGACAAGTCCTATTCTATAGTCTACAGTTGGCCCAGCCGAGATCTAATCAATTTTGAAATAACAATGACTATGTTGTATTGCCTTCCAATTTGTTTGCACCAATCTAATGCTTCTTCCTGAGATTGAAAGCAAATATCTGCTGAGAATAAATAGCCTACATCAACAACAATATGATGATGTACCACAAGGGCTGTAGATTGTTCGCTCTATAATAGAAAAGAAAGTTTAATAAAATGTCAACAAGTAAAAAAAAAAGTTCTATAGGATTGTAGAAAAAATTGACAGCCTATTTAATAGGTTGGACTGTCAATTTTTTTGAGAGACCTGAATTCTAATACGCAATTTTGGACAGTCAAAAGTTTTGACAGTCCATTATGTTTTCTGGTGTCAGATTGCTTACCAAGGGTGCTTCCGAAGAACATGGGTGTTCTTCAAAAGGTCCAGGATGAGCAAATGGGTTTTATGACCCAATTTTTTTGACCGTTTCATGCATATCTCCTACATTGTTTGACATAGTTCAGTAATATGAGGAGGACCAAATGCATGAAAAACTAAATCATCAAATTTTATCGAAGTCATACCAAATAAAAGTTCAAATTTCGTCGAAGATTCACCAGTTTGGACTGTAGTGGATTTGGGACACCAAATTTCATAGAATATTTAGGGTTGGGACCTCAAATTTTATAGAATATTTAGGGCTAAGGTTTTGGGATTTGCAAAAAAAAACTTTTTTTAGAGAAAAGACAAACCAAAAAAGAAGAAAAAATGACTTATATACAGAAGGGTGGGCAGCTTTAAATAATATTTGGAGGTGGCAAGCTTGTAAATAAATAAAAAAAATGGGCTGTCCTCATCAATATATGTAGTGCCTTTAGCAAAATAATACTGCCTAACAGACAGAGGGAGGGACAAAAGTTTAAACCGCGGTGCCACATCCCCCCATTGGTCGGGCCCGAGCGGTTGACGTTAGCAGGAGTAGGAATGAGCATTCGGTTAATTCGGTTCAAATCGAACCGAATAACCAAAGTCAAAATCGCATCGAGTGGCAGAGCATGAGCCCCCCCACCCTGCAAAAAACACTAAAAAAATCAAAAATCCTTCTAACTGTCAGAAAATATAACAAATCCTAAGATATATCCAATATTCAAATTATATTTGAGTGAAGTACATGATATCGAATATTCTAAATTCTAAAAATATATCTATAACAAATCCTAATTAAATATATTCAAATCGTATTTAAAATAATTTAATGTAAATAACTTTTACCTAATTTTTGGAAAAGGTCATATATTTTTTTTGTAAGTGCAACAAGCATGAACATGGTAGTAACTCAACTCTTTATAATGTGGCTTAGAAACAACTCAGAAATGAGGCGTCCAGGCCCTACGTATATCCTCCATCATTTATTTTTAAAAATATGAATAAAAAATTAACTTCCTCTTATTTGTTACGCACGCACGCGCACACACACACATGTATATATAAATATATTTAAAAATATTTTCAAATTAATAATTTTAATTTAAAGTGAAATTTTTTCAAGAATTTTAGAATGTTTAACAATCTAAATTTAAATAAATTTAATTTACTAGTATAGTTAAGAGGCTTTCAAATGGCTCAAATTGAGCCATCTAAGCTGTATGTATATCCTTGCGTAATTGATTAAAAGTCCAAAATAGTTCTATCTAACACCGCATATATTCTTTACGTAATTCTAAAAATCCTTATAACATGCATATCCTCATGTAAACATATACCTGAATTTTTACAAACATATCTGCAACAAATTTTGATTAAAATATATTTAAATTATATTTGAACTACTTTAATATAATTTATATTTTTATCTAATTTTTAAATAATATTATAGAAAAAAATTTGGGTGGTAGCATGCAAATGTACTAAACATGATAATCTTAGAATTAATTGCAGGATGCGAAAGTTATAAATACGAGAATACCAAATTAAGAGAACTTAGAATTAATTCTAGGATGTGATAAGGTACATCAAATGACAGAAATGCACCCACGCATGCTGAAAGACCCTCTTTTGCTCTCCTATAAATCAGACCCCCCCCTCCCCCCCCCCCCCCCGTTCAGTGTTAGGTCATTGTACTGACTACCGAGGGTCATATATTTTAAAGAACAAGATGGAGTCGATACAAACCAAGGCAACCCTAGCCCTCGCTCTCGTGCTCTTCTCCCTCGCCACCCAAAGCACGGCCCTGAGCTACAGCCAATGCTATAATGCTTGCTACGGAGTTTGCAAGCTCGCAGAAGGATCACTGGTCTGTGCCGCGGGTTGCACGGCCGCTTGTGCCCCCTTCGGCATTGGTGGCGGTAAGAAGATGTCATATGATGAAGCCGATGTCTGCAACTATGACTGTGCCAGGACCACATGCCTGAACCTCGACCCCGGTATTTATAATTCCTCAACATCCCTCTCTCTCTCTCTCTTTATATATATATATATATATATATATATATATATATATATATATATATATATATATATATATATATGATTGCTTATTCAGTAATTTGATATGTACGTATATTTTTCTTGTGTGTTTCCTGCAGAGGGGAGCGATATGGCACACTGCTTCGATACTTGCTCCAACAAATGCTCCTAACTAGCTTGATAGTGGCAAACATATCCTCCTAATTGAATGCTGTTGTTACACATCAAATTATATGAAGAAAAAAAAAATTCAGATTTCTCCCATGTGTTATACTTGTGCATTTGACAATATTGAGAACTTTCTTTTTTTTATGCTTGTATTCTTTTTGCACCTAAATGGGTGCAAAGACCCCAACAACCTTCCATTAATGATAATTAAAGTAACAATGAAAGGCGAACAACGAAGGAAATGAGTCTACACAACTAGAAACTATTCAGTGGGAGGACTCACCATGTAACAATGAAAGACGAACAAACAAGGCCTACACAAATAGAAACTATTCAGTGGGACGGACTCAACATGTAACAATGTTGAACATTAAATCTCCTTCAATAATGACATAATATAGCAGTAAAGCTAAACTAGAGGAAATATATATATAATGGTGTGTTATAACTGTTGGAGTGGGTGGGGTTCCCAACCTATGTGGAGAAGACCTGTAACGCCCCAGTCCCAAAAATACGTAGGACTAGGAACGTAGACATGCCAGCTGTATTCATACGAAGTATACTCCAATATATGGAAGCCTCGTATGAGTATATAAGCTGTAAAATGCAGTAGAACCATAACTAATCTCATCCACACAAATAATTGAATCATATAATAAAAATGAATTGTCTTGATACAATATGCTGGGCGGAGACAAATCCACTACCAACGAAATAAGAAAAAGTACATAGAAAATGAAATGAGTGGCGAGCGAAGCGAAGACGATCCAAATGCAATCATCCTCGAGAAATAGCAATGAACACGGCTAGAGCTAAGGCACCTGCGAAAGACAATAGCACACACCTGGCAAGACAACCAGGTCCTCAGAGGGACGTAACAAGACACATAATAGCATGCCATGTAAACTGAATAAATTTTGCTCAATAAATAAGTAAATCGAATTATAACATGTTCCAATACGCACCTACTGAACGAGCGTACCATCCCCCCAACCAAACAAGGACAGGAGATGGTAAACTAATTCACGGTAACGTATCTTCCCATGCTATGAATACAATATGGTATCCGGACCCCAACAAGGTTCAATACCTTCTCATCGAAGTAGTAAGTCACACCTACAACCAAACAAGGACAAGATGTGACGAACTAATTCGCGACAAGTTATTGTTCCAAGCCACGGTCAGATACAAGTACCCAAACCAAAAGTACTCGTACCTAACGGATAGGGTAGCCTACCATTCTAAGTGAAATGTTGTTAAGAACAATCCTTCCTACGCATGGGCCCTGGCTGAATAGGATCGACGTAGTCCCCTCTTGGGCACCAGAGGCCCCAGCAGGAAGAGCATGGGTCATCAACCCCGTATCTCCAGCGGAGAGTCCGGGTCACAAGGGAAGTGCATCGAAGCCCATACGCTAAGGAATTGTCCTCCACGCCCAATGCCTACTGTGTTGTATCCACAACACAATCCACTATAACCGCTAAGTCAAACTAGCATGCAACCTCTATTAGCGGTTATTCCTATCGTACGGCTTGTACGTACTGGTGGCCAGCCAATCACGCACTTCCGTGTTCTACATGCGACATACAACTTCGTGTTTACAACATGTCAAGGCCAATGAATGCAACACACAAGGTAGTCCCTTAAATCTAGGTTTAATGTGAGAAAAACAATACATAGCAGGAAATAAATGAACAGTAAGTTCTAACAGTTATGCCATGTATCACAGTTTATTTTACATAAAGAAAATAAGTAATGCATGAAATATGAGCTAGAATAAATAAACAGCTAATGGCAAGGTGTCTTGCCTGGTATGGCGCCCGCGGTGGTGCAATGATCAAGTTGTCATGAACTGCGACTTCGGTGCAACAACTATACATGGTGACCTCGAATGGTGGCACGGACAGTTCCAATGGGTTCGGGACGGTCAAATTAGTTAGGTTCGACATAAGGTAGTCTTGAGTTGGCGAGGGGACGTGAATAATGGAAATAATTATGGGAAAAAGGATGATCAAAGAAAATGGATAAATAACAAGATATAGAAACTATTTATAATACTTGAAAATGATATATTATTAGTTAATATTTGATAGAAAAATATGTTTGAAAATCTAGTAACTCATTTAAGGCAAATCCTTAACTTATCAAAATACCTTTGGCTAGCAAAACTTAGATGTAAACATATCCCAAAATACTTATATTAATTCATACCAAAATTTAAAAATCGTTTCTAAGCGTGAACTCGAAGTTTGTAAAAATAAAATTTTTGATAAGAAAATTTATTAGTAAAAAAAATTTAGAATAATACTAGAGATTTCAAAAAGGAATCATTGCAGGACTTTTAGACCATAATAAACATATGGAAGCCAAATAAACCTATACTATTTAAAAATTATTTATCCTATCCATTTTGTTTCTTAATAACAATAAATAATAAGGATGTTGAATGTACACACCCTCTTAATAACAAAACAATAATCGTAAAATATGACAAAAACAAATAACAAAAATATAATAATAATGATAATGAGAAATATACTAATGATATTAGTATCCAAAAAGTATCCACCTCTCCGTAAAAACAAAAGAATCAAGTAAAGAAAGAATAAAATAAAATAATAATTATCGTAATTAGATTAAGACCAAAAATGAGTATAGCATCAGCATGCCCTCCTCTCTCTACTAAAACACACAAAATATAATATAAAATTTTTTAAAAGATAATGGGGAAAAATGACATAACAGCAATGCAAAAATACATAATAGTATTAACAATAATAATAATAATAATAATAATAATAATAATAATAATAATAAAAACCAGTGGTAATAATAATAATAATAATAATAATAATAAATATAATAAGTAAATAATAATATATACTTATCCCTACTGCCCCTTCTCGGGTTGAGGGAAAAAAATCATTAAAAACAAAAAGAAAAAAAAAACTCGGATGTAAAGTTTTTGGAAAGGACAATCCATTAAAGGAAGGAATAAGAGAGAGAGAGAGAGAGAGAGAGAGAGCTTCGGAGAGAAGAGATCGGGAGAGAGAGGCTAGGGGGAGAGAGGAGAGCAGTCGGGCTTGGAAATCGGTGAGGCGGAGGCTCCGGCGAAGTGGCGTCGCGGAGTGAGGAACGGGGGAAGGAGGGAGAAGATCGGGAAGCGGCGGAACTGTTCGTCGACGCGGCGGAGTGGCGCGCTCTCCGGCGGAGAAACTCGGGAAGTTTGGGGAGAGATGGTCGGGAAGGACGCTGTACGGCGGAAGAAGCACGCCGGAGGAGTCGGCCGGCGCGGGGGAGAAGGGAAAAGAGGGCGGAGGGCGTGAGCTCAGGCGAGCGGCGGCAGGATAGGGTTTCGGTGGCCGGTGGGTGCGCGGATGGAGGCGGGCGGCGAAGTAGGGCGGTGGTCGGCGCGGGCGACCACGCCGAGGGATAGCGAGGTGGGGCGGAGGAGATCTAGGGCATGGCGGAGTTGTTCACGGAGGCGGGAGGTGGTCGGACGCGGAGGGGAAGGCTCGGCAAGGAGGGTGGCTGCGGTCAGACGCGACAGTCAGCGAACCTAGCGCGGAGGTGCAGCGTTCGGGCTCGCCGGCGTCGGCTCCAGTTCGCACGGTGGCCAGGCGGAAGATCCGGTTGCCGAGGAAGGCGGCCATGGCGGCAGGTGAGTTTAATTAGGTTTTTCTTTTGGGTTTCTTCTCTTTTGGGCGCGCCGCCGACGATGGCTGGGGTGGCGCGGTGCTGGTCGGAGGCAGGTTTTGTGATGGGACGGTGGTGATGTGGGGAGACGATGGGGTTTGGTGGTTTTGGGCTTCGCCAATGGTGGCAGTGGTGGCTGGTTGTGCTGGTGGCGGGTGGCCGGGACCGGTGGTTCTGATAATGGCGTTGGGGTGTCACGGTGGTTGTTGAGGGACGGGTGGTGGCGTTTGGTGGTTGCAGGGGGATGATGGCAGGTGGAGCGGGGAACGGGTTGGTCGGGACGGGAAATCGGGAGGGTGATGGTGAAGGCGCTGGTGGTGTCGGGGAGACGGGATCCTAGATTAGGTTTTCATTACGTCGGGGTTTGTCCGACAAGAAATTTGTAAATGTAAAGATTGGAATAAGAATCTGGGCACGAACACGAGGCACTGCACTTGTGGTGGAATATTTGTGGGAAAAAAAATTTGTGGATGAATAATGTGGAGGAGTACCTGCCTATTTATAGGATGTGGGAATTCTCACTTTGGATAGGATTAGGAGAATTTAAAACCCAAGTAAATAAATCAATCTATTAATTAAAATCAATCGAATCAAATCCAATCCAACACAAATCCAAATCTAATTTAAATCAAATCAAATTCCCTTGTTTAAAATCAATTCAAATAAATCAAATTCTAATATGGATATCTATTTAAATAAATCCAAAAATCAAATCACGATTTAAATGGCCAAAATAACTTCCAAATATATTTTTCAAAATACCAATAATAATAATTTCAAAAATAATAAATATTTTTAAATATCTTTTTGAATAATAAAATATTAATATTAATACATCTCGAAAATTAAATTTTTATTTAAAATAGACCAATAAATAATTACGATATACATGTATGCAAAAATATTCTTTACATAATTATGCTTTTCTAGTATACGAAAATATTATTTATTATTAATAACTTTACAAGTTAGAAATGATAGCAAAACTATTTATTATATTATTTGAAACTATAAAATAAAAATATTTTCTTTCTAAAATATGTACGCTCGCACATATTCGCACCCGTCGAGCAAAAATAAGATTTCGTGCGTGACGTAAAATACGACTACGGGACGTACAATAAAAATTTTTAAATCCGTACAAATATTAATAAAAATAATTAGTAGAAATTTAGGGGTTTTACAAGACCCCGGAGTGCGACGAGCGCCGTTCGTGTGTCGAAGAAGCTCGGGGAGGAAGCGGGGCTGCTGATGGAGCTACAGGGAGCTGCTGGAAGCAGGGGGGCCGAGTTCGGGCCGAACTCTGCCCCAGGCAGAGTTCTGGCCGAACTCTGCCCCAGGCAGAGTTCTGGCCGAACTCTGCCTCCCCATTCCAGAATGTGGTCGGCTAGTGCTGGTTGCCCGACACAGAGTTCTGGCCGAACTCTGTGTCGTCGGGGGCTGAAGCGGATTTTTGGTAACTTTTTCACCACTGGATCTAACCCAACGGTCCAGGTTGGTTGCGGGATTGGGGAGTTAAGTTGAGTTTTCTCAACCCTAATTCATTATGCAACGTAACACAAGAAAGAGAGGAAGGAGGCAAGAGTGCCATTACAACTTCGGGAGAGAAGACGGAGGATTGAAGGTCGTTTTCGAAGGAGATCGTGTTTCGGGTAATCTCTACTCGTCGTTCTCGCTCTTCGTAGCCTTGTAATCATTGTTCTTACTTCTGAGTGTTGTGGGGATCCGATTTGGATCGGGAGGAGTTTGTAGAGGGTGTAATTCTTCTATTCCATTAGTGAAGGCTTCTCAGGGTTGGACTCCGATCGTCCCGTGGTTTTTTTTTCCGCAAGGGTTTTCCACGTCAAAAATTCTCTGTGTTTGCGTGGATTGTTTTGTGTGGTTTTTTTTGGGTTCCTGCGTTGTATTGCTCGGTCCTCTCGCAGGTACTCTCCGGTTTGGGGAAAGGTTTCCGCGTTTCTTTCCCAACAGAGTGGTATCAGAGCCAGGTTCTGGAATTCAGAAGGAGTGTCAGTAGTTGACAGAGAAACCAGAGAGGAGAGATGGACGCGAAGCCGGTGCGCATGGTGAATCTGAACGGCACAAACTATCATTATTGGCAGAGCAAGATGAAAGATTTGCTGTTCGTCAACAAGCTGCATCTGCCCGTATTTGCATCCGAGAAGCCCAGTGATAAATCTGAGGAGGACTGGAAATTCGAGCATATACAGGTGTGCGGATACATCAGGCAGTTCGTTGACGAGAACGTGTACAAACACGTTGCCAATATTGAGCACGCGAACACGTTGTGGGATAAGCTGGAATCCTTGTATGCGAAGAAGACCGGGGTAAACAAGTTGTTCCTGATCCGAACGATGATGGGTCTGCGATACAAGGATGGGACGTCTATTTCGGATCACTTGAGTGAGTTCCAGGGCGTGGTTGACCAGCTATCTTCTATGGGAGTCAAGTTCGACGACGAAGTTCAGGGACTGTGGCTGCTGTGTAGATTGCCAGACTCGTGGGAGACCGTACGAGTATCTATGATCGCTTTTGCTCCAGAGGGCGTGGTCAGTCTGGAGTTTGCCAAGAGCGGGGTGTTGAATGAAGAGATACGGAGACGTTCCCAGGGCACTTCATCCACATCCCACCACTCAGAGGCACTTGTTTCAGAGAGCCGCGGAAGGGGCAAAAGCAGGGGTCCAGGTGGTGGCAGAGACAAGAGCAGGGGGAAGTCCAAGGGTCGTTACGAGGACTCAGAGTGTTACCATTGTGGTAAGAAGGGCCATATCAAGCGGAATTGTTTCGCTTGGAAGAGAGAGAAGAAGGGCGACAAGGGGAAGAAAGAAGAGAACACTACAGCGGCGGCCTCGGTGCATGGAGGCGATGTGATCGTCGTAGGTGATGAGGTCATTACTAACCTCGCCTGCGATGACAATTCTTGGCTGGTGGACTCAGGGGCTTCAGCACATGTATCTCACAACAGGGCACTGTTTGCCACTTACACGACAGGCGACTGTGGCGTGTTGAAGATGGGCAACGAACATGTGTCGAAGGCGGTTGCCGTTGGAGATGTGCATTTGAGAACGAAGACGGGTGCGGTTCTTGTTCTCAAAGATGTTCGTCATGTCCCTGATATCCGTTTCAACCTGGTGTCGGTTGGAAGGTTGGATGACGAGGGATTCTTCAGTCTCTTCGGGAACAGTCAGTGGAAGCTTTCCAGGGGTTCGATGGTGATTGCCAGAGGAAGCAAGAAGTCCGGTCTCTACTATATAGAAGGGAGCGCAGAGGGGGCACAGGAGGTGAACGCAGTCAGTGATGCGTCTACCGAGTTGTGGCACAGGCGGCTCGGCCATATCAGCGAGAAGGGGATGAGCTACTTGGTGAACAGGAAAGTGATTCCGGGGCTCAAGTCTACAAAGTTGGATAAGTGCACGCACTGTTTAGCTGGGAAGCAAAATAGGGTGTCTTTCCAAAGTCACCCAAGTTCGAGGAAGCCGGCGTTGCTCGAGTTGATTCACTCGGATGTCTGCGGTCCTATGAAGGTAAAATTTCTTGGTAGTGCTTCTTACTTTGTAACCTTTATTGATGAATGTTCCACGAAGGTTTGGGTCAATGCCTTAAAGACCAAGGATCAGGTACTACCTACTTTCAAGGAGTTTCAGGCCTCTGTTGAAAGGAAGACGGGCAAGAAGTTGTTGTGTGTTCGGTCCGACAATGGCGGCGAATACATCGGTCCCTTTGATGCGTATTGCAGAGAGCAAGGGATACGACACCAGAAGACTCCGCCAAAGACACGTCAGCTCAATGGTGTAGCGGAGCGCATGAACAGGACACTGATGGAGAGGGTGCGGTGTTTGCTGTCAGAAGCAAACTTGCCGGGCAGTTACTGGGGTGAGGCTCTTCTCACAGCTGCTTATGTTATTAATTTATCTCCTAGTGCTCCTTTGCAGGGTGATGTGCCTGACAAAGTATGGTACGACAAAGAGCCGTCATACAATCACCTGCGGGCGTTTGGTTGTAAAGCCTTCGTGCATGTACCGAAGGACGAGAGAACCAAACTTGAGCCGAAGATGAGGCGATGCATCTTTGTCGGCTACGGTCGGGATGAGTTTGGCTATAGACTCTACGACCCAGTGGAAGGAAAGCTCTACAGAAGCAGGGACGTGGTATTCGTCGATGATCAGACCATGACCAACACTCAGGATTCCGAGACGCCTTCTGAGGCTGAGGAATTGCCTGAGTTAGAGTCATTTCGCTTCGAACAGTTTCCAGAGGACATCGCAGAGGATCCAGTTATGGGGGAGCCAGTACATGGAGTTGCTCCCAACCTTGATCATCAGCCTGCTGATGGTGGTCAGGGTGTCCCTCAGGAGGATGAGCATGCCGGAGAGGTAGTTTCTGAAGGGGAGGAGGCTGTCGGTATACAGCCAGCACCAGTGGTTCCTTTGAGGAGGAGTGACAGGGATCGTCGACCATCTACGAGATACTCACCAGATGAGTATATGCTATTGACTGACGGGGGAGAGCCCGAAAGTTTTGCAGAGGCTATGGAAGACGAACACAGGCAGGAGTGGATGGAGGCTATGCAGGAGGAGATGAGTTCCTTGCACACCAATTCCACTTATGATCTGGTGCGGTTGCCAAAGGGCAAGAAGGCTTTGAAGAATCGATGGGTGTTTAGAGTGAAGCAGACGGATGATGCTACTCGCCCACGATACAAAGCGAGGCTGGTAGTCAAAGGCTACGGTCAGCGGAAAAGCGTGGATTATAATGAGATCTTTTCGCCTGTCGTCAAGCATTCGTCTATTCGGGTGGTGCTAGCATTAGCAGCCAGTCTCGACTTGGAGGTCGAGCAGATGGACGTGAAGACGACATTCCTCCACGGTGATCTTGAGGAGGAGTTGTACATGGAGCAGCCAGAGGGATTCTGTGAGAAGGGCAAGTCACATTTGGTCTGCCGATTGAGGAAGAGCTTGTATGGTCTGAAGCAGGCTCCGAGGCAGTGGTACAGAAAGTTCGAGTCGTTTATGGGGGAGCATGGTTATGTACGGACGACGTCGGACCATTGTGCATTTGTGAGGTATTTTGCCGAGGATGATTTCATCATTTTGTTGCTCTATGTTGATGATATGCTATTAGTGGGTCGGAATGCCACTAGGATAGCGGAGTTGAAGCGCCAGCTGGGCGCGGCCTTCTCTATGAAGGATTTGGGAGCAGCGAAGACTATTCTTGGGATGGAGATCAGCCGAGAGAGAGAGTCCAAGCTGCTACACTTGTCCCAAACGAAGTACATTTATCGGGTACTTCAGCGTTTCAGGATGGACGGGTCGAAGAAAGTGAGTTCCCCTCTTGCGGCTCACTTTAAGCTCACTGAGGAACAGTGTCCATCTACCGAGGATGAAAAGGAAGATATGGAGCGGGTTCCATATGCCTCAGCTGTGGGGAGCCTTATGTATGCTATGGTGTGTACGAGGCCAGATATTGCTCATGCAGTTGGTACGGTTAGCAGGTATCTTTCAAATCCTGGAAGGATACATTGGAGTGCGGTCAAGTGGATTCTACGATATCTTCAGGGCACTATTGGTTGGAGACTTTCCTTTGGTAGTGACGAGCCGAAGCTGGTTGGGTATACCGACGCTGATATGGCTGGAGATGTAGACACAAGGCGATCGACTTCGGGCTACGTGATGATGTTTGCGGGAGGAGCGGTATCGTGGCAGTCGCGGTTGCAGAAGTGTGTTGCCTTGTCGACGACAGAGGCAGAGTACATTGCGGCGACGGAGGCTTGCAAGGAGCTGTTGTGGATGAAGAAGCTGCTGCAGGAAATGGGACTGAAGCAAGAGCAGTACACTTTGCTTTGCGACAGTCAGAGTGCTATCCACCTTGTGAAGAATCAGACGTTTCATAGCCGGTCCAAACACATCGAGACTCGGTATCATTGGATACGGGATGTGGTTGAGAAGAAGGACGCGGATCTTGAGAAGGTTCATACAGATGACAACGGAGCTGATATGTTCATGAAGATTCTACCAAGAGGGAAGTTTGAGTACTGCAGGCTGATCGTCGGGATGACGATATCCTCCCCATAGTTGTGAAGGGGGAGATTTGTTGGAGTGGGTGGGGTTCCCAACCTATGTGGAGAATACCCCGGAGTGCAACGAGCGCCGTTCGTGTGTCGAAGAAGCTCGGGGAGGAAGCGGGGCTGCTGATGGAGCTACAGGGAGCTGCTGGAAGCAGGGGGGCCGAGTTCGGGCCGAACTTTGCCCCAGGCAGAGTTCTGGCCGAACTCTGCCTCCCCATTCCAGAATGTGGTCGGCCAGTGCTGGTTGCCCGACACAGAGTTCTGGCCGAACTCTGTGTCGTCGGGGACTGAAGCGGATTTTTGGTGACTTTTTCACCACTAGATCTAATCCAACGGTCCAGGTTGGTTGCGGGATTGGGGAGTTAAGTTGAGTTTTCTCAACCCTAATTCATTATGCAACGTAACACAAGAAAGAGAGAGGAAGGAGGCAAGAGTGCCATTACAACTTCGGGAGAGAAGACGGAGGATTGAAGGTCGTTTTCGAAGGAGATCGTGTTTCGGGTAATCTCTACTCGTCGTTCTCGCTCTTCGTAGCCTTGTAATCATTTTTCTTACTTCTGAGTATTGTGGGGATCCGATTTGGATCGGGAGGAGTTTGTAGAGGGTGTAATTCTTCTATTCCATTAGTGGAGGCTTCTCAGGGTTGGACTCCGATCGTCCCGTGGTTTTTTTCCCGCAAGGGTTTTCCACGTCAAAAATTCTCTGTGTCTGCGTGGATTGTTTTGTGTTGTTGTTTTTGGGTTCGTGCGTTGTATTGCTCGGTCCTCTCGCAGGTACTCTCCGATTTGGGGAAAGGTTTTCGCGTTTCTTTCCCAACAATAACAATATTGAATGAGACAAAAATTTCATCACTATCAAGTGTTAATTCCGTTCCGAATAATTTCTCCTACACAAGAAAAGAGAACAACACATTCTACAAATGTCGCAAACATATCAGAATAATATGTTGGCCAGGTGCTGATGCAAGAATCCATAGCTTGCTGAAGTTATTTGGTAAAAACCTAACTTTTAGTGTTGAGTTGAAAATAATCAAATTTAACATGTTAATAAAAGTGTGGATACATAAAATAGAATTTCAAAAAAGAAGAAACTAAATGGTGTTTTTTTTAAGAATTACGTACATGATAAGTTGGTTTGAAACCAAACCCTCAAAAGAAGTAGTTATTAAACAAAACAAAAAAAAAGATGCAACTTTTAAGCAAGACTATTTGGAAAAAATAAGCAACTTCTTTAAAAACTGGAAAAGAATAAAAAAGGGCTCGGAGATTTTCAATGTGGTACTAGCAGAGTCTAAAACACTACTACTTGAAATTGAAGCCCCCTCGTCTGCAAGTTGGAAATTGAACCCCCTCGTCTACAAGATGGTCCATAGGATTGGTAGGACTGCAATCGAACCAAGCCGAATCGAGCTTCGCATGATTAAGCTCACCTCGTTTATGGTTGGTCCTTTCCAAGCTCGAGGTTGAGCTTTTCAAAGGATGTTCCATCTTGGCTCTTTTTGTTCTTGAGCCGAGCACGAGCTGTTTGGGAGCCGTTCGCAAGTTCTTTGAACGCGAGTTGAGCTCAAGCTGACTTGGAGCCGAGCTCGAGTCTTGATACTTTTCAGCGTGTTGTATTACATAATCACGAGATAAGGTAGAGAAATAAAAAACGAACATTTCAAATGGACAATAAGAACTATAACTCACCAGAAAATTTAGATATTTTTTGTTTTGTGAATTTTAAAAAAAAAACTGAAGGATTGAAAAATAATGGAAAAAAGTTAAGGGTTCCCATCGAGTTGTAACTTGAGCTAAACACAGTTGTAACTTGAGTCAAGCCGAGTGCACTTTGAATTTGTTGTGTCAAGTTTGTTCAAGGGCTCTCGAGCTGAACTTCTCATATTAAGCTCAGGTTGTTAAGGAAACAGAGCTCAATATACTTTGTTGAAGGTTGACTCATTAAGAAAATCAAGTCGAGCCGAGTTCACAAGCTGTTGTGTTCATTTGCAGACCTAACAATTGGGATATTCTAAATAGTCTCCAAATGGTGCAAGAAGATGAGGTTTAGGAGGCAGCAAGATTCTATTTTAACGGTAATGGTGGAGTAACAAATTTGATACGAAATCCTAATGGAGAGGTACTATGATCGCACTGGTCTAATTTTGTATATCAAATAATTTCCTTTTGTAACGCAGCTACATCTCTACCATTATAATAAGACTTAGAAACAGCTCGAAAATAAGTTGTCTAAGTCGAATATGTAATAATAAAGAAGTTACAAATTTAAAAAAATTTACCATCTATTTGCTAATATGTGGGCATGAACTTGCCATTCCCGTAGTCGAGATTTCAAGTACCACTTTCGTAACCTTCTATCATGGTTACGAGTCAGCCATACCTCTGACTCTAGTGTAAAATTTCCTTTTCATCCCTTTTAGATGATATATCTACCTCTTTTCCTTTGGAGGAAATGAGATCTAAAGGTGTCTTATTAAGTTTAATACTATCGCTAGCTAATTGATTACTAAGATGAAATTGTTATGATGTAAACTTTTTAGTGTAAGAAAGTTGGTCTGAAATGTTTTTTAACATTCCAGCAAGGTGTTCGTTAAATCTTGTAGACTTAGCATCTATTTTGTCTATATGGCTACAATGGAAATATGTTTCATATGCATCTAAATCGATGCATATTTCTTGTAGTAGCTCTAGAGTTCTATAAATTGGTCTGAAATGTAAAAGGAGTTCCAATGCTAGTCCTATAAATTGGCATCCCTTCTCTTTCTCTCTCTCCCTCCCTATATATAAACACACACACAAACAATAAGTCCCAAATAAGTCTGCGAAAATTTTTCAGTCCTAACAACAGTTAGGCCTGTCCAAAAATTTGACAGTCCTATTTGAGATTGACAGTCCTATTTGAGACTCACTCTTTGTATGTGTGTGTGTGTGTGTGTGTGTGTGTGTGCGCGCGCGTGTATACAGACACATACACACAATCAGTGAGTTAAGTCCTATTTGGGACTAAATATACATACATTATATATACAAACAATGGGTTCCAAAATATATAAAAAAATTCATACTAAAACTTTACCTGTATCAAACAAAACTAAAATGCAAAAGGAAAGTCAATAGTTCATTATTCATTTCGCAAATGACAAAAGAATTAGACATTTAATTTCTTCATTTCTTTCTAACAATATTTCATTTCTTCGTATCATGAACTTTGCCAAAAAAAGATACAAAAGTGCAATATATTTGAGAACCATAAAGTTTTCTTTGGGCTTATCCATCTTCAACAATTTCTTATAGGAACTGATGGGTGCGTCTAAGCTATTGTCCAGGAGATTGATTCTCCGGGTGCATATTTATACCAAATCGGAGGAGGTGGAGTAATAGGAGAATGACCGATCAACCTCGGAATGACAAAGTGCTGTCTGACAAGTCCTATTCTATAGTCTATAGTTGGCCCAGCCGAGATCTAATCAAATTTGAAATAACAATGACTATGTTGTATTGCCTTCCAATTTGTTTGCACCAATCTAATGCTTCTTCCTGAGATTGAAAGCAAATATCTGCTGAGAATAAATAGCCTACATCAACAACAATATGATGATGTACCACAAGGGCTGTAGATGGTTCGCTCTATAATAGAAAAGAAAGTTTAATAAAATGTCAACAAGTAAAAAAAATTTCTATAGGATTGTAGAAAAAATTGACAGCCTATTTAATAGGTTGGACTGTCAATTTTTTTGACAGACCTGAATTCTAATATGCAATTTTTGACAGTCAAAAGTTTTGACAGTCCATTATGTTTTCTGGATTGTCAATTTTTTCGATAATCCAATGACGAAACTGTCGAAATTTAGGTGTCAGATTGCTTACCAAGGGTGCTTCCGAAGAACATGGGTGTTCTTCAAAAGGTCTAGGATGAGCAAATGGGTTTTATGACCCAATTTCTTTGACCGTTTTATGCATATCTCCTACATTGTTTGACATAGTTCAGTAATATGAGGAGGACCAAATGCATGAAAAACTAAATCATCAAATTTTATCGAAGTCATACCAAATAAAAGTTCAAATTTCGTCGAAGATTCACCAGTTTGGACTGTAGTGGATTTGGGACACCAAATTTCATAGAATATTTAGGGTTGGGACCTCAAATTTTATAGAATATTTAGGGCTAAGGTTTTCGGATTTGCAAAAAAACTTTTTTTAGAGAAGAAGACAAACCAAAAAAGAAGAAGAAATGACTTATATACAAAAGGGTGGGCAGCTTTAAATAATATTTGGAGGTGGCAAGCTTGTAAATAAATAAAAAAAATGGGCTGTCCTCAGCAATATATGTCGTGCCTTTAGCAAAATAATACTGCCTAACAGACAGAGGGAGGGACAAAAGTTTAAACCGCGGTGCCACATCCCCCCATTGGTCGGGCCCGAGCGGTTGACGTTAGCAGGAGTAGGAATGAGCATTCGGTTAATTCGGTTCAAATCGAACCGAATAACCGAAGTAAAAATCGCATCGAGTGGCAGAGCATGAGCCCCCCCACCACCCCACCCTGCAAAAAACACTAAAAAAAATCGAAAATCCTTCTAACTGTCAGAAAATATAACAAATCCTAAGATATATCCAATATTCAAATTATATTTGAGTGAAGTACATGATATCGAATATTCTAAATTCTAAAAATATATCTATAACAAATCCTAAATAAATATATTCAAATCGTATTTAAAATAATTTAATGTAAATAACTTTTACCTAATTTTTGAAAAAGGTCATATATTTTTTTGTAAGTGCAACAAGCATGAACATGGTAATAACTCAACTCTTTATAATGTGGCTTAGAAACAACTCAGAAATGAGCCGTCCAGGCCCTACGTATATCCTCCATCATTTATTTTTAAAAATATGAATAAAAAATTAACTTCCTCTTATTTGTTACGCACGCACGCGCACACACACACATGTATATATAAATATATTTAAAAATATTTTCAAATTAATAATTTTAATTTAAAGTGAAATTTTTTGAAGAATTTAAGAATTTTTAACAATCTAAATTTAAATAAATTTAATTTACTAGTATAGTTAAGAGCTTTCAAATGGCTCAAATTGAGCCATCTAAGCTGTATGTATATCCTTGCGTAATTGATTAAAAAGTCCAAAATAGTTCTATCTAACACCGCATATATTCTTTACTTAATTTTTCTAAAAATCCTTATAACATGCATATCCTCATGTAAACATATATCTGAATTTTTACAAACATATCGGCAACAAATTTTGATTAAAATATATTTAAATTATATTTGAACTACTTTAATATAATTTATATTTTTATCTAATTTTTAAATAATATTATAGAAATTTTTTTGGGTGGTAGCATGCTAATGTACTAAACATGATAATCTTAGAATTAATTGCAGGATGCGAAAGTTATAAATACGAGAATACCAAATTAAGAGAACTTAGAATTAATTCTAGGATGTGATAAGGTACATCAAATGACAGAAATGCACCCACGCATGCTGAAAGACCCTCTCTTGCTCTCCTATAAATCAGCCCCTCCGTTCAATGTTAGGTCATTGTACTGACTACCGAGGGTCATATATTTTAAAGAATAAGATGGAGTCGATACAAACCAAGGCAACCCTAGCCCTCGCTCTCGTGCTCTTCTCCCCTCGCCACCCAGAGCACGGCCCTGAGCTACAGCCAATGCTATAACGCTTGCTACGGAGTTTGCAAGCTCGCAGAAGGATCACTGGTCTGTGCGGCGGGTTGCACGGCCGCTTGTGCCCCCTTCGGCATTGGTGGCGGTAAGAAGATGTCCTATGATGAAGCCGATGTCTGCAACTATGACTGTGCCAGGACCACATGCCTGAACCTCGACCCCGGTATTTATAATTCCTCAAAATCCCTATATATATATATATATATATATATATATATATATATATATATGATTGCTCATTCAGTAATTTGATATGTACGTATATTTTTCTTGTGTGTTTCCTGCAGAGGGGAGCGATATGGCACACTGCTTCGATACTTGCTCCAACAAATGCTCCTAACTAGCTTGATAGTGGCAAACATATCCTCCTAATTGAATGCTATTGTTACACATCAAATTATATGAAGAAATAAAAAAAATTCAGATTTCTCCCATGTGTTATACTTGTGCATTTGACAACATTGAGAACTTTCTTTTTTTATGCTTGTATTCTTTTTGCACCTAAATGGGTGCAAAGACCCCAACAACCTTCCATTAATGATAACTAGTATATATGCACGTGCGATGCACGTATTTTATAAGTGTGTTTTGATCAATGATATGTCCAATTGATCATATTGTTGGGAAAGAAGCGCGGAAACCTTTCCCCAAACCGGAGAGTACCTGCGAGAGGACCGATCGGAGTCCACACAAAACAATCCACGCAGACACAGAGAATTTTTGACGTGGAAAACCCTTGCAGAAAAAACCACGGGACGATCGGAGTCCAACCCTGAGAAGCCTCCACTAATGGAATAGAAGAATTACACCCTCTACAAACTCCTCCCGATCCAAATCGGATCCCCACAACACTCAGAAGTAAGAACAATGATTACAAGGCTACGAAGAGCGAGAACGACGAGTAGAGATTACCCGAAACACGATCTCCTTCGAAAACGACCTTCAATCCTCCGTCTTCCCTCCCGAAGTTGTAATGGCACTCTTGCCTCCTTCCTCTCTCTTCTTGTGTTCCAATGCGTAATGAATTAGGGTTGAGAAAACTCAACTTAACTCCCCAATCCCGCAACCAACCTGGACCGTTGGATTAGATCCAATGATGAAAACTCATCCAAATTCCCGCATCAGCCCCGACGACACAGAGTTCGGCCAGAACTCTGTGTCGAGCAAACAGAACCTAGCGCCACAATTCTGGAATGGCCAGACCGAGTTCGGCCAGAACTCGGCCTGGGACCGAGTTCGGCCAGAACTCGGCCTGGGACCGAGTTCGGCCCGAACTCGGCTGCCCCGTTCCAGAACCTCCTTCTGGGTCACCAACAGCAGCAGCGACTCCGCGTCGCCTACTTCCCGAGCTTCTTCGACACACGAATGGCGCTCGTCGCACTCCGGGGTCTTCTCCACATAGGTTGGGAACCCCACCCACTCCAACAAATCTCCCCCGTCACAACTATGGGAAGGATGTCGTCATCCCGACGACCTGCCTGCAGTACTCAAACTTTCTCCTTGGTAGAATCTTCGTGAACATATCAGCTCCGTTGTCATCTGTATGAACCTTCTCAAGCTCCGCGTCCTTCTTCTCAACCACATGTCGTATCCAGTGATACCGAGTCTCGATGTGTTTGGACCGGCTATGAAACGTCTGATTCTTCACAAGGTGGATAGCACTCTGACTGTCGCAAAGCAAAATATACTGCTCTTGCTTCAGTTCCATTTCCTGCAACAGCTTCTTCATCCACAACAGCTCCTTGCAAGCCTCCGTCGCCGCAATGTACTCTGCCTCTGTCGTCGACAAGGCAACACACTTCTGCAACCGCGACTGCCACGACACCGCTCCTCCCGCAAACATCATCACGTAGCCCGAAGTCGATCGCCTCGTGTCTACATCTCCAGCCATATCAGCGTCGGTATACCCAACCAACTTTGGCTCGTCACCACCAAAGGAAAGTCTCCAACCAGCAGTGCCCTGAAGATATCGTAGAATCCACTTGACCGCACTCCAATGTACCTTCCAGGATTTGAAAGATACCTGCTAACCGTACCAACTGCATGAGCAATATCTGGCCTCGTACACACCATAGCATATATAAGGCTTCCCACAGCTGAGGCATATGGAACCCGCTCCATATCTTCCTTTTCGTCCTCGGTAGATGGACACTGTTCCTTAGTGAGCTTAAAGTGAGCCGCAAGAGGGGAACTCACTTTCTTCGACCCGTCCATCCCGAAACGCTGAAGTACCCGGTGAATGTACTTCATTTGGGACAAGTGTAGCAGCTTGGACTCTCTCTCTCGGCTGATCTCCATCCCAAGAATAGTCTTCGCTGCGCCCAAATCCTTCATAGAGAAGGCCGCGCCCAGCTGGCGCTTCAACTCCGCTATCCTAGTGGCATTTCGACCCACTAATAGCATATCATCAACATAGAGCAACAAAATGATGAAATCATCCTCGGCAAAATACCTCACAAATGCACAATGGTCCGGCGTCGTCCGTGCATAACCATGCTCCCCCATAGACGACTCGAACTTTCTGTACCACTGCCTCGGAGCCTGCTTCAGACCATACAAGCTCTTCCTCAACCGGCAGACCAAATGTGACTTGCCCTTCTCACAGAATCCCTCTGGCTGCTCCATGTACAACTCCTCCTCAAGATCACCGTGGAGGAATGCCGTCTTCACGTCCATCTGCTCGACCTCCAAGTCGAGACTGGCTGCTAATGCTAGCACCACCCGAATAGACGAATGCTTGACGACAGGCGAAAAGATCTCATCATAATCCACGCCTTTCCGCTGACCGTAGCCTTTGACTACCAGCCTCGCTTTGTATCGAGGGCGAGTAGCATCATCCGTCTGCTTCACTCTGAACACCCATCGATTCTTCAAAGCCTTCTTGCTCTTTGGCAACCGCACCAGATCATAAGTGGAATTGGTGTGCAAGGAACTCATCTCCTCCTGCATAGCCTCCATCCACTCCTGCCTGTGTTCGTCTTCCAAAGCCTCTGTAAGACTTTCGGGCTCTCCCCCGTCAGTCAATAGCACATACTCATCTGGTGAGTATTTCGTAGATGGTCGACGATCCCTGTCACTCCTCCTCAAAGGAACCACTAGTGCTGGCTATATACCGACAGCCTCCTCTCCTTCAGGAACTACCTCTCCAGCATGCTCATCCTCCTGAGGGACACCCTGACCACCATCAGCAGGCTGATGATCAAGGTTGGGAGCAACTCCATGTACTGGCTCCCCCATAACTTGATCCTCTGCGATGTCCTCTGGAAACTGCTCGAAGCGAAATGACTCTAACTCAGACAATTCCTCAGCCTCAGAAGGCGTCTCGGAATCCTGAGTGTTGGTCATGGTCTGATCCTCGACGAACACCACGTCCCTGCTTCTGTAGAGCTTTCCTTCCACTGGGTCGTAGAGTCTATAGCCAAAATCATCCCGACCGTAGCCGACAAAGACGCATCGCCTCGTCTTCGGCTCAAGTTTGGTCCTCTCGTCCTTCGGTACATGCACGAAGGCTTTACAACCAAACGCCCGCAGGTGATTGTATGACGGCTCATTGTCGTACCATACTTTGTCAGGCACATCACCCTGCAAAGGAGCACTAGGAGACAAATTAATAACATAAGCAGCTGCGAGAAGAGCCTCACCCCAATAGCTGCCCGGCAAGTTTGCTTCTGACAGCAAACACCGCACCCTCTCCATCAGTGTCCTGTTCATGCGCTCCGCTACACCATTGAGCTGAGGTGTCTTTGGCGGAGTCTTCTGGTGTCGTATCCCTTGCTCTCTGCAATACGCATCAAAGGGACCGATGTATTCGCCGCCATTGTCGGACCGAACACACAACAACTTCTTGCCCGTCTCCCTTTCAACAGAGGCCTGAAACTCCTTGAAAGTAGGCAGCACCTGATCCTTGGTCTTTAAGGCATAGACCCAAACCTTCTTGGAACAGTCATCAATAAAGGTTACAAAGTAAGAAGCACCACTAAGAGATTTTATCTTCATAGGACCGCAGACATCCGAGTGAATCAACTCGAGCAACGCCGGCTTCCTTGAACTTGGGTGACTTTGGAAAGACACCCTATTTTGCTTCCCAGCTAAACAGTGCGTGCACTTCTCCAACTTTGTAGACTTGAGCCCCGGAATTACCTTCCTGTTCACCAAGTAGCTCATCCCCTTCTCGCTAATATGGCCGAGCCGCCTGTGCCACAACTCGGTAGACGCATCACTGACTGCGTTCACCTCCTGTGCCCCCTCTGCGCTCCCCTCCATATAGTAGAGACCAGACTTCTTGCTTCCTCTGGCAATCACCATCGAACCCCTGGAAAGCTTCCACTGACTATTCCCGAAGAGACTGAAGAATCCCTCGTCATCCAACCTTCCAACCGACACCAGGTTGAAACGGATATCAGGGACATGACGAACATCTTTGAGAACAAGAACCGCACCTGTCTTCGTTCTCAAATGCACATCTCCAACGGCAACCGCCTTCGACACATCTCCATTGCCCATCTTCAACACTCCACAGTCGCCTGTCGTGTAAGTGACAAATAGTGCCATGTTGTGAGATACATGTGCTGAAGCCCCTGAGTCCACCAGCCAAGAATTGTCATCGCAGGCGAGGTTAGTAATGACCTCATCACCTTCGACGATCACATCGCCTCCATGCACCGAGGCCGCCGCTGTAGTGTTCTCTTCTTTCTTCCCCTTGTCGCCCTTCTTCTCTCTCTTCCAAGCGAAACAATTCCACTTGATATGGCCCTTCTTACCGCAATGGTAACACTCCGAGTCCTCGTACCGACCTTTGGACTTCCCTCTGCTCTTGTCTCTGCCACCACCTGGACCCCTGCTTTTGTCCCTTCCGCGGCGTTCTGAAACAAGTGCCCCTGAGTGGTGGGATGTGGATGAAGTGCCCTGAGAACGTCTCCGCATCTCTTCATTCAACACCCCGCTCTTGGCAAACTCCAGACTGACCACGCCCTCTGGAGCAGAAGCGATCATAGATACTCGTACGGTCTCCCACGAGTCTAGCAAAGTACACAGCAGCCACAGTCCCTGAACTTCGTCGTCGAACTTGACTCCCATAGAAGATAGCTGGTCAACCACGCCCTGGAACTCACTCAAGTGATCCGAAATAGACGTCCCATCCTTGTATCGCAGACCCATCATCGTTCGGATCAGGAACAATTTGTTTACCCCCGGTCTTCTTCGCATACAAGGATTACAGCTTATCCCACAACGTCTTCGCATGCTCAATATTAGCAACGTAGTTGTACACGTTCTCGTCCACAAACTGTCGTATGTACCCACACACCTGTATATGCTCGAATGTCCAGTCCTCCTCGGATTTATCACTGGGCCTATCGGATGCAAACACGGGTAGATGCAGCTTCTTGACAAATAGCAAATCCTTCATCTTGCTCCGCCAATAGTGATAGTTTGTGCCGTTCAGGTTCACCATGCGCACCGGCTTCGCGTCCATCTCTCCTCTGGTTTCTCTGTCAACTACTGACACTCCTTCTGAATTCTAGAACCTAGCTCTGATACCACTCTATTGGAAAGAAGCGTGGAAACCTTTCCCCGAACCGGAGAGTACCTGCGAGAGGACCGAGCAATACAACGCACGAACCCAAAACAACCACACAAAACAATCCACGCAGACACAGAGAATTTTTGACGTAGAAAACCCTTGCGGGAAAAACCACGGGACGATCGGAGTCCAACCCTGAGAAGCCTCCACTAATGGAATAGAAGAATTACACCCTCTACAAACTCCTCCCGATCCAAATCGGATCCCCACAACACTCAGAAGTAAGAACAATGATTACAAGGCTACGAAGAGCGAGAACGACGAGTAGAGATTACCCGAAACACGATCTCCTTCGAAAACGACCTTCAATCCTCCGTCTTCCCTCCCGAAGTTGTAATGGCACTCTTGCCTCCTTCCTCTCTCTCTTGTGTTCCAATGCGTAATGAATTAGGGTTGAGAAAACTCAACTTAACTCCCCAATCCCGCAACCAACCTGGACCGTTGGATTAGATCTAATGATGAAAACTCATCCAAATTTCCGCATCAGCCCCGACGACACAGAGTTCGGCCAGAACTCTGTGTCGAGCAAACAGAACCTAGCGCCACAATTCTGGAATGGCCAGACCGAGTTCGGCCAGAACTCGGCCTGGGACCGAGTTCGGCCCGAACTCGGCTGCCCCGTTCCAGAACCTCCTTCTGGGTCACCAACATCAGCAGCGACTCCGCGTCGCCTACTTCCCGAGCTTCTTCGACACACGAATGGCGCTCGTCGCACTCCGGGGTCTTCTCCACATAGGTTGGGAACCCCACCCACTCCAATCATATCGCCAATGAATAATTATTTCAGCGAACAATTTAATTATATTACTTTTACCCTCCTCCTTCATCCGGGCTTGGGACCGGCAATGCAAAGCAAACTTTCGCATAGGCAGAGTTAAAAAGTTTTAAATTGTTTTTAGTTAGAAAATGTTGTATTTTTTAATAGTTTTTTTTGTTTCATCTCCTATTTCATTTATGAAATATTAAACTACTAACTATCATTAACACATATCATTGTTACATGCTAGTAAAACATCACGATATACAACATTTCTCGTATATGTCCCTCGATATCCACGAATAAATTCATTTTTTACCAACACTTTTGTCGTTTCTCTTGCAACTCCTCTCGATAAGGCTACATAAAGTTGACCATGACTAAAAACATGTTCCGGAAGATATATTCCTACATTAGGTATGGTCTGTCCTTGTGATTTATTAATGGTCAATGCAAAGCTCAATTTAATAGGAAATTGCTTTCTTATAAAAGTAAATGGCATGTCTACATTTTCAGAAGTTTTAAGAGGCATGCGTGGAATAAAAACTCTAGTACCATGAAAGTATCCAGTTGCAATTTCAGCATCAATAAGATTGTCATGAAAACTACGACAAATTAATCTTGTCCCATTACACAATCCCATGCTTGGGTCCAGATTTCTAAGTAACATAATTGGAGATCCTATCTTTAAAGAAAGTTTGTGTGGAGGTAATCCACCAGGTGAGATGGTATTTAGAAACTCTTGTTGATACAAATTAAAGCATCATCTTCTACACAATCAAATGAATAGTATGTTTTCTCCTCCAGGAAACAATGATATAACTTCATTGTTGAGCTTATCAACAATTTCATTTTTTGATGCTAATAGAGCCCTTCCAATTATGTAATCAATATCATAGGCATTTTCTTGAAGTGAAGGGAACACTGAATTTAGTAATTCTTTTACTGATTGATCACCTCTCCAAGGAATTCTTATTTCATCAGGCAACCTAATCATATCTGTATCAACGCATGGTTCATCTCCATTACCAACGCGTAAAAGAAATTCAGAAAAACAGATCATTTCTTGCTCGCATATTTTCTTTTAGATGAATAATTTGGACATCTGACCAAAATAACGATTTCACAACACATGCATCAATCGTCTCTGCCCGTGTTCCATGTCGAACAACTGGGAGTACTTGACGAAAATCACCTCCTAGAACCATAACTTTTCCTCCAAAGGAAAGTTCAGTTCCAGTAATGTCTTTCATTGTCCTATCCAATGCTTCAAAAGCATGGCGATGAGCCATAGTAGCTTCATCCCAAATGAGTATGTCAGCTAGTCGTAAGAGCTTAGCAAGATCCGATTGCCTACTAATTGAACATGTAGAAGTAGAATCTAAGACAATGGGAATCTTGAATCTTGAATGTGCAGTTCGTCCTCCTGGCAATGCAATTGCTGCTATTCCAGATGTAGCAGTTGCAATTGCAATATAATTTTTACTCCTTAAAAATGCTAAAATTGTACGATATAAAAATGTTTTTCCTGTACCACCAGGTCCCAACAAAAAAAAGGAATTTTTTTCTTAATAATATCATCAGTTATTTTATTAAATGCATTTCTCTGATCGGGGTTCAACTTATCAATAGCCAACAGATCTTCTTCAGGGATGTCTATCGACTTTTCTTCTAAAATCAATCTTGACACATCATGACTGTGATCAAGTCCTATAGTCATTTCTGGCAAATCATAGTCAGAAATACGTTTGTTGTAGTGAAGGAGCAAGTTGTTAATATCTTGAAGAAGACGATTTATAAGATATGTATTAAAACCATTTGCGTTACTCGATGTATAGTCTTCCATCATATAAGTATGAAACTCATCCCATAAACTACGCACCTCGGTTGGCACAATAGATTAAAATAGTGACGAATAATCTCCTTAGCAACAGGCAAATGAGTGTCTGCGGCATCTTTTAAACAACTTCTAATACTGTTATCACTTTCAAGTAGTCCTCTCTTTTCTGCTGCTTGCTTGAAAGTTGAGTATGAAATATTATGCACAGTAAGCAAATCATCAAATGATGTAGGACCTCTAACATGAAGAAGTATTCTCAAATAATAACGTTCACCTTCCGACGGGGACACAGTATATATTCTACCAATGACTCTACGATTATTTATTCTACGTACCCATTTTTTGTCCTTTCCATCCCACCAGTAATGTTCCGAAATTCATGGTAAAAATATTGACACGCTTCTTCATCAACATGATTTGCTACAAAAAACTCAGTAAGCATAGTTTTGAATCGTTGGTTGTCACTTAAAATATTATCTATATGTTCATGACTATAAAATCTAACTTGTTGTCTATTAGGCAAATGTAGTTGCAAAGATATAACAGTTGGATAAATACCGTTCATTGGAAATTTATAGAGTCTCCAGAATGACTCAGGGGCACAATCCAACGTGCATTTACAAAATTGGAGATTTCATCCTCTGCAGCTAGTCTATTGGTAACACCAAATGAAACTCGATCAGGTCCTTTATAGACATACTTGTATAAATATTTTACTGATTGAATGCTTGAACATATTTCTACATTTATGACATTCATACTTGAGAAGCAAATACGGATTATAAGGAACAATCCATCGGTTGTCTAACATGTGACTACCTATTTGTACTTGTCGTCCATTATCACGTCTTCTATAAATTGGGTATGAGTTGTCACCTTGAAGAGTCATATGAGCAAATGATTTAGGGAATCCCTTTTTACATCTACCATTTTTCATACAAATTGCACCAGGGTTTAGGGGCCCACATGGGTTATGCATCATATGTTTTATAACAACATTATACAATTCACTTTCAGTTTCCGGGCATGGAATTTCAGCGTTAACAAATTCATCATATTCATCTGGATTATTTATTTTATCATTTCATCGAAAATAATTAAAATATGAGAATGCGGGAGTCCTCTTTTCTGATATTCAATAACATAAACATGTGCATTCACTCTGCCTAGCACGCCTTTCTTAAATATATCATCTTTCAGTTCCTCTAATTTTGCATGAAATACTCTAGTAGTTAAATCGGGTCTATCTTGTGCTTTTTGTCCTGGAAGCAATTCTCTAGTAATTTCAGGCCAAGACGAATTGCAAGTAATAGTAATAAATAAATCAGGTTTGCCATACCTTCTTACCAGTGCCATAGCATCTTGGTATCTATTATGCATATCTCGTGGACTACCATTATGGGAAGATGGAAGAACAATTCTTCGTCCAATATTTTCTGGACATGAGAAGCTATATGGTTTAGTAAAGTAACAATAGTAGTAATGTTATTTTTTAAATACAATTGAATAATAATAGAAACAATGAAATATATATACCTGCTCGCGTTTCACCAACAGTTATCGCATCATGTAGCCCTTGGTACAACTCTGATCTAATGGTTGTTTGATTATCACGAATATATCTTAACCTCATTGTTTCGATTTTTACGAACATATCCACAGCATATTGTTGAAGAAGACGACCGCCCATTAGAAACAATGATACCTCAGAGGGACGAATCTAATAGCCAAAAAGTAGAATATGTCAATTATTTAATGATTATACAATAAAGTATTAGAAAGAAGCTTAAATTCATTTAAAGAAATTACCTGCAAAATATAGGAATAATAAGACCGACAGCTGACGCGATATGAATTGTTGTTATGGATGCTTAAATCCCAACCATGTTGACCAAAAGGAAGCAACATAGGATATTGAAGAGGATCGTAATAGCCTGCTGTATCTGGAATTCTGTGAAGTTCTCCTGATCGAGTTTCAACAATTATATCTCTCTCATGCAATCCATCTAGCTCATCTCCATCGACAATGATTGCAGCAACTTGTGACGCAGTTGGAAGGTTATGCGTACGATGATCTATTGTCAGCTCCTTCACGATGAGTCTACAGCTTTGTATATCCTTAAGATTTCCAAGTTGTCGAAAACATTGAACAAAGGGGTTATGTCTATCCAAAATCTCCTTCAACTTCAAAAGTATTCCTCGATTCAAAGCATTATTTTCAGACAGTCGATAATCAATTTCTTTGTCAGTGTCATATATATACATTTGCAAATATCTTGGATTTCTTCCATCAATTGGTAAAAGACTACAAATCCTATGATATATAGTCCCTTGTGCACGATATGTAAATATTCCATTTCTACCACTGGCAAGATTCTCATCAATATTGACACCCATGGACGTAAATGAAAATGAGTGATTGTAAGAACGAATGTTCTGCCTAAATTGTTTTCCTTCTTCACCTTGATGAGTGAATAGTTCTACCAATTCCTCTGGTGCTACAGGTCTTGGCAAAAAGTTTAATTTTCCTTTAGAGCAACAAATCTCTAAAGTCTCATGTACAAATATTTTTGCTCCACAATATGGGCAAATAATAGGCTCTGGCAATATGCAACATTGAAAATCATTGGAATGAATAAATCCTTTTGCACATTTATAAACTCCACGCCTTCTAGTCAACTGTCTTCTTGGTAATTCAGTTTCTAAAAAGAATGATCAATGAAAGTCTTAGAAGCAGTCTTAGAAGCAGTTCAAAAATCACATTTCTGGTTATTGGAAACCTTAATCCCGATATACATTTTTGAGTGTAGTAAAGTACTAAAGTAGTGACTACAACTTGCTTTCTGAATTAGTAGAAATGTAGAAAGAAATGTCAAACATAAAAGTAGGAGTAAAGCATAAGATAAACCAAACATTGAAAATATTATGCTTGCATGTTTAAAAGTTCCGAACATGTGATAATAAAAGATCATATTTTTAAATTATTTAATAATGGCAAAGAAAACGTAATCAATAACGGCGTATTACGAACCTTCAAGTGGTAATATTTCTTGGGATTGTTCTGGTGGAGCAGTAGAGAAAATAGCGAGCCTTTGGTTGGACGTTTTTGTTAAGACATTGGTGACTTCTGCATTCTGACGTCTTTGATATCGCAACCTATCTCGTTCTCGACGTACATTTCTTTGATGTTCGTTTTCAGTTCTTTGACGTCTATTACGTTGACCTTGTTGACGTTGATCGTAAATTTGCTCTTGATCTACGTGACCCCTTCCCGCGGAGCAACTATTTGACATGATTATCTATTATGGGGATCAAAAATAGGTTATGTACGAAAATTCCATGTGGACATCAATAAAACAAAATTTGAGCAAAAAAATCCGAACGATTTCCATAAAGTTATATAATTGTTTATATAGAAATTCTGTAACAAATATATCCATACAAAATAAATAGAAGGAAAATCATATTTTGGCCAATAAGATCTCAAATTCATGTTGTCTTAGGACAACATGATACCATTGGTACAATCAGGAATTTAAAAAGGTGAACCGAAAATAAAATACGCAATATATGTTGGGAAAGAAGCGCGGAAACCTTTCCCCAAACCGGAGTACCTGCGAGAGACCGAGCAAACAACGCACGAACCCAAAAACAAGCACACAAAAACAACCACGCAGACACAGAAAATTTTTGACGTGGAAACCCTTGCGGGAAAAAAACCACGGGACGATCGAGTCCAACCCTGAGAAGCCTCCACTAATGGAATAGAAGAATTACACCCTCTACAAACTCCTCCCGATCCAAATCGGATCCCCACAACACTCAGAGACAAGAACAATGATCACAAGGCTACGAAGAACGAGAACGACGAGTAGAGATTACCCGAACACGATCTCCTTCGAAAACGACCTTCGATCCTCCGTCTTCTTCTCCGAAGTTGCAATGGCACTCTTGCCTCTTCTCTCTCAAACTTGTGTTGTCCAATGCGATTATACGATGATGAATTAGGGTTGAGAAAACTCAATATATCTCCCTAATCCCGCAACCAACCTGGACCGTTGGATTAGATCCAATGATGAAACTCATCCTGAAATCCGCTTCAGCCCCCCCACACACAGAGTTCGGCCAGAACTCTGTGTGGGGCAACCAGCACTGGATGGCCAAACCCTGGAACGGCCAGACCGAGTTCGGCCAGAACTCGGCCTGGGACCGAGTTCGGCCCGAACTCGGCAGACTTGGTCCAGAACCCCCTTTGGGACAGCAGCAGCAGTAACAACTACTCCCGAGCTCTCCGACATCGGACGGCGCTCGTCGCACTCCGGGATCTTCTCCACATAGGTTGGGAACCCCACCCACTCCAACAAATCTCCCCCTTCACAACTATGGGGAGGACGTCGTCATCCCGACGATCTGCCTGCAGTACTCAAACTTCCCCTTGGTAGAATCTTCGTGAACATATCAGCTCCGTTGTCATCTGTATGCACCTTCTCAAGCTCCCGTCCTTCTTCTCAACCACATCGCGTATCCAATGATACCGAGTCTCGATGTGCTTGGACCGGCTATGAAACGTCTGATTCTTCACCAGGTGAATAGCACTCTGACTGTCGCAAAGCAAGTACTGCTCTTGCTTCTCCTATTTCCTGCAGCAGCTTCTTCATCCACAACAGCTCCTTGCAAGCCTCCATCGCCGCAATGTATTCCGCCTCCGTCGTCGACAAGGCAACACACTTCTGCAACCGCGACTGCCACGACACTGCTCCTCCCGCAAACTCATCACGTAGCCTGAAGTCGATCGCCTCGTGTCTACATCTCCAGCCATATCAGCGTCAGTATACCCAACCAGCTTCGGCTCGTCACCACCAAAGGAAAGTCTCCAACCAGCAGTGCCCTGAAGATATCGTAGAATCCACTTGACCGCACTCCAATGTACCCTTCCAGGATTTGAAAGATACCTGCTTACCGTACCAACTGCATGAGCAATATCTGGCCTCGTACACACCATAGCATACATAAGGCTTCCCACAGCTGAAGCATATGGAACCCGCTCCATATCTTCCTTTTCGTCCTCGGTAGATGGACACTGCTCCTCAGTGAACTTAAAGTGAGCCGCGAGGGGGGAACTCACTTTCTTCGACCCGTCCATCCCGAAACGCTGAAGTACCCGGTGAATGTACTTCTTTTGGGACAAGTGTAGCAGCTTGGACTCTCTCTCTCGGCTGATCTCCATCCCAAGAAGTCTTCGCTGCGCCCAATCCTTCATAGAGAAGGCCGCGCCCAGTTGGCGCTTCAACTCCGCTATCCTAGTGGCATTCCGACCCACTAATAGCATATCATCAACATAGAGCAATAAGATGATAAAATCATCATCGGCAAAATACCTCACAAATGCACAATGGTCCGACGTCGTCTGTGCATAACCATGCTCCCCCATAAACGACTCGAACTTTCTGTACCACTGCCTCGGAGCCTGCTTCAGACCATACAAGCTCTTCCTCAACCGCAGACCAAATGTGACTTGCCCTTCTCACAGAATCCCTCCGGCTGCTCCATGTTAACTCCTCCTCAAGATCACCGTGGAGGAACGCCGTCTTCACGTCCATCTGCTCGACCTCCAAGTCGAAACTGGCTGCTAATGCTAGCACCACCCGAATAGACGAATGCTTGACGACAGGCGAAAAGATTTCATCATAATCCACGCCTTTCCGCTGACCGTAGCCCTTGACTACCAGCCTCGCTTTGTATCGAGGGCGAGTAGCATCATCCGTTTGCTTCACTCTGAACACCCATCGATTCTTCAAAGCCTTCTTGCCCTTTGGCAACCGCACCAGATCATAAGTGGAATTGGTGTGCAAGGAACTCATCTCCTCCTGCATAGCCACCATCCACTCCTGCTGTGTTCGTCTTCCATAGCCTCTGGCGAAACTTTCGGGCTCTCCCCCGTCAGTCAATAGCACATACTCATCCGGCGAGTATCTCGTAGATGGTCGACGATCCCTGTTGCTCCTTCTCAGTGGAGCCACTGGTGCTGGCTGTATACCGACACCTCCTCCCCTTCAGGAACTACCTCTCCGGCATGCTCATCCTCCTGAGGGACACCCTGACCACCATCAGCAGGCTGATGATCAAGGTTGGGAGCACTCCATGTACCGGCTCCCCCATAACTGGATCCTCTGCTGTCCTCTGGAAACTGCTCGAAGCGAAATGACTCTAACTCAGGCAATTCCTCAGCCTCAGAAGGCGTCTCGGAATCCTGAGTGTTGGTCATGGTCTGATCCTCGACGAACACCACGTCCCTGCTTCTGTAGAGCTTTCCTTCCACTGGGTCGTAGAGTCTATAGCCAAACTCATCCCGACCATAGCCGACAAAGACGCATCGCCTCGTCTTCGGCTCAGTTTGGTCCTCTCGTCCTTCGGTACATGCACGAAGGCTTTACAACCAAACGCCCGCAGGTGATTGTATGACGGCTCTTGCCGTACCATACTTTGTCAGGCACATCACCCTGCAAAGGAGCACTAGGAGACAAATTAATAATATAAGCAGCTGTGAGAAAGCCTCACCCCAATAACTGCCCGACAAGTTTGCTTCTGACAGCAAACACCGCACCCTCTCCATCAGTGTCCTGTTCATGCGCTCCGCTACACCATTGAGCTGAGGTGTCTTTGGCGAGTCTTCTGGTGTCGTATCCCTTGCTCTCTGCAATACGCATCAAAGGGACCGATGTATTCGCCGCCATTGTCGGACCGAACACACAACAACTTCTTGCCCGTCTCCCTTTCAACGGAGGCCTGAACTCCTTGAAAGTAGGCAGCACCTGATCCTTGGTCTTTAAGGCATAGACCCAAACCTTCCTGGAACAGTCATCAATAAAAGTCACAAAGTAAGAAGCACCACCAAGAGATTTTACCTTCATAGGACCGCAGACATCCGAGTGAATCAACTCGAGCACGTCGGCTTCCTCGAACTTGGTGACTCTGGAAAGACACCCTACTTTGCTTTCCAGCCAAACAGTGCGTGCACTTCTCCAACTTTGTAGACTTGAGCCCCGGACTCACTTTCCTGTTCACCAAGTAGCTCATCCCTTCGCTGATATGGCCGAGCCGCCTGTGCCACAACTCGGTAGACGCGTCACTGACTGCGTTCACCTCCTGTGCCCCCTCTGCGCTCCCCTCCATATAGTAGAGACCGGATTTCTTGCTTCCTCTGGCAATCACCATCGAACCTCTAGAAAGCTTCCACTGACTATTCCCGAGAGACTGAAGAATCCCTCGTCATCCAACCTTCCAACCGACACCAGGTTGAAACGGATATCAGGGACATGACGAACATCCTTGAGAACAAGAACCGCACCGTCTTCGTTCTCAAATGCACATCTCCAACGGCACCGCCTTCGACACATCTCCGTTGCCCATCTTCAACACGCCACAGTCGCCTGTCGTGTAAGTGGCAAACAGTGCCCTATTGTGAGATACATGTGCTGAAGCCCCTGAGTCCACCAGCCAGGAATTGTCATCGCAGGCGAGGTTAGTAATGACCTCATCACCTACGACGATCACATCGCCTCCATGCATCGAGGCCGCCGCTGTAGTGTTCTCTTCTTGCTTCCCCTTGTCGCCCTTCTTCTCCTTCTTCCAAGCGAAACAATTCCGCTTGATATGGCCCTTCTTACCGCAATGATAACACTCTGAGTTCTCGTACCGACCCTTGGACTTCCCCCTGCTCTTGTCTGCCACCACCTGGACCCCTGCTTTTGCCCTTCCGCGGCTCTCTGAAACAAGTGCTCTGAGTGGTGGGATGTGGATGAAGTGCCCTGAGAACGTCTCCGCATCTCTTCATTCAACACCCCGCTCTTGGCAAACTCCATACTGACCACGCCCTCTGGAGCAGAACGATCATAGATACTCGTACGGTCTCCACGAGTCTGGCAAGGTACACAGCAGCCACAGTCCCTGAACTTCGTCGTCGAACTTGACTCCCATAGAAGATAGCTGGTCAACCACGCCCTGGAACTCACTCAAGTGATCCGTAATAGACGCCCCATCCTTGTACCGCAGACCCATCATCGTTCGGATCAGGAACAACTTGTTTACCCCGGTCTTCTTCGCATACAAGGATTCCAGCTTATCCCACAACGTCTTCGCGTGCTCAATATTGACAACGTGGTTGTACACGTTCTCATCAACAAACTGCCGTATGTACCCACACACCTGTATGTGCTCGAACTTCCAGTCCTCCTCGGATTTATCACTGGGCCTCCGGATGCAAACACAGGTAGATGCAGCTTCTTGACAAATAGCAAATCCTTCATCTTGCTCCGCCAATAATGATAGTTTTGTGCCATTAAGGTTCACCATGCGCACCGGCTTCGCGTCCATCTCTCCTCTCTGGTTCCTCTGTCAACTCCTGACACCCTTTGAACCCAAAGCTCTGATACCACTCTGTTGGTATCAGCCAGAACAAAACTTATGCTCTGATACCACTCTGTTGGGAAAGAAGCGCAGAAACCTTTCCCCAAACCGGAGAGTACCTGCGAGGACCGAGCAAACAACGCACGAACCCAAAACAAGCACACAAAAACAACCACGCAGACACAGAGAATTTTTGACGTGGAAACCCTTGCGGGAAAAAACCACGGGACGATCGGAGTCCAACCCTGAGAAGCCTCCACTAATGGAATAGAAGAATTGCACCCTCTACAAACTCCTCCCGATCCAAATCGGATCCCCACAACACTCAGAGACAAGAACAATGATCACAAGGCTACGAAGAACGGAACGACGAGTAGAGATTACCCGAAACACGATCTCCTTCGAAACGACTTCGATCCTCCGTCTTCTTCTCCAAAGTTGCAATGGCACTCTTGCCTCCTTCTCTCTCAAACTTGTTTGTCCAATGCGATTATACGATGATGAATTAGGGTTGAGAAAACTCAATATATCTCCCTAATCCCGCAACCAACCTGGACCGTTGGATTAGATCCAATGATGAAAACTCATCCTGAAATCCGCTTCAGCCCCCCGACACACAGAGTTCGGCCAGAACTCTGTGTGGGACAACCAGCACTGGATGGCCAAACCCTGGAACGGCCAGACCGAGTTCGGCCAGAACTCGGCCTGGGACCCGAGTTCGGCCCGAACTCGGCAGACTTGGTCCAGAACCCCCTTTGGGGCAGCAGCAGCAGTACTACTCCCGAGCTTCTTCTCCGACATCGGACGGCGCTCGTCGCACTCCGGGATCTTCTCCACATAGGTTGGGAACCCCACCCACTCCAACAATATAATCAGTAGGAAACTGAGTAGTCTTCTAATTTGCTTTTAGTTCACGTTTAGGAGCGGGAACTCTTTCTCATTCATTTATGTTTAGTGAGTATAAGGTGTGAGTGAATGCTTTTGGCCGTGTTCGTACCGAAGATGGCCGGAAAGACTATTGCTCGTCTTTGTTCACACGAAGTGATGTTGAGGACAACGTGGCGGTGATAGTGGCGAATGCGGTCGGCACCGCACAAAGAATCGGTTGGGCTGCGGGAGGGGGGGTAGCAATAGTCGTTAGATGTGTGCTATGTTGCAGAGAGTCAAGAAACCCCAATTGGAAGACCGTAAAGTTTTAGTCTTTTTTACCGGCATCCGGTTCCGGGGGTTTAACCGGCACCGGTCGCCGAAGCCGCACGACCCGGTGCGGACGTAGTAGCTGCAGTCCGGCTCGCCGGGCCGCTCCGGGTACGGCGGTCCCTCCACTCGGAGCTGCCACATGGTTCTGCCACCAATGCCACAAATCAACACAGATCGAGAAACCCTAGCTCGAGCTCAGCCAAAAAAAGCAAGACATTTGGATGGAAATAAGGGGGCTAAGTGAAAAAAATACACTACTGATCTGTTATCGTCACCTTCCAGTCCGGTGTCGGAACCCATGGCAGGAGGAGGAGGAGGAAGAAGAATCTACAGCGGGGTCGAGCAGATTCTAGAATTCCGGAAGTCGATCGTCGGCGGGAGGAGAGCGATAGCTTCGCTAGTGTGAAATCGCTCTTCTTCGTCATCTTTTTCTTTCTCTCTCTACTTTCTCTCTCTCTTCTTTTTTGGGTCCTACGATTTCAAAGCTGCGATTTTTATTCTTTTTGTCTTACTTTCTCTCTCTACTTTCTACGGAGGGTGGAAAAATTATAGAAAAATTCTATAGGATTGTAGAAAAATTGACAGTCTATTTTAGTAGTTGGACTGTCAATTTTTTTGACAGACCTGAATTCTAATATGCAATTTTGGACAGTCAAAATTTTTAACAGTCCATTATGTTTCTGGATTGTCATTTTTTCGACAATCCAATGACGAAACTGTCGAAATTTAGGTGTCAGATTGCTTACCAAGGGTGCTTCCGAAGAACATGGGTGTTCTTCAAAAGGTCCAGGATGAGCAAATGGGTTTTATGACCCAATTTCTTTGACTGTTTCATGCATATCTCCTACATTGTTTGACATAGTTCAGTAATATGAGGAGGACCAAATGCATGAAAAACTAAATCATCAAATTTTATCGAAGTCATACCAAATAAAGTTCAAATTTCGTCGAAGATTCACCAGTTTGGACTGTAGTGGATTGGGACACCAAATTTCATAGAATATTTAGGGTTGGGACCTCAAATTTATAGAATATTTAGGGCTAAGGTTTTGGGATTTGCAAAAAACTTTCTTTTGGAGAAGACAAACCAAAAAAGAAAGAATGACTTATACACCAAAGGGTGGCAGCCTTAAATAATATTTGGAGGTGGCAAGCTTGTAAATAAATAAAAAAAATGGGCTGTCCTCAGCAATATATGTAGTGCCTTTAGCAAATAATACTGCATAACAGACAGAGGGAGAGCAAAAGTTTAAACCGCGGTGCCACATCCCCCTCATTGGTCAGGCCCGAGCGGTTACGTTAGCAGGAGTAGGATTAGCATTCGGTTAATTCGGTTCAAATCGAACCGAATAAACCGAAGTCAAATCGCATTGAGTGGCAGAGCATGAGCCCCCCCCC
>JANAVB010039007.1:0-57485 GCA_029216955.1 Iris pallida
GGGACGCGCCGTCGAGGCGATTCGTGCGTTTTGAACGACGTCCCGTCGTGACGCGCGCGAAATCACGTCCGTTTTGGCGCTCCGTCGCAGCGACTTCGCGTGCGTTTTCCGGAGATCCGACCGTTGGATCGGTGATTTCTTCGCTCCGTCGCAATCTCGGTATATCCACCTTCATCCCTGTCAATTTTCGTCCGTTAATTTTATCGTTTGATACATGAAAACCGGCCACCAAGTTGACCGTTTAAATTGTATTAAATTTGGACAGTTTCCGGGGCCAACTTCGTCAGCTTGTATCTCCACCGCAGCTCCGTTTGGCGTGCTACCAGTTCCGGTGCGAAGCTGGTATAACTCTCTTACTACCCCTCCAGTTTCGTTTCATTGTGAGCTTGTTTGATTGGTTGAATTCGACGTCAAAGTTGGTCGTCCGAATTCGTAATGTCCAACTTGTAAAATTATTTTTGAACACGGGACTCCAGATTTCATTTCTGACACCACCATTAGACTTGTGGCGTCGTTCTGGCATATTTTCATATAAAATTTGTTAGATTTGGAGAACGTGGGCCCGGGTACGCATTTCGGTGCAAAACGGGTCCCACATTCTGGGTCAACGGGTCATTTTGAGTTCGGCTCATCGGAATCCAATTCCGGATATACCGTTGAGTTCGTATCGTCATTCTGGACTCGTTGACATATAATTTGCTAGGTTTTGGTGGACATTGGGTCTGGCACGCATTTCGGTGCAAGTCGGATACCAATCCGGGTCAACGGGTCATTTTGAGTTCGGCTCATCGGAATCCAATTCCGGAGATACCGTTGAGTTCGTATCATCATTCTGGACACGTTGACATGTAGTTTGCTAAGTTTTGAGGACTTTGGCTCCGGCACGCATTTCGTGCAAACCGGAATTCCAAGTTCTGGTCAACGGGCCAAAATGAGATCGGGTCAACGGAATCCAATTCTGGAGATACCGTTGGGTTCGTATCGTCATTCTGGTTGCGTGGACATATAATTTGCTATATTTTATAGACTTGTTTTTTTGCACGTTTTTGATGCAAAACGGCTCCGACACGGACACCGTTTTGACCCGAAATTACCTTTTTGCCCTTGTGTCCAAATTGGACCGTTGGGTAGGCTATCCTAGCTATTTTGACCATTCTGGACACGTTGGCAATGTTCATTTCATCGTCCGACAATGTTTGTTGATAATTTCTCTAAGTTTAACCTTTTTATAATTAATTAATAATTAATTCATATAATGTTCGTATTTCGGGATTAGTACAAGAAACTGAGATCAGCCAATTCCAGTGATCTCACATCGCTGAAATTGACAAGTTGGATACGTGGATCACTATAATAAGATTATCAGCCTTACCGATAATCTTCTTATCTCGATTTACGCGTCGTAAGTTTCAACGTACAAATAACGAAGTACACTTTATATTAGACTAGAATTGACCCTGATTGACCTAAGTTGACCAGTTAACCTAGAGTCAACTGTAAGTCAACACTTGACCTAGTTTGACTAGATTATTGACCGGAGTCGACCTAGAGTTTTTTTGACTTAGAAGAACCTAGAATAATATAGATTGCCTGTAGGGATTCATTTATTTAACTTAAACACCTTGTAACCTGTGTTGCTTTAAATAGAACTCTGTGGCTTCAGTGGGACCCCCTATACTTATCAGCTGTTCAGGTTATCGAGGCGAGTACATTCTCTGATCATTTCATATCCTGCTTAGAATTATTACCTGCAGTAGATTACTTTACTTGTACTGTCACGTTGGTCACACGGATTGGTACTATATGGATCTCTACATGCGATGTTATCCCCCTCGGGAGCATCGGGTACATTGTGCTTGTGCGTTTCACTTACATTATGTACTCCTGTGCTTTCATTACATGTGCACTCCTGTGAATCTTGTACTCTCATGTTCACGGAGCCCCATGTATACTATCATGTGCACCCTATATGGGCCCCCATGTGATATCCTGTGCAATAACATAACCTGTTTAGATCCTTGTGTATTGATTGGGGATACGGGGGAGTGCTAGTAGTCGTGTGAACAATTCCTTTGTAGTGTAGATTCCTGTGCACCTCGACATCCTGTGCAAATCTGTCCTGTTCACATGTGCTATCTCGTACTCTGACTTACTAGCCACTGTTAGTTCTTTATGTATAGTAGATATTTACATTACAGTTCTCTTCCTGTTTACATACCGCATTTCTTCAGTACTCGTATCTTACTTTACTGCATGTTATATGTTTTCTAACCTGCTATGATATGTTGAGATGTACTGTGCTCGCTCCAGTCCTGACTGGACCTGTTGATAAATTTTACAGATAGCCTGGAGGTGCCTGCTAGCCTAGAGGAGACACATTAGAGGTTGTTTAGGTAGTTATTTCTTTTTGTCTGGAGTTGTATTTACTTTGTGGATTACTGTATCTTTATTGAGTTTTGAGATGTACTTCTGGGTTCGTGTATCTTAGACACTTAGACTTCTATCTCCTGTATTTATTTTAGATTTCATGTTTTATCTATTCTTATCATGCTCTACCTTAGATGTGATTGAGTTGTATCTGCTATGTCACCCCCATTCGGGGAGTATAAACTGTTTAGTCTTATACTGTTAGATGCATTGAGACCTAGGACAGCGCTCTACCGTCGACACTGCGGCGTAGGCTGGGCGTTGTTACGTTCTCGTGCCCTAACTCTAGGGTGCGGGTCGTGACATTCGCCATGAAGATCTGGTTCCTTACCATGAAGTTGCATTGAACATTATTTTAACCTTCACTAAGTTCTTCATGGAACACATACCTCGGTTACAAAACCTGGAGGCTGACGCTCTAGCTGGCCTCGCAGCGTCATTGGCAGCACCCCTCAGGACTCAATACTACCGCTACGTCATGGTAGTTGGTCGAGACTTGGTTCGTCTTAAAAACAACCTATGCTCACAAATGGCCCATGCCATATCAACAAGTGCTGCTGTTAATGTCCAAGATTGAAGGTTCCCGTTCATCAACTTCGCTGTCTACGTAATTCTCCCAGAGGACCCGAAGGAAGCCGTCTCAGTCAGGAGGCGTTCCCTTCGATTCTATTACGATACAACTACTAAAATGCTGTATCGACGCTCCTATGATGGACTTCTCCTTCGATGTTTATCCAATGAAGAAGCAGCCGAAGCCCTTCGAGAAGTGCACGACGGAACTTGCAAGGCCGATCAACCTGGCCCTAAGCTGCAGGATCGACTGCGACGCATGGGCTACTATTGGCCAACCATGGCAGCCGACACTGTCGACTATGCTAAGAAATGCCATGCTTGCCAGCTCCATACCGACTTTATCCATACACCGTGAAACCACTACATCCTACGGTTGCCTCTTGGCCCTTCGAAGCTTGGGGCATGGACATTGTAGGACCGATCATCCCTCCTTCATCGAGGGGACACCGTTTCATCCTAGCCATCACCGACTGCTTCTCCAAATGGGCAGAAGTAGTTCCACTGGCAGAAGTGAAGAGCTCTAGGGTGGTCAGCTTCATCAAGCACCATGTCATCTACCGTTTTGGGGTACCTCGGGGGATTATCCACGATAACGGTCCATAATTCATTAGCCATGTTTTCAGCAGATTCTGAGATAAGAATCGTATTCAGAATGTGGCATCGACCGCCTACAATCGGCAGCAAACGGATTGGCGGAGACATTTAACAAAACTATCGTCAGGCTACTCAAAAAGGTCGTGTCATCCAACAAACGCGACTGGGATAAAAAGCTCGACAAATGTCTTTGGGACTACCGCACAACGGTACGGACCCCGACGGGCAACACACCATTCTCCTTAGTCTACGAGAGCGAAGCGGTACTGCCTCTCGAGATCCAGATACCCTCACTCCGTGTAGCGATCACAAGTCAACTCACAGAGAAAGACAATCAACGTCGCCGTTTGTGAGAACTGGAGGCACTTGACAAAAAACGTCTCCTAGCTCAATAGCGCATCGAACTCTATCAAGCCCGTATATCACAGACTTTCAACAAGAAGGTCAAGCAGAGGACTTTCCAAGTAGGCGACCTGGTTCTGGCAGTCAGGAGGCCGATGGTTGTTTGCAAAAACAAAAGTCTTTTATTACACAAACTTTAAAGAATAATACAAGAGTACAATAAATTCTGGGAAAGTACAACTGTAGGAATTGGATCTGAAGACGATCGCTTTATCCCTTGGACGATGTAAACTTTGAAGACGATAGTCTCTAAAGAATACAGCAGCACTTGGACAAGAACTCCTGATGTCTGATGATCTTGATTAATGATCCTCCATAATAAAGAACTTGAAACTCTATTTAGAGTTCTAGAAATAACTATTTTGTAGTTATTCTGGATTGCGCACAATGAACTGCGTCGGAGACAGACTGCGGAGACTGCAAACTGCTCTGGCTTTTAGGCAGTTGCTCGATCATGGTCTAACTGTATTTAGACGCGTGGCATTGTTTGAGTAAAATGTGCTTGATCGTGTACAGACGGTTGCCACGTAGCGAGCAATTGATGGCATGTAAGCCACGTAATAAATGTCAGTTATCTTCAACAAGTTTGATGGATCGCGCCACTTGAATAGCGCTAGGTTCAGACTGCGCTCCCTTCTAGTCAATGGATAGCATTAGGATTCGGACTTGGTCAAACTGCGCTGAGGTTGGACTGACATACTGCGCTCAGGTTGGACTGGCATACTGCGCTCATGTTGGACTAGAAGACTACGCTGGACTGTACAGCTGTTCTCGAGCGCCGTGCTGTACAAGAAACGAACAGACTCGCTTTTGGGCTGTCAGGCTGTCAAAAGATTTGATCTTCTTGTCAGGTAATGATGGTGTTGCCACGTCAGCGTAGCGCGCTCAGGCATTGGCACAGTTCAGCCTAGCGCGGTTGATTAGTATCGTTGTTCATGTTAGCGCGTTTCATTTGATGGGTGCACAATTTGGACTTCTGTGCTTTTATTTAATGGGTGTAACTTGATTTTTAGGACTTACAATGGTCTTAACACACAAAACACCAGGAAAGTTTGAGCCCAAGTGGGAGGGACCTTTCATCACAGAGACGGTATACTCAAACGGTGCTTACCGCCTCGCCAAACCCAATAGGGACTTATTCATGATGTCCATCAACGGCAAGTTCCTAAAGAAGTACTACTCTTGACATCCTTCCGACATGCACTTTTATCTCCACCCAACAAGGGAGTCTGTAGACCCAATCATCAGGGCTCACGTACACCTCCCTTCCACAAAATCTTACGCTTTCGGAACCCAGCTGTACCGTGGCGTTCTATCCTCAGTAGAAGGACAACCACGTCCACATTACCTCTGAGTTGCTCCTCTATACCCTACAAAGCGGAATCCTATGCTCCGTAAGACTATGCTACCAATCATGTTTACCATGTCCACATTATCTCTGAGTAAACATCTCGTACAGACAACCCCTGCATTGTCGTACATTGATCGCAGAACTTCCATGTCCACATTACCTCTGAGTAGTTCCGCGTATCCCTCCAGAGTCGTTCCTACCACGTCCATAACACCTCTGAGTAGGAAGATTCCATCATTTGAACCCCATATTTGCCACGTCCACATTACCTCTGAGCAAACATGTCGGTTCTCTCAAACTTATTATCTGTACCTAAAAACTAAGGTGCACAAAAGATAATGGGTCACACAAATCATCAAGTTCATGACATCAAGAATGAACACACCACAAAACTCTTCTTCTTTATTTAAAAGTAAAGAATTACATCTCCAGCAGGAGTTGCACATTACACAAAATAACAAAAAAAGGAGAGACTACAATACCTAAGCATCACCAGGATTGGCTGAAAGCTTCCCGATCAGACGCTTCAAGTCTGTCGCCCGAGTCTCTGCGGTCGCCAGGACTCGACGTTCGGCTTCTTGATGCATCATTTCTATAGCCTCAGGAGAAGTGTCATCTCATACTTCTCATCTAACTGTTGCCGCTGCTGGCCAGGGAAAGAGCCTGGCGGGTGAAAGCTGCTTCCTCCTTCTTAGATGCTACATGTTCAGCCTGGACTCGCTCGACATCTAATAAGAGTTGGGCCCGCTGGTCTTCAAGGAGGAGAATCTTGACATTAACCTCCGCTATACTAGCGTCCAATGCAGCTCGCAACTCCACCTTCTCCTGCGTAGACTGAGATAGCCTCTCCACCGCAGTCTCAGTTTCGGCTACCTCGCATTCCCAGACAGCCACGGTGGCCTGATAAGATGACTCAGTTTCAGCGATCAACTTCTCCTTCTTCGCGTCTATCAGGACAGAGAGATCATTTCGCTGGATACACTGAAACTCGGAAAGCAGCTGGTCTAGCTCGGCCATCGATGCCTCTAGAATCTCGGCCATATGATCATGGCTCTGGTGGGAACGTATAGACCAATGTGAGGGAGTGCCTTGGTTTTTTCCGTCATAAAACTCCCATTGGCATTCATCACTGCCGATACGCCCCTCTGCAGCATCTTCTACACTGCCTCAACGATAAACTTCACGTACACATTCGCATCCGTCAGCACTTGCAGTGTCATAGCAGGAGTTGCAGGAGCTGCTCTAGACGGCAGACCGAAAGAAGACCCACCGGCTTCAATCTGCGAGGCTGAAACCTCGACATCAACAGACTCTCCCTCAACGGGGGCTTGAACTTCGCCACTGGCCCGAGGAGCCAAGAGAGCGAAAGGAGCCGAGAGGAGCGTCGATATCGTGTCCCAAGTAGAAGGAGCAACAGGGGGTTTCTAGCAAACCCTTACCCTTCTCAAGCTCGAGGGACCTCCGGCGTCAAGGGCTGTCTCCTCCATCTCCAACACACTATCAGCAGGACGCACGGGACCATCCCTCTCTGGCAAAGCAGCAAGATCAGCACTTGTTTCCTGACTCGGCTCCCCTGGAGTCAGGCTCGACGGACGAGTCTCACCTTCCTCATCGGATCCCTCCGCAGGGATAGAATCTGTCGCTGCCTCCTGGTCGGCAGCCACCTCAGCCTCCGCTGCTGAGTCTGGGGTAGGGCTCGACAACGATACAGCCGACCTCCCCTCATCATGACAAGGAGGGGAATCAGCCCTCTCCTCTGTTTCAATCATGTTTGTTGCTCCTGTAACAGGCTCATTCATCTCTGGAGCAACGTCATCTGAAGACGACGAACTCCACTCCACTTTCTCATTTAGAAGCCCCTTATCTGCTGGGTCCTCAATGCCAAAGATCCCCACGGCAACTTGCACCCTCCCGGGAATTGCTTCAACCTCATTCCTTCCAACATAATCTGAAGATACTAAAATCTCCGCAGGAACGACATCGTCCGGAATCTCCTCCACGTGAGACATTACGATCGGAGGAATACGCTCTTCAGATGAGCCCGCCACCTCCTTTGGTCTGCTGCCACCCGATTTTGGAGTTCGGGGTCTCCTTTTCGGCGGCTCCTACAAAAAGAAAGCATATGTCACAAAAATGGTGGAACTAACCAGACTATGTGGGACATCCTTACCTCCGCAGGAGCTGAGTCTGTTGACACTGTCGGTGACAATGCCTTCTTGTCTCTTCGGCACAGAAGAGCCAGCCTCTGTATCAGCACATCTCTTCGGCTGATCGGCTGATGGCTCTACCTGACCCCCCGTAGATACGGTAGGGGTACCTCAATAACTTGCCTCTGGCGGGCGGTACGATCGAGCCTTCGCCAACAGGTTCCCAGTCGCCTCTAACTGGGTGCGGACAATGAAACTGGTCTCCCGATCATATCCGAGGGCACCGCGTTCATGACACAGTAAAATTGGGAGGCCGAAAAAAGAATCGACGGCCGCGGATTCTGAACAGGCAGCGTAAAGCGAGCTCCGGTACATCCGACATTGTAGTAATACCAAGCTCGTGCACCGTCCAGCAAACTTCCAGTATACCCCAGGTTAATACTGGGGTTCTCCAACATCAGCTGAGCATAACCAATTATCGTACAAAATGGCTCGACAAATATGGTTCCAGGTAACACTGGTTTCTATTTCAATACACCAGATAGGACGGCCGGATGCTTTGCAACCAGCAGAATCCCCATGGAGGCAGAGTGGTGGCATCTTCACCCGAATCCGTTAAGTCTTTGTTGGCCTCAAAACCCAAAAAGACGGGACCAACTTTGGTGATCTCCACCCCTGAAGGTGGATAAAACTTTCCTGCAAACAGGAACACCAGTATGCAACCAGCTCCTCTGAATGAAACGGCAGAGGAATGCGTCTCCGGCCCTGTGGTCTCTTTCGAGTCGGGGAAAGTTGTCATTCCTATCTCGTTCATGAACCACATTTCCCATAAATTCTCGTAAACCTCGCAGCAGGTTACACACCATTGCGGGGAGTAAAGCCAGGCGACAGCCAAAAACCAACTTCACAGCTGGCAGGATTAGGTTCCGGGTCACCCTCTCCATAGAGCCTGACCCGCCCGAGAAGACATAATCTCGGAGCCAAATCATCAGATACGCAGCCAACACTGCTTTGGACGACATCCGATGAGTAAGATGCCAGAAAATCTATAGGAGCGTTCGTCCGACTGCCGGTCCTCATTTTCTCGGGGACTCTTCTCACTTAGCCTGCTCATTTTAGAGAGCACCGCGGAACTGAAAAGCGCTGGCGGAGTTGTAAATGAGGGGGATTCTCCTTGTCTTGCTTAAAGACATAATCTCTCCAAGCAGTCATATGAGGCTGTGACCCGCTCTTATCCCTCTTCTGCATATAATAATGATGACTCACCACTTCCATGAAGACAGCCATCATCTCCTCCGCTTTGTCCCCCAGGACTTGGAACTCCTCGTTGGTCGGGAAGTATTCCTCATAAGGTTCTGATCTCCAAGGGAGCCTTGACACCTCGTACATTTTATGAAGTACGAGTCCTAGCTCCCCCACCGGAGTAAAGAAAGTCCCGGTCTGGGTGTTAAACATCTCCAGAAGCACGAGGAACATATGCCTGTTGATGTCGACGCCTACCTGGGTAGCACAGATTATGGCAGTCAGTCCAATCTCTCGGAGTTCGGTTCGAAACTGTATCAGAACCCATAGTGTCAGCTTGTCCCACTTGGAAACATAGTGACACCAACCCTCTACCCAAAATTCATCTTTTGGGTATGAATGCTTCAACAACAGCATACGATTTGCAAAAGTCGAAGCGCCAAAACCAAATGTGTTGTTAGGGACGTCACTGTAAATGCTCCCAGGACGTAGAGTCTGCCAGGTGAAAGAAGGCCCAGCCCGTGCGGCGGCCAATGTATCCCTCTGTTTGGAGGTAGCGTCGATCTTGATGGTACCTGCCACCGCTCCCCCCTGAGACGGGGTTAGCTCCCAAGACATCCTCCTCTTGGAAGCAAGGCAACAGAAAGCCGTCAAAGACCATTGACGCTCAAGTTGGTTAACAGTCATGTGCACCCCTCTTGCTGTAAAGAACCAATCTTCTTTGATCTTTAACACCTTTGCTTCAGTAGAAGTAAGGCAGTCCCCAAACAGGAACTCAGGCTTCAAGAAAGTTACATTATCAGAAATGGCAGATTTTAACACGCCATGCTCCATCATCCGTTGGATGAACCCATGTTGTTGTTCCCGAAATTCTCTTGGGAGGCTGATCCATCATAATGGCAGCTTGGGCAGGGTTTATCACCTCCTTATTATAATCTACTCCCATCTGACAGAGGGTAGCGTCCAGAAGCACTTCATTCAAGAGCAGGACGGTCATCGACACTGGTGGTCAGCAAAAGAAGGCAAAGATTCAGATATGTTAGAAACAGCAAAAGAATCTGAGCCATGTTCTCATCAGAAGCACATACCCTGAACCAAGGCTCAAGCGCATTTGAAAATAAGCTTCGACGCATCATCAGGGTCTAAACCCATGCGCGTCAGCAGTGAAGCTTCGGCGCATCATCAAGGTCTAAACCCATGCGCGTCAGCAGTGAAGCTTCAGCGCATCATCAGGGTCTAAACCCATACGCGTCAGCAGTAGAAGCTTCGGCGCATCATCAAGGTCTAAAGCCATGCGCATCGGCAGCAGTAAAGCCTCGGCGCATCATCAGGATTTAAACCCGTGTGCGCCGACGAAAAGCTTCGGCACATCATCAGGACTCAAGGTCCATGCGCGTCAGTGTATGTAAAATGGCCTATTCGAGTATAAAAAAATATGGTAAAGAATGATAAAACCCACCAGTCACCGCCAGCCGAACGTCGACGGGTGTCCGGAGGACATCATCCGCAGCAGCCTCCACAGGCTCTTTTTCTTTGCCTCGTCCTCGGCCAGCACCATCGCGAGGAGTCTTGGGGGTCATCTCGTGAAAGAAAAAGATTAGGGTTTTTTGAAAGAAAAACTCTAGAGAAGAAGAAAGCAAAGTGGAGAGGAACCCTCTCTTCCATCAGACGCCTATTTATAGGCTTATGCATACGCGTGAACCGATGAAGAGTGACATCAGCCGCCGCCTCGGGTTCTGTGAAGTGATAACTGCAAATAAATCTAAAAAGATCATCATTAATCCTTTTGGTTACTCCGAAGCGTTATTATTTGCATTAACTGAGAGGAGCATGCGCCCCATCACTGATGCACGGAGTATCCATGCACCCCAACAGTCATGCGCCCCGTTGAAGACACCACCATGCTTCTTATTCAAAGTATTCAAAACTTGACAAAAAGTTTTGAAAACTTTGAAGGGGGTCTTGTAGAAGCATGGAATTTCAGGAACAGAAATCCTATGCGCCTAAACATTACATTCGCTAGGAAGCTCAGATGTAGTATTTGGCACAGCAAACAGCAAAAGCATAGACATTAAAAGAAGATTTTTCATATAAAAGTCTATTACATGTCTAAAAAAGGCTGTACAAAGGAGAACTTCTACAAAAAGAAAAGACATTAAGTCTACAGCCAGGCGCAGCAACCACCCTGCGCTCTCAAACAGGCGCATCTCGCCATGCGCTCTCAGTCAAGCGCATCTCTTCGGCGTCTTAGTCAGGCGCATCTCTTCGGCGTCTCAGTCAGGCGCATCTTTTCAAGAGTCTCAGTTATGTGCATCATAAAGTCTCAGCATATGCGCCACTTCGACCCGATCAAATGCTTTGACTAATGAAGCATTTATTGAGCAGAACGAGGGTGGGCAATCAACCCCTAGCTGGAGGAAGAGCTCTCCAAAGCCCAAGGAAGAGGAGAGCACCGCAATCGACCTGCGGCAAAATGAGGCTTTAACACAACCAGAATGGGCAACTGTAACACCCACTTTTCTAAAATAAGGGTAATTTTGAAATTTTGTAATTATAATTATTTAATAATGATATTTAAACCATGTTATGATTTTTGGTGATTTTTAATTATTTAAAACTATTTAAAATGTTGAATTGTGATTTTGATGGTTAACTAGTTAAACCCTAGTTTTGCTAAGCTTAGAGACTAACCATGACCAAGGGAGCCTAACCATGTGATTAGGATGACTAATTGTGACTTTTTAGCCTAAAGATATTTTGGTCATTTTTGACTTATTAAATAAAATGAATTTTGATTAATTAGTATTGTGCTAATTGAATTGTTAGAGACTAACCTAGTTTTGACTAAACCTAGATGTTAATGATGCTCATAGAGGTTTAGTTAGAAGGTTAGAGACTTAATGGTTAAGTTAGATTAACAATATCTAGATATTTTATAGTAGGATATTTATCCCTTAGGATATTTGTGAAAAAGAAAGCCTTATGACTAATTGAACCAATAGGAAGGCTTAGAATTGGGTGGACAACTCCTAGCCACTCATCTACATGTAAAATTAACCCTAATTCGACTAATGACCAGCCATCAAGTGCCCCCTCCCCTTCCTATAAAGAATTCTTAAGAAAACCCTTGCCTCTTTTTGCCTCTACATAGAACCCTAAGTGTTCTTCCCCAAATTAGAGAGCTTTCCTCTTTGATTTGATTTCCTTTCCCTCACATTCCTTTATCCAAACTTTTCCTAATCCATCCCACACCATCAAGGAAGGATTCTATCCAAGAATTTGGGCAAGGTGCAAAGGGAGGTGTCCTTTTGGATATATCTTCGTATCGGAGCCGTGTCCTAAAGATTTTCATTGGAATTCCACTCCCAATAGGTAAAACCTATCCTCTAACTTGATTTTCTTTGTATATTAATTAGCTTTGAATCCGAAGGATCCACCCCCATGCATGTGTCCCCTTTAGATTCAATTTTGAGACTATTTGGAGTCCATTTGAGGATGTTATAGGTGTGTCTTGTGTCCTACTTGATAGATCCCAAATTAGGACCCCATATGTATGTATGTATAATAATAGTTTTAATAGATATTTAAATTTGGTTTTAGAATGGTTAGAGAGTGGATTGATCTTAGTTAGGATGGTTAGAATAAGTTTATTTGGATACCTATGTTTGTATCCAAGTATCTTGGTCGACCCAAATTCGTCATAATTTTTATCCACGTTTTCAGTTGCCAAAACAACTTAGAAATATCATAACTTTTAGTTTAGAACTCCGATTTATCTCCCTTTTTTTAAAAGAACCGTATCGAAGTTAGCTTTCGAAATATATATTTTAATAAGCCAAATTAGTTCTGAAACTTTCTGTAAAATTATTTGAGTGTTAGCTGTACGAAAGACAAACGAGTTTCGATATTTTTGCGATTCCGGGAGCTTCCGATAACGAAAATGCGATCCGTTTAAAGTTTCGGAAAGCTAACACGAAGTACTACAACATACTTTAATCCTAGAATTTAGTGAATGCCTAATTGGTACAGTATTAGTTTTAAGTAGAAGAGTGACTATACGATATATGCATTTTGTGTAACCTATGAGCCTATGTGGTATGGATATTAAATGAATATAGAGTATGTAATGCAAGATATATTAGATGAATGAAATGATATATATATGATATATATCCTCTTTACATTAATGTATTATATGGTTGAATGCAAGCATGTAGGAATGCAATTAATATAATATATAAGTAATACGTAAATGCATGAATGAAAGAATAATATACAATGTATGCATGAAAGTATAATGAATGCTAGATATAAATGCAAGGTATATATGTAATGATAGATATGAATGCATAATGTATAAATATTATAATGTAATATATAATGATAACATGTATGATAATGTAGAGTATATGATGCAAGCATGAATGAATAGAGGAAATACATGTATATAGATAATATGAATGTAATATATGAATACAAGAATGCAAGATAATGTATTGTATCCATATATGATGTATTCAACTTAAAGATAATATAATATATGAAAGGAATGAATGAATATATAACATGATATGTAAGGTAATGTAAGGTATAAAATATATGATGTGTGCATTTTGTATGCCTCTATGTTAATGTATGAAATGAGATTGAATATACAACGTATGCATATGTATAAAAGATGTAGGTAATGCATAGATGCACGAATGAAATGAATGTATGCAATATGTTAATATAATACAAGTATCTAATATACATTAATGTAAGTATAATGTAATCAAGTATACATGTATGTATCATGTAATATAATATACATAATATGTATGTATGCATGTATGTAGGAATAAATGTAATATAATGTAGAGTATGCATATATGAATATAATATGCAAGTATATAATGTATTCAAATATGTATGTATGTATAGGTGCATTAATGAATGCAAGTATGCATATACGATATGTATGACTGCATGTATACAATGTAAGTATGTATGTATGCATTTCTATAAATTGAGTTAACCTATAACCTTTTACACACATACATTCATACACCCTTTGACACCATGTATCCCATGTCACATACACCTACATATCCCTAAATCTGAGAATATTAACACATATTCTTTCACACACATGCCAAACACACACATACTCACTTACTCCTTTACCTCTTTCTCTCTCTATATATGTATGGTATATATAGCTTTCCTATATATATCTATGTATATGAATATGTGAATGTGAATAATATATATATATATATTATATGACTAAGTTTGTGTCTTGTTAGCTTATGGTTTAGTTTTGTGCTTGGTTTAGCAAGTGACTTAGGCTATGAGTTAGTAGCTATCTTGGATACTTAATTTGCATATACTTAGTTTGTTTAGACCTAGAATTGACTAACCTAGACTAGTTGACCATTGTTGACTCAACCCTAGCTAGTTTGACCACAGTTGACTAGAGTTGACCTAGTTTGACGTTATAGTTGACCAAAGTTGACCAAGAGTTGACTTTGACCTAGATTGACTTAGAATTATAGATTGTATTATAATTTCAATTACCATATAAATTGAACTCTTATAACCTGTATTGTTATAACTAGGACTCTGTGACTCCAGTTGGCCATCTTTTATATCAGCTGTTCAGGGTATCAGGCGAATACATTCTCTGATCATTTCATATCTTGTTTAGGATTATATTTCCTGTTTTAGATTATTCTACTTGATGCTGACACGTTGGTAACACGGATTAGTACTATATGGATCCCCTCATGAGATGTTATCCCTCTCGGGAGTATCAGATACTCTTGTCTCATGTGTTTTACTTACATCATGTATCTCTTGCTTCTATTATCATGAATCTTCGGGAATCAGCTAGTGACTCATGTACTCTCATGATCATCGAGCCTTCACGAATCAATTCATGAATCTTTATGGGCAATGTAGTTTAATCATGAATCTTAACGTAACTTGACTGGATCCTTGTGTATTGATTGGGGATTGGAGAGTATAAATAAACATGTGGATAATTCCAAGTAGTGTAATCATGAATCAATTCCGTAGTGTAATCATGAATCAGTCCCTAGCCATTCACATATTTATCTTGTACTCTGAATCACTAGTTTATATATCGTAGATATTTACTTACAGTCTCTCTTTACATTATGCTATTCCTCAGTTTCCTGTATTTTATTCTCTAGCATGATTATATTTTCTTTCCTGCTATGACTTGTTGAGATGTATTATGCTCGCTCCTGTCCTTACTGGATTGAAATATTACAGAGGATGAGGACGAGGCTGGCTGCCCTACCTATTATGGGGCTACTTTAGATGACAACTGTGACTTGAACCAGCAGTCGGACCCTATAGCTGTGGATGACACTCTTCTAGACTAGGATGTTTTATTTATATTACTCTATGGATGACTGTATATATTGATACTTGTGATTTGTGATGTATTAGACACTTAGACTCTCTGTTTGTACTTGTGGATTTTATTTTATTTCAGCAGTATCTATCTATCTCTCATTCCATCTTATCTTCATGCCTTAGTTGTGATTGAGTTTACTTCTGCTATGTCACCCCCATTCGGGGAGTATAAACTGTTTAGCTTTATATTGATTAGATGTTGTGACCTAGGACTGCGTTCTACCGTCGACACTGCGGCGTAGGCTGGACGTACCCACGTCTCATACCCTTACTCTAGGGTGCGGGTCGTGACACGTTTTAGTGGTGGCCCATGCAGGTCGAGTTTGTGTAGTGGTATTAACTAGAGTATTACTACAGCCTGTAGCAGGATTAGGATGTATTTTTGAAGGTACTCAATCACAGTTAGGATTCTTTGAAAGATTTCTGGGATGACCCTTGAGAATCTCATTATAAAATATCTCGAAAGTGGATTCTAACAGTTTATATTTATCTTTCTTGGTTAGTTAATGAATTTGATTTTTGGTATCCATTGTTGATTTAATTTTTTTGTCAAGATGAAATTATATGGGCTAGGTCATCTCAGTTATGGAATCTGGTCTTCTACAGTCACATTAGCCAGTATTGTGAGGACATATAGTCTGATTTTGGATATATTTCTCGGATGTGAGAATTTAAGGTTTTCGCAGCCAAGCTAGCGGCATCGCAAAAATTTTAAATATCATGATTCTAGAGGTATGTGCCTTAGTCGAGGACTCTGTGATTATCGTAGCCTTGCTTACTAGTATGGCGATGATTTAGAGTACCATGATTTGGATAGTCGCATATGATTATCAGATTGTTTTCTACTTTTGTTCAGTCTTTCAGAAAAAATTATTGGTTGTTTTTGTTTGGTTCTCATTATTTAACTTAGGAGTAGGAGTAGCTTTAGCTGTTATTATAAACCTTTGTGTAACTTTTGCTATGAATTTCTTCATAATACAATGAATCAATGATTTTTGCTAGACCTTATTTGGATTTGATATTATAGTCCTGGTTTCAAAATGGTTCCCTCTTTAAACAGATAAGCAGAACAGATTTTATCGTTATTTTCTTCTTGCTATTATTCTTGTATTAAATAATAATAATAATAATAATAATAAAACTGTCTTGATTACATCAATCACCTACTTTGCAATCTTGGTAGGAATCTAAATGTTGGTCTTGATATGGAATTTAATTTTATATTGGGACATGAGAATATATATATATATATATATATATATATATATATATATATATATATATATATAAATTTTTTTTTTGAGAATATATATATATATATATATATATATATATATAAGTGGACACAGACACTTTGCCTGACACGTATGCATACTACACTTTGATTACCAACCTATCTAAATGCATATTAATATATTTTTGATGTTTAAATTCTCAAAACCCCAATATTTCTGATACAGTACAGTATCAGAGACTGGTTTTCTGCTTTTTTTAGTTTAAATTCATAATTTAAATATAAATTTTATGTTATTAGTTTTGTTTACATCACTGCACATGTATGTTATATATAGGATTTCAATTCTTAAAGAAATTAGTTGAGTTTTGTGTTTGAACTTGTCAAATCTGAGACTGTGTGCATATTAACCATTAATACTGGATTCTAAGTGATTAGTTCAATTTGTAGTTTTTAGATGTAATATTTTGAGCTGTATACATTGTTGTATGAATGGATATAATGTTAGGTTTCATACTCTTACATGTTAGGTTGTGGTTGTGATGAACATTGGGTTGGTTTGATTTTCGAATTTTTCCAAAATCCTGAAACTGAATACATGTTAATATTTTTACATTGATTTCAAATATTTAGTTCAATTTCAGATTTAATATGTAATATTGAACTGTATGCATAGCTAAACGTATGGATAGTATATTAGGGTTTCATCTCTATCATGTTAGGCTGTGTTGGGATCATTGAGTTTGGTTGTGATATTTCAAACCCCTAAATCTGAAACTGCATTATGTTAATATTACACTTGTTTAAATGTTGGCTTATTTTCAGATTTTGTATGTAAATGTCGAACTAAAACTGGGTTTAACCTTTCAATACTAAAGCTATAACCCTGTACAAGGACACACACACTCTAACATAGTATACACTGCCATGTAAACCTAACCCTTCCTCTCTATGTTATTTTTATATATCTATATAGATATATATAGAGTTTCTGCATACATATTATAATGTATATAGATACATAACTAAATCTCTACCTCTTTATATATATATATATATATATATATATATATATATATATATATATATATATATATATATATATATATATATATATATATATGTGGTTAGCCATGCATGTTATGAGTAAATAGGTTGTGTATTGTAGATTGTTTAACCAATATGCCATGAGTAGTGTAACTTGATAGCTATTGTTTTGAAACCCAAATCCTCCTATACACTTTCATATATATTTTACATACACACATGCCTACTATCTAACCATATGAACATGTCCACATACATCCATACACACACGAACCACATAACCTTTAGAACTTATAATTTAGTCTTAACATGATTAAGAGAATCCTATATATTGTGATTGGATTTCAATGCAATTGACTTTCATTCTTTAACTTTTGATTTTGATTTTTTCGGTACCCCTTTATAGATAATTGGTAGTTATCTTTATTTTATTTTTTGATAAGTACCAGTTTTCATATAGGATGGTAGACTGCCTTACAGTTTTGATGATTTGTTATTTCTGTATCTTTTCCAGTTTAACACCCCTGATTGCTTGTATGTTTGATACCCTATGACCGTTTTGGTTAGCATGACTAGTATACCTAGATGAGACTTTCACTACCACCATATGCCATGACCCTGTATGCCATCTTTTTAATCGTATGATTTAGATAAGTTCTGAGACCATGATTGTTGGGGACGAGACTCTAGAAGAAGTACGACCATCTTAATTTCGAGGACGAAATTCTTCTAAGGAGGGTAGACTTGTAACACCCACTTTTCTAAAATGAGGGTAATTTTGAAATTTTGTAATTATAATCATTTAATAATGATATTTAAACCATATTATAATTTTTGGTGATTTTTAATTATTTAAAACTATTTAAAATGTTGAATTGTAATTTTGATGGTTAACTAGTTAAACCCTAGTTTTGCTAAGCTTAGAGACTAACCATGACCAAGGGAGCCTAACCATGTGATTAGGATGACTAATTGTGACTTTTTAGCCTAAGAGTATTTTAGTCATTTTTGACTTATTAAATAAAATAAATTTTGATTAATTAGTATTGTGTTAATTGAATTGTTAGAGACTAACCTAGTTTTGACTAAACCTAGATGTTAATGATGCTCATGGAGGTTTAGTTAGAAGGTTAGAGACTTAATGGTTAAGTTAGATTAACAATATCTAGATATTTCATAGTAGGATATTTACCCCTTAGGATATTTGTGAAAAAGAAAGTCTTATGACTAATTGAACAAATAGGAAGGCTTAGAAATGGGTGGATAACTCCTAGCCACTCGTCTACATGTAAAATTAACCCTAATTCATCTAATGACCAGCCATCAAGTTCCCCCTCCCCCTTCCTATAAAGAATTCTTAAGAAAACCCTTGCCTTTTTTCACCTCTACATAGAACCCTAAGTGTTCTTCCCCAAATTAGAGAGCTTCCCTCTTTGATTTGATTTTCTTTCTCTCACATTCCTTCATCCAAACTCCTCCTAATCCATCCCACACCATCAAGGAAGGATTCTATCCAAGAATTTGGGCAAGGTGCAAAGGGAGGTGTCCTTTTGGATAGATCTTTCGTATCGGAGCCGTGTCCTAAAGATTTTCATTGGAAATCCACTCCCAATAGGTAAAACCTATCCTCTAACTTGATTTTCTTTGTATATTAATTAGTTTTGAATCCGAAGGATCCACCCCCATGCATGTGTCCCCTTTAGATTCAATTTTGAGACCATTTGGAGTCCATTTGAGGATGTTATAGGTGTGTCTTGTGTCCTACTTGATAGATCCCAAATTAGGACACCCCATGTGTATGTATGTATAATAATAGTTTAAATAGATATTTAAATTCGGTTTTAGTATGGTTAGAGAGTGGATTGATCTTAGTTAGGATGGTTAGAATAAGTTTTATTTGGATACCTATGTTTGTATCCAAGTATCTTGGTCAACCCAAATTCGTCATAATTTTTATCCACGTTTTTAGTTGCCAAAGCAACTTAGAAATATCATAACTTTTAGTTTAGAACTCCGATTTATCTCCCATTTTTTTAAAAGAACCGTATCAAAGTTAGCTTTCCAAATATATATTTTAATAAGCCAAATTCGTTCTGAAACTTTCTGTAAAATTATTTGAGTGTTAGCTGTACGAAAGACAAACGCGTTTCGGAATTTTTTGCGATTCCGGGAGATTCCGGTAACAAAAATACGATCCGTTTAAAGTTTCGGAAAGCTAACACGAAGGGCTACAACATACTTTAATTCTAGGATTTAGTGAAGGCCCAATTGGTAAAGTATTAGTTTTAAGTAGAAGAGTGACTATACGATATATGTATTTTGTGTAACCTATGAGCCTATGTGGTATAGATATTAAATGAATATAGAGTATGTAATGCATGATATGTTAGATGAATGAAATGATATATATATGATATATATCTTCTTTACATTAATATATATATATGGTTGAATGCAAGCATGTAGGAATGCAATTAATATAATGTATATAAGTAATGCATAAATGCATGAATGAAAGAATGATATACAATGCATGCATGAAAGTATATAATGAATGCTAGATATGAATGCAAGGTATATATGTAATGATAGATATGAATGCATAATGTATAAATATTATAATGCAATATATAATGATAACATGTATGGTAATATAGAGTATATGATGCAAGCATGAATGAATGGAGGAAATACATGTATATAGGTAATATAGAATATAATATATGAATGCAAGCATGCAAGATAATGTAGTGTATCCATATATGATGTATTCAACTTAAAGATAATGTAATATATGAAAGGAATGAATGATAATATATAACATGATATGTAAGGTAATACAAGGTGTAAAATATATGATGTGTGCATTTTGTATGCCTCTATGTTAATGTATGAAATGAGATTGAATATACAATGTATGCATATGTATAAAAGATGTAGGTAATGCATAGATGCACGAATGAAATAAATGTATGCAATATGTTAATATAAATACAAGTATCTAATATACATTAATGTAAGTATAATGTAATACAAGTATACATATATGTATCATGTAATGTAATATAGATAATATGTATGTATGCATGTATGCATGAATGAATGTAATATAATATAGATTATGCATATATGAATATAATGTATGCAAGTATATAATGTATTCAAATATGTATGTATGTATAGGTGCATTAATGAATGCAAGTATGCATATATGATATGTATGACTGCATGTATACAATGTAAGTATGTTTGTATGCATTTCTATAAATTGAGTTAATCTATAACCTTTTACACACATGCATTCATACACCCTTTGACACCATGTATCCCATGTCACATACACATACATATCACTAAATCTGAGAACATTAACACATATTCTTTCACACACATACCAAACACACACATACTTACTTACTCTTTTACCTCTCTTTCTCTCTCTATATATATATGTATGTGCCTATATATAGCTTTCCTATATATATCTATGTATATGAATATTTGAATGTGAATAATATATATATATATATATATATATATATATATATATATATATATATATATATATATATATTTATATATACTTAGTTTGTTTAGACCTAAAATTGATTAACACTTAGGCTATGAGTTAGTAGCTATCTTGGATACTTGATTTGCATATACTTAGTTTGTTTAGACCTAGAATTGACTAACCTAGACTAGTTGACCATTGTTGACTCAACCCTAGCTAGTTTGATCACAGTTGACTAGAGTTGACCTAGTTTGACTTTATAGTTGACCAAAGTTGACCAAGAGTTGACTTTGACCTAGATTGACTTAGAATCATGTAGATTGTATTATAATTTCAATTACCATATAAACTGAACTCTTTATAACCTGTATTGCTATAACTAGGACTCTATGACTCCAGTTGGCCATCTTTTCATATCAGCCGTTCAGGGTATCAGGCGAGTACATTCTCTGATCATTTCATATCTTGTTTAGGATTATATTTCCTGCTTTAGATTATTCTACTTGATGCTGACACGTTGGTAACACGAATTAGTACTATATATAGCTGTCAAGATGGGCCGGCGGGGCGGGCCGACCCGTAACCCACCTTAACCCACCATTTGGCGGGACAGGGCGGATCGACCCACCATTTTGGCGGGCTGGAAAAATTCTAACCCAGCCCAACCCACCGGGGGGCCGCGGGCTAGGCGGGCCGGCCCACTTAATTTTTTTAAAATTTTTAATTATTGTTTAGTTTCTTAAAAGAAAAAAAAATCATATATATAATATTTTCTACTCACTCTCATATGCATCAAATTACAAATAAAATACAAAAAACATTATAATAGTAGATATTTCTTTATAATACCTTCATTCATGTAAATAAATGACCAAATTTAATATTTTATACGTCATTACTTGCATTAAATAAGAATTTTTATCATTTATAATACATATCTCATATATGTGCTAAATAAACAAATTAAAAATTTTATAAAAAAATAGATGGCGGGCCAACCCACTTGGCCAGTGGGCTAGCCCACCGCGGGGCAGGCTACTAGCGGGCCAGCCCACCTAGGCCCGCCTGTTTGGCGGGCTCCTAAATGCTCGGCCCAATCCACCTTTTTGGCGGGCGGGGCGGGCCGGCCCAACGGGCTTAGCCTATTTTGACAGCTCTAGTACTATATGGATCCCCTCATGAGATGTTATCCCTCTCGAGAGCATCAGATACTCTTGTCTCGTGTGTTTTACTTACATCATGTATCTCTTACTTCTATTATCATGAATCTTCGAGAATCAGCTAGTGACTCATGTACTCTCATGATCACCGAGCCTTCACGAATCAATTCATGAATCACCCTTTATGGGCAATGTAGTTTAATCATGAATCTTAACGTAACTTGACTGGATCCTTGTGTATTGATTGGGGATGGGGGAGTATAAATAAACATGTGGATAATTCCAAGTAGTGTAATCATGAATCAATTCCCTAGTGTAATCATGAATCAGTCCCTAGCCATTCACATGTTTATCTTGTACTCTGAATCACTAGCACTGTCTCTCTTTTATATATCGTAGATATTTACTTACAGTCTCTCTTTTACATTATGCTATTCCTCAGTTTCTTGTATTTTATTCTCTAGCATGATTATATTTTCTTTCCTGCTATGACTTGTTGAGATGTATTATGCTCGCTCATGTCCTGACTGGACCTGTTGAAATATTACAGAGGATAAGGACGAGGCTGGCTGTCCTACATATTATGGGGCTACTTTAGATGACAGCTGTGACTTGGACCAGCAGCCGGACCCTATAGCTGTGGATGACACTCTTCTAGACTAGGATGTTTTATTTACATTACTCTATGGATGACTGTATATATTGATACTTGGGATTTGTGATATATTAGACACTTAGACTCTCTATTTGTACTTGTGGATTTCATTTCATTTCAGTAGTATCTATCTATCTATCATTCCATCTTATCTTCCTGTCTTAGTTGTGATTGAGTTTACTTCTGCTATGTCACCCCCATTCGGGGAGTATAAACTGTTTAGCTTTATATTGATTAGATGTTGTGACCTAGGACAGCGTTCTACCTGTCACTACCACATTTCTAGTTTGAGGGTAAATTTGTCATTTTTGGGGTAAATAAAATTTATTATTATTAATTAAAATTTATGGGAATTTTTAGAATTTATTTTGGATTTATTTGGACTAGTTTGATTTTGGACTAGTTTTGACACTTGTAGACTAACCTAGGAACTAACCATAGTTAGTTGAGCTTGGTTAGGTCAAGTGGACCCTAGTCTAACCTAGTGTGACTCAAGTTAGTGGTTAGTGATTTATTAGAACTTGAATTAGGATTTTAGAAATCAAGTTATTTGATAAATGGCTTGTGATTACACAAGTCATTTTGTGACTAAACTAGTTAGGACTAGCCAAACCTAGCTCAACCCTAACCCAAAGCCAAGTGGTCAGCCACCCTAACTGAACCTAGGGATTCCCCCCTATTTAATCCCTCCTAGTTTCTAGGGCTAGCCTCTTTTAGGGTTCTAGCAAATTTCTAAGGAGGAAGGTGAGTTCCATCTTTCAAAAATTATTAGAAATCCAATTTAATTCCTTTTTCCTTCAAACCAATTCCATTAGAACCTAAATTCCTTCCTCTTGCTGCTGGTAAATTTTATTTGCAGGGAATCAACAATTTGTGGAAGTTGGGTGGCTTGAGAAACCTCTCCATTTCTAGTTTTTGTGAAGTTTCTTCACCAATAGGTAACTTCCTCATTTCTCAATGGATTTCCATTTTGTCTTCACCAATAGGAAGCCCTAAGGGTCCCCCAAAGGTCTGGATAGATTTTGTGTCCTGTGTCATTGGATTCGTGTCCGTTCTGGACACGTATCAGTGACCACAGTTTAGTGTTCGACGAAATACCTCAAAGGGCATTTCGATCGAATTAATTCTTTGTGTTTGAATAGGAATCTTCGTTTTGTTCTTGCTTACACGATTCTGTGACACTGAGGTGAGTTTCGTGTCGGAATCGACGCGTGCACATACGGGTCACACGCGCGCGCACAGGCTGTGCTTTCCCCTGCTACTCGTGGCCTCGTGCTCGATGCACAGGCCACGTGGCGAGCTGGGATTTGGCGTGGAGCTTGGGGTAGTGTCTGACACGACACCCCCCAAGTCTCGTGTCACGAGGAAACGTGTCGGGTGCGTGCGGACACGCGCACTGGTCACATTGACTGTGCTTAGCCTGTGCATTTTAGTTTGGGTGTTACTCTATGTATTTTCGAGTTTGAATGTTTTAAATCATGTTTTAATTAATAATTAAGATCCTAATATATGGTATTTAGTGTATGTTCATTGTTTACATATTTTAGTTAGGTTTTTATGGATTGATTTGGATTCGAATGGCAACACTGTATTTTTCTGATACTCGAATTAACACAGTCACTGTTATGTTCAAGTCAATAAATTTCCAGTTTTTGTTTTGATTATTCCATCAAATTTTGTTCCTACATATCACAATACCAGTTGGTTTAGTGTTTACAGTGGAATATGGATTGTTGGTTGTCAAAATGGGATTTTGGCCTATGAGTAGAGGCAATGCAGGACTGATACAAGTAATGTTTATCCTGCTAACTTTCATTCCCAGTTTTGATTGATAACTGAACTTGCAATCATAGTTAATTCCATGTTTTTTTTTAAAAGCTAAACTTTGTTCTCCTATGTTTGATCTAACTGGGATTTGGATTTGGGAAATTGTTGAACTGAGATTAGGTTTCATGTTAAGTAATGTGTTTGGTTAAGGTTAATTTGAAATTGATATTTATCTGTGGTGTGATTTTCAGTTTAAATGATTTCTTTTCCTTACTGAAATTCCTATTAGATGTATATCTAAGACTGAGAGGTTCCAGTGATTATTGAAATGTTGAATGTACTTCTTGTGGACTGAACTGAGAATTAGTTTGGGTTAAATTGACAAAACTTGAGAATTGAGTTTGTTTAACCGAAATTGTAGGCTGTTTGGGTTTCTTCAAACTGAGAATTAGAGTTCATGATTTGATTTCCAGGTTCATTCAAAACCTGGGTTTAGTTTACACTGTTGGATTAAGTCCCAGATTTCTTCCCATTGCAATAGCACACTGTTTTGTTCCTTACACTGTCTTATGTTCCCTGTCATTGTATTTTTCCTGTACACATTGATCTCTTACACTGTTGATTATTCCCTGTGTAGCTGATTTCCAGGATCTTGACATTCATGTGAGCATAAGGATACACACTGTTTTCCTTTTCTAACACTGTTGCACTGCCTACTAACACAGGCACACCCATAGTATTTTCTTCCCTGTTTAAATTCCTGCACACATGTTCTTCTTCACTGTTTTCCTGTGTCCTTCCTCACAGTCTAGTTCCCTGAGCACTTGTTAACACACCCTTCCACACATTGTTATCCCTACACACTCTACACAGGTTCACTCTCACTCACTTTGCACACACACACCACAGGACACTCACACACATGCTCACCCTCTTTATATACACATGTAGGTATCATATTATATATATGAACATAATCCATGTATGTATATATGCTATGTGTGAACCTATGATGTATGATAATCATATATGTGAGTAGTGTATAAACTATATAGGTGGCTTACACATGAGTATATATGAGTTTAGTCTACATACCTATATGTATACATATATGTGAATTTGTGTAGTGAGTGTGATTTGTGTATATAGCCTATGGCCTAGATATGAGCCTAGTTTGGACTTGTACAGCTTTATAGACCTAGAATAGACTTACTAGACTAGTGTAGACTAGTTTGACCTAGTGTGGACCAGGTTGACCTAGTTTGACTTCTAGGGTTGACCAAAGTTGACCAAGAGTTGACTTTGGCCTAGATTGACTTAGAATCATGTAGAATGCATAGTAGGACTCCATATTACTATTATGGACTTGTTGTGACTTGTGCTGTTCTATTTAGGAGCCAGACACCACTCCTTGGACAGTACCATTCATATCGGACACTCAGATACAGGCGAGTACATTCTCTGATCATTTCATATCTTGCTTAGAATTATTTCCTGCAGTAGATTACTTTACTTGTACTGTCACGACGGTCACACGGATTGGTACTATATGGATCCTTTCTTGAGATGTTATCCTTAGGGAGCATCGGGTACTACGTGTTCAGTGCGTTTCACTTACATGGCGTATCACTATGCTCTTAGTTCACTTGATTACTTGTGACATGTGCCCTCATGATCACAGAGTCTCTTGAATCCTACACAGTTGGGTAACCCCCAGACTCCCCATTTATGGGACATCCATGTATCCCCTTCGCGGGCCTTGCATGGAATCATATAACATAACCTGGCTGGATCCTTGTGTATTGATTGGGGGTAAGAGGGAGTAGAAGTGGACATGTAAATAATACACCAGTAGTTTCTTCATTGAATCATTCCGTAGTGTCTTCATTGAATCATCCCAGGCTATTTACATGTTCATGTTGTACTCTGACTCACTAGTCACTGCTAGTTCTCTATGTATAGTAGATATTCTATTACAGCTCTTCCTGTTTTATATACTGTTTTTCTTTCAGTACCTGTATCTTACTTTACTGTATGTTCATATTTTCTAACCTGCTATGAATTGTTGAGATGTACTATGCTCGCTCCTGTCCTGACTGGACCTGTTGAAAATATTACAGAGGACGAGGAGGAGGCTGGCCTGGACACCTACTACGGGGCAGCCCTAGATGACACCTGTGAGCTGGACCCTCAGGAGGATCCAGCAGTAGCTGAGGACTTTCCCCCGACTGCCTAGACTAGATAGTTAGGCTTTTATCTATTTGTAGTTGGATCATGTTTTAGCTAGACTCTTTTTGGAGATCAGTTTGTATATTCTTTCATACTGTAGCTGAGTTTGTTTACTCTGGATATTGTTGGGATTATCTTAGACTATTTCATCTCCTTATTCTCTTGAGTTCTATTTCATATCGTGCTATCTCTTCCTTAGCTGTGATTGAGTTTGTTATTACTATGTTGCCCCGTTCGGGGTGTATAAACTGCTTAGAGATAAACTGCTAGATGATGTGACTTAGGACAGCGTTCTACCGTCGACACTGCGGCGTAGGCTGGACGTATTCACGTCTCGTTCCCTTACTCTAGGGTACGGATCGTGACACTACCGCCGACACTGTGACGTAGGCTGGATGTACCCACGTCTCGTGCCCTTACTCTAGGGTGCGGGTCGTGACAGCAACACCCACTCTAGCAGGAGGAGGAGCTCTCCCAAAACCCAATGAAGATGATCGGAGCACCGCAATTCCGATATGTGGCTCTTCCAGCATAACGGAGACGGGGCTCGAGCATCCCGATCTTTGGATGCAATAGAAACCTTCCGCCTGCCTCAGAAGCCCTCGACTCCGACTTTTGGATGTAACAGTCACCTTCAAGTGCATCAATGAAGACAATGCATCGCATCTTCACCCTCGGTAGCATCTCGTCAACAGAATGTGCTCGAGCAAACAAATTTATTTCGGGAGGACGTGAGAGAACGAGAAGCAAACTCTCTCCTTGCCACTATTTATAGGCCAGGCAAATCAAACCCAGGCGCCAAGTGGCAGGCTCTCCGAATCCCGTGCAATGAATTTGCATTAATGGTGATGAACCTGACGCTTCGAATTCGGCTAAGTCAAAAATGGCTATTTAAAGCACTCGAAGAACGTAACAGTCGGGCCAATAAAGACGTGTCATACAAACAGATGTGCCGGTCAGACCGCGCATCATACTGACGCACCCATCAGCACCAAGCGCCTTATAAGGATGCGCCCATGCGTCCCCATGTGCCTAGTGGAACGCAGATCGACGGGCCCACTCAACATTCCATCACCCGTCAAAGAACATTAAATGCTGAAGTCTGACACGACAGTAGCCAGTCCCCGAGGACTGAACAAGTTGACAGCTTTTTCAGAAGACGAAGCGTCGTCGACGTCAGCATCATCATTACTTTCCTTCGACGGTTACAAGCCACGTGGCCGCCCAACCATTTTGCATGCGCCTCCGCAGCCATGCGCCCAAATCTCTGCATGTGCCTCAAAAGCCATGCACCTCAGACTTTTTTCTGATCCCTAAAGACAGAAGTCAAAGTCACTACTGAAGGCTCGTATGCGCCTCAAAAGCCGTGCACCCAGACTGGTTCGTGACTTCTAAAGGTTACAAGCCAAAGTCTCCTCATGCGCCCAATCCCAGGCGCATCCTATCAGATCACTCTCCACCAAATCCGAGATCTTTGAGCCATGGACCTACGACACGTGTCCTTTGACTCGATTCAGCCTATAAAAGGGTGCTAATTACCCAAGATCTCGGCAATTGAAAGATCCTCTCCATTGCTACGTATCAGCTCGGTCGTAGCCCACAAAGGCAACAGGAAGAGTTTAACTCCTCAATCAGAGCGCATCGCCCATGCGCCTCCATCAGCAATCACCACGTGGCATCCCCACAAACAGGCACATCCTACATATGCGCGCATGAGCAGCCAGCCTGCAAACTATAAATAGAGGGATCATTTTCTTCTTCCACAGCTACGAACCTACAAACATACACACACAGAGGCAGATACAGACACTCAACGTCTCCTTCCTCTCCGTAAGCTCCAGCACCTAGCACAACTCAGACCTTCAGAGAACCGATAACCATCGTCAGATCGTCAACGGAGTCAACGCATTACCACTCGCTCCATCGGCACAAGGGACCCAGATAAACAAAAGTGTACTCCTAGGACTACATCTAAGTCCTATATTGTAACACTGTTATGTTTGTAATTAAAATTGCAATCAAAAGATTTTAATGGCAAACAGCACAATATTAAATTAAAACGAGCTCTATGTGGACTAAAATAATCCGGAAGAATGTGGTACAATAGACTCAGTGAATACCTATCCTGGAAAGGATATAATAATGATCCTATATGTCCGTGCATATTCATTAAGAAATCCTTGAATGGATTCATCATAGCAGCCGTTTATGTAGATGACATTAACTTGATAGGATCTCCAGAAGAGATTGAAAAGGCCGCTGGCTATCTTAAGAAAGAATTTGAAATGAAAGACTTGGGTAAAACAAAATTTTGTCTCGGCCTGCAGATCGAGCATAATAAAAATGAGATTACTCTATCAAGCCAAATATGGTGAAAACCTTCTGAAGAGGTTTAACATGAGTGATTGTCACTCACTAAGCACACCTACGGTGGTTAGGTCATTAGAAATTGACAAAGATCCATTCCGGCCGAAAGAAGATATTTTGGGTCCTGAAGTATCATATTTAAGTGCAATAGATGCACTCCTTTATTTAGCATAATGCACTAGACCTGATATCTCTTTTTCTGTGAATTTGTTGGCTAGATATAGCTCTGCACCTACACATAGGCATTAGAATGGCATAAAACACATTCTTAGATATCTCAAAGGAACCACTGATCTTGGTTTATATTATTCATATAAACATGTTGACCTTGTTGGATATGCAGACGCAGGTTATTTATCTGATCCCCATAAGGGGAGATCACAAATAGGTTATGTTTTTATTAACAGTGGTGCAGCTATATCATGGAGATCAGTCAAACAAACTATTGCAGCAACATCAACCAATCATTCAGAAATTCTGGCACTCCGCGAAGCAAGCAGAGAATGTATATGGTTAAGGTCACTAATTCGACACATTAGGGAAAGTAGCAATCTTTCGAAAGTTATGAATGAAACTACAACCCTTTATGAGGATAATGCAGCATGTATACGACAAATTCAAGAAGGCTTTATCAAAGGAGACAAGACGAAGCACATTTCACCAAAGTTTTTCTTCACCCACCAGCTTCAAAAAGAAAAAGAGATTGATGTAAAGCAGATCAAGTCTTCAGAAAATCTTGCAGATCTTTTCACAAAATCTCTCCTAAAGTGCACATTTCAAAAGTTGGTTCATCAGATTAGCATGAGGAGAACCCAACAGACATGCATATAAAAAAATATAGATTGGGATGGAATGTAAAAGTAAATGTACTTATTTGGGGGTGGTCACTTTTTATTTATATTGATGTAAAGACTAAATATAATTTTATAATTTGAGGGGGAGCAAGATGCATGCATCCAGAAGATGCCCATGGAGACATCTCGAAGTATGTCTTTGCGCATTGTACTCTTTTCCTTCGTTGAGGTTTTTTCCACTAGGTTTTTCCATCGAAAGGTTTTTAACAAGGCAATGTAAGTCGCACCCACTTAGATTCCAGAAGAATCACATTCATGAAGAAAATTATTGTACTCTTTTCTTTTCTATAGATTTTTCCTAACGAATTTTTTCTAGAAAAGTTTTTAATGAGGCAATAATTAGAGTGGGCATCCAAGGGGGAGTGTTGTGATTTGGATAAACCCAAATGTGGATGCCCTTATCCATATCCACAACAACTTCTATCTCATTCCCTCTATATATGTTATCAATGAGAAAGCTACGTACACATTCTTTCTGGCTACCAATATTCTTCTCTTTCTCTCCTATTTTCACAACAATTTCTTTTTAAAAAAATGGAGAAAAGAATTTCTTATCTAAACTTGCAAAATAAGCCAATGTTGGAGACAAAGATAAGAACTTTGATTTGCTAGCAGAAATTCGACATCAACTTTCGGTTAGCACACAAGCGTCAGAGAGCCACATAGAGAGAGAGAGAGCAGCTCTGACGCATAGGCTGTCACAGGGAAGGGCAGTGGAACCACAAAAGCCATATAACACGTGTCAGTCAGGCCACGTAAAGGTCGGGGCTGTTTGGTTATCATTTATAACTCTGTTTTCCCAATACAAATGCTACAGTATATGAGAAGAGAAGAGTATTTGGTTGCATTTCTGGTATAAAAAAAATTTTAGAAATATTTTTCCCAAAAGTGAAGTTTAAAGTTTAAAAATTACTTTCTGAAAGAGAAAAAAAACATGCTTCCACAAAACCTTTCCCCAAATCTGTGGGCCACCTTCCCCCAAAGTCCTAATCCTCTCTCTCTCTCTCTCTCTCTCTCTCTCCTTGGGAGCCCCAACTCCAGTCTCTCTCTCCCCCTCCCACCGTATCTCTCCTCTCCTTCGACTTCCTAAAACTCGACCTCGTAGACGAATTTTGACCGGCCCCTGGACGAAGCTCGTCGTCGAGCCATCGACAGCTGCGGAGAGTTCATGCCCGTCGGCGAGGAGGGCACCCTCGACGCGCTCCGCCGCCTGCAGCTGCCACCGCAACTTCCAACACAAGGAGCTATAGGCGGGCGGCCCCGTCGCGACGGCCTACCAATACTATCACCACCACCCCGACCAGTTCTTGTCACTACCATATTTCTATTTTAAGTGTATTTTTGTCATTTTTGAATTATTTGAATTTAATATATTTTACTAGGTTTTAAATAATTTAATTGAATGATGTGATTTAAACACTAATATAATTATTGTCTTGTGATTATGGTTAGCCTAACCTAGATTGGACCTAACCTAGATGGGTCATAACTAACTTAGTAAGCCACTTTGAGAATTAGATGGTTTGGTTAAGGGGTTAAGTCAAGTCTAGTTATGGTTAAGTTATTTGCAAAAGACTAAGAAAGAGCCTTTTGTTCTAGACCACAAAATACCCTTGATTCATTCCTAGCCATAGGATGAAACCTAAAAACCCTAACCCTAACTATTATGACCAGCCAAGACCCCCCCTTGCCTATATAATTCTCTATAGGGATTTGTGCCTCTTTCTTTATTAGCTCTTCATTTTCTTAGGGAATAGGTAAGCCTCCATTAAATTCCTTCCTAGTTTAATCAATAGGACTCCTTTTTTGATTGGGATTTCTTTTATTACGATCTAAACAATGTTTTATTGCTGATAGTGGAGTCAAATCTCAGATTTGCATAAATTTGGGGATTTTAGGTGACTTTGAAGAACTCCTTGGAAGAGACTTTTTGTGTTGAAGAACACCCATAGGTACATTCTATTCCACCTATTAAAACTAGGTTTAAATTGCATATTCATCTAGCCCTAGGTGTCCTGGTACTGTAGATATTGGATTTTCCAAGTTTCGTGTCCTGTACGTGTCCGTATCGGACACGTATCAGTGACAGGCGCAGGTGTTCGACGAAATGCCCTTTCGTTCGAATTTTCAAATTGTGTTTGAATGGAAATTCTCATTTTGTTGTCGCTTACGTGATTTTGATTTACTGAGGTGGTTTTGAGTCGTGTCCGAGTCACAATGGACTCACGGACACGGTCGCGCGCGCCTGGGCGCACTGTCCTGCTACCCGCAGGGTCGTGCGACCCGTATAGGACACGTGGGCACGTGCCATTGGACGTGGAGCTTGGGGCAGTGTCTGACACGACACTCCCCAAGTCTCGTGTCACTTAGTGGTGTGTCGAGTGTGTGCGGACATGTGCACAGGCCAACCGAGCTCGTGCAGCCTCGTGTGCACGTGTGCGATGGTCTGGACACTTGTGTCTAGTGTTTGTGGACACGAAACTGAGGGTATGACACGTGCACATAATTGATATCATTTACCAACCCTTTTCATGGATTATTAGATGAGATTTCATAATCGAATGGGGATTTCCCCTATGTTCTGATACACTGAGATATCAGTGAGATAAATCATTGTTCTTATAATATCCTTCACTAATTTTCTTGATTAAATGTTAAGTATTAGTTATGTTTTGATTACTAAATATTTGACAACATGGTTTAGATTAAATTCCCAGTTTTAGAAGGTTTCCATGACTGAACTGTATTGATTTGGGTTCCTATTTCTGATACGTTGAGTATCAGTGATAGGATTACTGTTGTTCCCTGTTTGATTACAGATTAATGAGTTAATATCATGTATTAGGTGATGTTTTGATCTACTACACATTTAACATCATGTTTAGGACTGTTAGGATGTATAAAACCTGAGATTAATCTAAATTCTGAAAACTTAGTTACATGCCATTCTCCACTGTTTCGAAATACTGAGTTTAATCTCAATTTCAGTTGAATAGGACTCTCTATTGAATGATTATGTTGTTCTCGAGAATGAAGCCTAAATGGTGATTCCCTGTTCTGTGGATATCACTGTTTTTGAACCTGAAATGTATGGCAATTTCTTAATGAACTGAAATTGATTTTGTTTCCTATTGAACTATAAATAAATGTTTAGTTAAATTCTTAATATCCTGAACTAATTTCCCTTCCCTTGCATTCACTGATCTACTTTCACTGTTAAATTCCTAAGCAGTGAATGGATTCCTGTTAATGCACTGAAGTTCAATGTTAAATACCAATTGTTCATGGTAAACTGGAACGGTTCTCCTCTTTTTTAACTGAAGTTTGATTTATGACCAACTGTCCTGTGCATATTGATTCCTTGAATAGGAATGAACTGTTTTACACAATATCTGAGATTGCCTTGTGATTTTGAACTCAAGAACTGAGTTCTTATAAAACTGAGATAGGACTCTCAAATTCCTGATATTGTGAACTCAAGAACTGAGTTCATGCAACCTGAATCTGTGTAGGTTTCATGATTAATTTCCTTTCCTTTTTCCTAAAATCTGGAATTTAATTACCTGTTAGCTTTGTCACCGTCAATTGCATGTCCTGATAAATCTGACATTGCTTTACCTGTCACATTTCCTGGGAATTGGTTTCTATTTCCATTTTGCACTGTCACATACTACACACCCACACACACATGCCTACCCACACATACACACAACACTGGATTCCTGTATACAGAATCCTCTAGCACACACACACATTCATCATGTACACACACACACATGTAGACACCATCCCACACATTGTAATTCCTGCACACTGTATATACATATACATTCCTGTCAATTGTCTAACACTCATACACACATTACATTACCTGTCAACACTTTCCTCCTCTATCCACACACACACACATATTGTATCCTATATATATATATACACATATAGATTATTCCTAATAGATGTATGTGTGTGATTATATATATATATATATATATATATATATATATATATATATATATATATATATATATATATATATATATATATATATATATATATATATATATATATAATATATATATATATATATATATATATATATATATATATATATATATATATATATATATATATATATATATATATATTTATATATATATATATATGTGTGTGTGTGTGTGTGTGTGTGTGTGTGTGTGTGTGTGTGTGTGTGTGTGTGTGTGTGTCAATAGTTATTATAGCCTAATGGTATATGTGTGGTGATAGGGTAGCTTATGGGATCTCTAGATAGGTGATAGCTCATGTGCTAGGCACATGCCTATATGTATATAAGTATATACATATACTTTCATGTGTGATAAGTGTTATAGGTATATATGTGGTATTGGCATATGTGTGTCTATTAGACTAGTGGGGGCTTAGTTAGGCTGTTTAGTCTTGGTTAAGCCTAGTTAGACTTACTAGACCTAGGTTTGACTTCTTGGTTGACCAGGGTTGACCAAGAGTTGACTTTGACCTAGTTTGACCTAGACTCATGTAGAATGCATAAGTAGGACTTTATTTTATCATTTTAGACTTGTTGTGACTTGTGCTGTTCTGATTAGGAGCCAGACACCACTCCTCGGACAGTATATTCATCTTGGACATTCAGATAGCAGGCGAGTACATTCTCTGATCATTTCATATCATGTTTAGGATTATATTTCCTGCTTTAGACTATCTTACTTGATGCTGACACGTTGGAACACGGATTGGTACTATATGGATCCCTTCATGAGATGTTATCCTTCTCGGCAGCATCAGATACTTTTGTCTTATGTGTGTTTCACTTATATCACGTATCTTATGCTTCTATTATCATGAATCTTCGGGAATCAGCTAGTGACTCATGTGCCCTCATGATCACCGAGCCTTCACGAATCAATTCATGAATCACCCTATACGGGTAGTAGTTTAGTCACGAATCTTAGCGTAACTTGATGGGATCCTTGTGTATTGATTGGGATACGGGGGAGTGTAAATGGTCATGTGAATAAATATGCAAAATAGTGTAGTCATGAATCACTCTTAGTGTAGTTATGAATCAGTCCTAAGCCATTCACATGTTCGTCTGTACTCTAAATCACTAGCACTATCTCTCTTTTATATATCATAGATATTTACTTACTGTCTCTTTCTCTTATATTATGCTATTCTTCAGTTTCATGTATTTTATTCCCTAGCATGATTATACTTTCTTTCATGTTATGACTTGTTGAGATGTATTGTGCTCGCTCCTGTCCTGACTGGACCTGTTGAAATATTACAGAGGATGAGGACGAGGCTGGCTGTCCCACCTATTATGGGGCTACCCTAGATGATAGTACAGACTTGGACCAGCTGCAGGAGCCCTTAGCTGTGGACGACACTCCTCTAGACTAGGATGTCTTTATTTATATTCATTCTAGATGATTGTATATATTGATACTTGGATTTGGGATATGTATTTATCTTAGACACTTAGACTCTCTGTTGTACTTGGGATTTCCTTTCATTTTAGCAGTTTATCTATCTATGATTCCATCTTATCTTCTGCCTTAGTTTGTGATTGAGTTTACTTCTGCTATGTCACCCCCATTCGGGGAGTATAAACTGTTTAGAATTTATATTGTTAGATGTTGTGACCTAGGACAGCGTTCTACCGCCGACACTGCGGCGTAGGCTGGACGTACCCACGTCTCGTGCCCTTACTCTAGGGTGCGGATCGTGACACGTTTTTAGTGGTGGCCCATGCAGGTCTAGATTAGAAGTGTAGTGGTATTCGAACTAGAATATCACTGCAGCCTGCAGTAGAATTAAAAAAATTTGAAAGTACTAAATCACATTAGGACAAACTCTTTATCAGATTCCGTATATCTAAAATTTTGCTACTTATTGTCTTCCTTTGAATTTAAACTGTCCTCCTTTGATATTTCGACTCATTCTCAGCAATTGTTTCTTTTGATCTGTGTCTCCAGGATGGTCGAGACGCGATCGCATAGCCAGGGCCAGGGGGATGCCGAGGAGAGGTCTGCCATCTCTCACACTCAGCAGCTAGCCCCTGGTACCGCAGCCCTAGTCAGGCCAGCAAGGGTAGGCGTTTCAGCAGTTTTTGGAGGAGCCCCACCAGCTGTCAGGCATGAGCCGAGTCTGGTGATTCCGGATGTGCTTCAGCAGCAGCAGCCACCTGCGGGGACAGTTGACGTCGTGTAGCTGTTGGCCTTCTTCCGGCAGTACATGGAGGGTCAGCAGACCCAGCAGCAGAGGCACACGACAGAGCTCACTCGAGGCATTGAGCTGGTAGTGACTACAGTAGAGAGAGTCGTAGCTCAGCCAGCGGCAGCCCCGCAGCCGCACCAGCCACGGGAGAAGGGCATCCAGGACTTCCAGAAGATGCACCCGAGAGACTTTCGAGGGACAGAGGGGATCCTGTATGCTGATGAGTGGATCGAGCACATAGAGGAGATCTTCAGGCTGGCTGAGATCCCAATGAGACTTCAGATAGAGGCAGCGGCCAGTATGATACAGGATCTGGCCCGTACATGGTACCAGACCGACCCGAGGGTCGACATAGCAGGACAGACTTGGGCAGCATTCAAGAAGTTGTTCAAGGAGAAGTTCTTTCCAGACGCAGCGCTGGGAGCCCTCGAGACCCAGTTCGAGGCCCTAGTCCAGGGGAACCAGTCTGTGAAGGAGTACGCAGGAGAGTTCTGCCACCTGAGCAGATTTATGGAGGACCTGTCGGAGACGACGAAGGCCCGGAGGTTCCGGAAGGGCTTGGTAAAGGAGGTCAAGTCCTACACCAAGAACGCCCGCAGCGCTACATTTGAGGAGATCCTGGTGGACGCACTAGCCGCAGAGGATGATCTTGAGCTTAGGCTCAAGAGGGAGCGAGACTCCCAGGAAGGCAGCAGCAGCGGAGGACCGGCCAAAAGGCCGCACTTTCAGCAGCACCACCAGCAGCAGAGGTTCCAGCCGCAGCAGTTTCAGCAGCCGAGGCAACAGCCAGTACAGTATCAGCAGCAGAGGGTGCAACAGTAGGCACCGAGGCAGCAAGCCACCCCCTGTGCTTATTGCAAGAAGCCAGGGCACGGGTGGGACGAGTGCAGAAAGAGGTTGGGTAGATGCCTTCTTTGCGGAGCAGCGAACCATCAGATGAGGGACTGCGCTCAGTATACTGGCAGGATAGCACAGGGAGCAAGAGCAGGAGCCAAGGCTCCAGGGGGACCGCAGAAGGGACCGTTGCCGACTCAGCAACAGCGGTTTGTGCAGCACCAGCAGCAGGCCAGGGAAGGCCAGCAGGGACGAGCTTTTGCCATGGCAGCTGAGGATGCAGAGGCGATAGGAGAGCTGATCGCAGGTTCGGTTCTTCTCGACTCCAGACCAGCTTTTGCATTATTTGATTCCGGTGCTTCGCATAGCTTCATATCTGTATCGTTTGCGATTAGACATGGTATCGTAGCTGAATCATTGCCTAGGACTTACAAGATCACGACCGGGGGTGGTATTATCCTCGTACGTGATGTTTGTAAGGGTCGGAGAGTTGTTTTGGGAGGCCGCGAGTTGGAGGTGAGCTTGCTCATAATGCCATTGCCGAACTACGATATAGTACTCGACATGGATTGGTTGAGCAGGCACCACGCCAGCATTGATTGCAGAGGGGGTAGAGTTCTCTTCAGAGCGCCGGGGGTGCCAAAGTTCGAGTACTCCAGACGTCAGGCGGAGCAGAGCAACAAAGTTTTCTGTGGAGTCTCGATTGAGGAGCAGACGATTCCATACCCCTTGATAGCAGAGTATATGGATGTTTTCCCAGAGGAGTTGCCGGGATTTCCACCAGACAGAGACATAGAGTTCTCGATAGACTTGGTTCCAGGAGCGGAACCCATCTCTCAGCATGTCTATCGAGTGAACAACAGTGAGCTGGTGGAGCTGAAGAAGCAAGTGGATAAGCTACAGGACAAGGGCTTCATCCGTTCGAGTTCGTCGTCATGGGGTGTACCAGTGTTGTTTGTGCCGAAGAAGGATGGGTCAGTACGGATGTGTATTGACTACAGGGTACTCAATAACCTCACGATCAAGAACAGATATCCACTGCCGTGGATCGACGATCTTTTTGACCAGTTGAGCAGAGCTCGGGTATTTTCCAAGATTGATCTGAGGTCGGGATATCACCAGGTGAAGGTGAAGAGGGAGGATATTCCCAAGACCGCTTTCAGGATGCAGTACGGGCAGTTTGAGTTTTTGGTTATGCCGTTTGGGCTAACCAATGCACCAGCAGTGTTTATGAACCTAATGAACAAGGTGTTCCACCAGTACTTGGACAAGTTCGTGGTGGTGTTCATTGACGACATCTTGGTATATTCCAAGACTGAGGAGGACCACGAGGAGCATCTGCGGATAGTGCTGGAGACTCTCAGGAGGGAGCAGCTTTATGGGAAACTCTCCAAGTGTGAGTTTTTCTTGGACCGGGTAGACTTTTTGGGGCATGTGGTGACTGGAGATGGTATCTCAATTGCCCCAAGAAGATTGTAGCAGTTGAGGCATGGACAGCGCCGACTTCAGTTGCAGAGATCAGGAGCTTCCTGGGGCTGGCAGGATATTATCGGAGATTTGTGCAGGATTTCTCCCGGGTTGTAGAGCCGTTGACACGGTTGACCCGGAAGGATGCTGAGTATGTTTGGTCAGAGGAGTGTCAGGCAGCTTTTGATGAGTTGAAGAAGCGGCTTACGACAGCTCCGATTCTGACATTGCTTTCAGGATCAGGTGGGTTCACTATTTATAGTGACGCTTCAGGGAAGGGGCTGGGTTGCGTCTTGCAGCAGCATGGGAATGTCATGACCCGCACCCGCTTTTCGGATACGAGACGTGTCCAAGCCAGCCTACGTCGCAGAGTCGGCGGTAGAACGCTGTCAAGCCCGCAAGAAATAAATGCTCAAAATACACATTTGCTGCTCATTCACATTTCTAGATTTATTACAACATTTATAATTAAAGAAAGTACAAGATTTACAATTAATGAAATTGATACAATTGCTTTCTATTTCTAGGTTGATCTCAGCATACCCAAGCCTCCCCAAGTGCTAAGAGTGATCGCGGCTAAACCTGAAAAATGTTGGTTATCCAGTCAGGATTGGAACAAGTACACAAACCGACGATAATGCAAAACATAATAGAATTAACAAGACATGAAAATAGCATATGGAATATGAAAGCTAGTAAGAAAACTGATGACATGGCACGGTGGAAAAGTAAACAAGGAAAAACTAATAAAAGACATCTATCTAGGTGGTGTAAAATATCCTTTTCAACATGTGGACAGCTAGGGGGTAAATCAGGCACACTGCACGTGTCGTGCGCAGCGGCTAGCATTCACGAAAGACACTGGGATAATTCTGGGTAGTCCACATGTTTACTAAGATATTTTCCCTCCCGACTACTCCGTGTGACGAGCGTGTCAACAAGCAGCAAGATATATGTATAGACATGAAAATGAGAAAACTACTATGAATCGAAAAGCAATCAGAAAGTGCACTTGCCTGAGGTCCTTAGCTGGAGAAACCAATAATACTATATCACTCGATGAGCCACAATCAGTCAACACATGTAGAAGTTTCCGGATGCTGAAATAAACATTACTAACATTCTCAGAATAGTCAAATTAGCTAGGATTGCCTGTCCTTAAGTCCAATTCTGGATACAGGGGCAAAACGGTAATTTCGGGCAAAAACGATATCCGTCGTTGGACCCGCTTTGCACCGAAAAGTGTGCCAAAGTCAACGGTCTCTAAAGTCGTCAAACTATATGTCTACGGATCCAGTTTTTCGATACGAACCCAACCGTATGTCCAGAGTTAGATTCCGGCGGGCCGTGCACAAAATCGCCCGTTGAGTAGAACCGTAGGGCCCGCAAAACGATGTCGGATTCAACTGTCTCAGAATTGGACCAATCTTGGCATACAGGACCAGAAAAATGATACGGTCCTATTGGCGTAAGTTTCGTCTCGATCTGATGAACGTGCACGAAGTTATGACTGAATTTACATTACACGGATATGGGGCGATTTCGACGGATACGCGTCGAATTCGTCGCGCACACGCGACCAATTTGAATTCCGTCAAATCCCACACGACCACGAAACTGTTACGCAGCTTTCGATGCGTTCGATTCGTGACCACGTCGCCCGGAATGGCGGGACGCACGTCGTGTGGAATAATTTTATTGAATTTCGAAAACAGTTTTTATAAATTTTTCCTGATTTTCGAATCGACTTATCTTAGCATATACTGGCTATAAAAATAATCTATAAACAGGGTTTGAAGGCTGGTTAGGTTGGCTATAAGTGGCTTTAAATAGGTTCCAAGGTTTCGCACTGGATCGACCAGAAACGGCCTTCCAAACAGGGCGTTGGGACTGGATTCATGTTCTGTCTCGGGCAGAATTTTCCTCGACTTTGAGTCGATTTCCTGGCCGATCTAGCGCGTATATTTACAAAGTAATTGAAAGGGTGTAAAGACGTACATGTTGACTTCGTACTCGAGCAATCGAAACGACATTTCGTCGACCGAGGAGGGAGAACCGCGGCCCCAAACATTGGTGTTTGGACTGAAACTGCTGCTGTTCACTGTGCCATCTGCACGCGCGCGCGCCTCTCTGGCCGCCTCCGGCCGCGCACGGCGGCGACGACGGCGACGGGTGACCGCCCAGAGGTTGGGGAAAGGGTGGCGCGTCGGTAGGGGTTAGGGTTTTGAGAGTTTCAGATCTCTCGATCTCTCTCTAAATCTTCATATAAACTCCGCAGTCGGCTCTCTGTCGAATATGTATACTACTGTGCGGGAAAAATTTTCCAAGGGGTTTGGGTCCGAGCTCTAGCCCGAGCTGGGCCTGGGCTTAGCTAATACTACTATTTCTTATTCTTTTTCCTTTTTCTTATTCTCTTTGTATATATAACTGTATATATATATATATGCATAAATGTATATGTACATTTATACATATATAAATACACACCTAAATATATCACATATACCTACTTATAAATATCTTTATATACATTTATGCATGCATACAATCATTATATTATATCTATATATATACGTACACGAATTTATGTATATATTTATATATACACATATATGTATTATACAATATATATATATATATATATATATATATATATATATATATATATATATATATATATATATATACAATATATATATATATATATATATATATATATATATATATATAAAACAATATATATATATATATATATATATATATATATATATATATATATACATATATATATATATATATACATATATATATATATATATATATATATATATATATATATATATATCCTTAAACTAACAAAGCTTAAATACTTTAAATCAGTAAAATACCAATATCCTTATATCTTATATATTCCTATATGTAAATAGACTCATATAGTAATCTCCAAAAACCTCAATTTTATCTATTTCTAGCGTAGGTCCCATTCATGTAAATATGGGTGTATATATTATAATATTTATCAGACAGAAACAATATAACCAATAATTATATAATAATATTCTCAATAAAATAAAAATGATAATAATAATAATAATAATAATAATAATAATAATAATAATAATAATGATAATAACGAAATTCAACAAACCAATAATGGTGTACATCCCATCATGCACCAACTAATAATCCCAAAATGTACAAGGCATATTTTATACAAACGTCACTGAATACCACTAGTAATAATATTTATAATATTAAACTAAGAATACTTAGAGAATATTATTAGATCACTAATACGGATTACAACACAATCATTCCAAATTTTATCAACACGATTGTCATTGGACGTGTCGCATGACTACATGGGCTCAGGCTCAGTTCGGGTCCAGTCTGGACTAGTTTGGTACAACCGGGTTCCCTAACACTCAATAATAGAACTAAATAATAAATAAAACTTCGGTAAGGGTTAAGTCGCAACTTGGCCTAGTTTTCCTAGTTAGAACAATCATATGACTCGGCCTTCCCCTACCATGGCTAAACACTAGTCAAGACACGCCACTGCACTATCCGTCCCATTATTCCTAGGCGTCTTGTACTCCAATTCTTAACCATGGCTAAAACCATCTATCGTAATAATTAACTAAATAATTATTTATAAAATCATAATTTACCATTTTAGTCAAATAAATAAAATAAAAATATTCCAAAAATTTTCGGGAAGAGGTGCTACAAATCTACCCACCTTAAAAATAATTTCGTCCTCGAAATTTAAATTCATAATTATTCCTTAAAATTCAAAGTCTACCATTACCTTCAACTTCTCATATTTAACTCCTCAAAATATTTTACGTCTTTCTTTTGTCATTTTATAACTCCAAACACTTGAGGACTTCTACCCACCTTTGGTCACACTACTTCTCATAATATGGTCACTAAAATCTTATAATCTACTAACAATCTGGCTAACCGTCCTTCCAACAGATATCTAGGGCATCTGGTTTCTAAAATCCTCTCGTATCTATCAAACCATCCAAACTTAACAAACAAATTTACACAAGTAGCTAAGAAATATTGATAAACTCTAGTAAGCATGACTATTCGTCGCTTCGATGTAGGGAGGACAGGAAGATAAGGCAGAATAATCGGGAGCAACTATGAAGTTTCAAGAGAAGTGGAGAGTATCCAATGTTACGGATAGAAAGTGAGTTTATGAACCACTGCCTTATTTGCTAGATTGGGCTACTCTAGTCCAGTCACTTGCTACGTCGAAGAGCCCTTCGTTACTTAGAGTGGCCTGCAATCCGTGCAATGCAGAGGTCTCGTTCTTGAAATTCCAATTCAAACAAGGTTCCATAACGGAACAGAATTTGAGAAATCAAGATTGTGGTCTTAATGGGTTCTCTATTTGGGCATTAGTTATTGGTTGGATGAACCTTGAATCTCAATCTCTATTGACTGAACAAGATTCTAAGGATAAAACTATATCTTCTAGGTTAGGGTAACCTAGAATAGGTTTTAACTCAAGTGGTTGAGCTAGTTGCCAGTCGGTTGGTTAGCTAAGTCCCTAAAGTCCAAGATGCGCCTTCGGTGACTTTTGCGTTTAATTAGCACATGTGCCCTCAATTGGGTGGCACACTAATGGCATGTGCGTAGTGAGCTTCGAGTAGATCACAACCATATATTGGGTCGAAGGAATGGGGTCGCGGTTGAGTCTCTAATTGTAGTCGAGAAGTTTACCGGTACTATGGTAAGGGTTATAGCTAGTCCTTTTTACCTGAAAGCCGTAGTACAAAATAGAGTACAAGGGGGCGGGTTTAAGTAGAACATGATATACCTAGATGAAGGTAGACTCGTCTAGATCTTGCATATAAAATTTGTTGGATGGTAACAGCTAGTCTCGTGCTCTGAATGTTAATGACACGGCCGGGGATACAAAATGATCTAAATGGAAAGTGGGAGTCTATGGGGCACCAATTATCATCATAGTGGAAATTTATTCTAATCAATCGGTAATCCTCGTCCATCTAAATTTTTGAAAGCTTACAGTCTACCCACCTTAGAAGCTAATACATGGTTCTAGGAATAAGGAAGTTAGAAGAATTTCAAGGTCCGAATATTGTACCTCAACTCTTGTTAATAAAGGGTAAGGCAAGGCGTAATGGATACGGTAGGTATAAGTCTAGTCAAGGGTCGTTTCTCAAATTCAGATGGCTAGAAGGTCCCAATAGTAGCTTGAAGGTTGAGGGGTGAATGAGTAACTCAAGGAAAGGTTCTAGTCACAGGGCTGGCCGATGGTAGCTACACTTGCATATACCACTATCATAGCCATGGGGGTACTCTGTATCTATCTATCAATTACGAGCTTTCGCCTTTCCAATCAGTGAAAGACAAAAACGATAAGGAGTTCAAGGGAGAAGTCACTGAATACAACTTCGTGATTCAAAAGGCGAATGCATAATTCAAGAGGAATTGTCAAAGCAGTCGCGGTTGAGATCCTAGAAACATCTATATCTCAATCCACGTAGGGTAATTAGATGAAGAGCGAACCGAATGCATCATGGTTGATCAGACCGTGATACAATGATTCTGAGTAGACAATATGTTAGCGGGCGTCCCCAATAAGCATGTGTCTCGAATCAAGCTCGATAAAAGAGTAAGCTTGCAAAACTAGGCTGTAATGGCAGCGTTGGTCGAGGGAGTCGAAATACAAGTACACGATATTTTGAAAGTAGGTACGAGTTGTTCAAGTTTTGAGAGAATCAAAACCTTACCTGGTGTCATTGCTTATATAGGCATCCTACTATCCTCTGGTCTTTAAGGCCTGGGTCAACTAATGGGTTGTGGACTTCTGAATTCTATATTCTTGGTAAACCGGTTAGTACCAGTCAATTACCTCGTTAATAGATCGCAAGGACCACGGAACGCTAGGTTGGGAGACATGCTATCCAACTTACAGAACTTCCACTAGTTTTGGCTTTGGATCCTATGGAACACATTCGGGTATCTTTCTATTCTCTATAGTATCCTAAACTTGTAATCACGTTCTGAAATCAGTTTACCGAGAATTAGGCCTCGCCCGTATACTCTGGTTGTGGTAAAACTCTTGGTTCCGTGATTCAGAGGTGATATGCTACCAGGTACTCTACTCTATGTTAACACAAGGGTATCTAAGATCTAAGAGGTCAACTAGGACATAGTTTTAGCAATGTTCCATAAACTATGTTTCTTCAAATTGGTTTCAATTCTATGGGTTGTGCCTCGCCAGTGCGCTGCTGGCTGCAGTGAACCCACATTCTCCACTCTCAAATAATTGACGACAGTGCGTTGCTGTCTAAACTTTATGGGTTAGCTAATATTTCTCTAACTATAACCGTAAAATTTATGAGCTTCTAGAGATTCAAACAAGTTGACTAGAAATAGAGCGTAAGAATTTGTCCTATCAATCACAACATTTAAATTAAAAGATTTAACATGGAGGAATTAACTAAAGACGAAAGGAATAGAAACATTCGAGTATCTATTTTATATGCATTTTTATGGTTGAGAAAAGATCTCAAATCAATCTACCTCGAGATTCGTGTGCAACTAACAGAATTAGAAGATTTAAACTAATTTTCTATGGTAACATAGTATTTAAAACAGGCAATTCTAACTTACGATATAAGATCTAATCTAATACAGCAAAAGAATATTAAATAGTTCATTAAAATTAATGCCTTAATTCTAGGCAAGTCTAACTTACCAGTGAATAGTGGATCCACATTGGAACATAATGTCATACCAAAGTAAAAGTGTACCTATAAAGATCTGGCAAGCAATCTAAATTTAACAACTCTGCATCTAATTTGCATGACCTATCAGACAATCTTAACTACCCAGTTAGTCACATTAATAAGGGACCCTTATCCTAGTTATTCTCACAGATCATTTTAATTCTAATTGTGAATGAGCATTTCCTGAGCGCAGGCTCGTAATAGTACGACTACGTACCATCACGAGTTCGCAAACTTTTGCGAAAACTGACCTGCATGGGCTACCACAAAAACTTGTCACGACCCGCACCCGCTTTTCGGATACGAGACGTGTCCAAGCCAACCTACGCCGCAGAGTCGGCGGTAGAACGCTGTCAAGCCCGCAAGAAATAAATGCTCAAAATACACATTTGCTGCTCATTCACATTTCTAGATTTATTACAACATTTATAATTAAAGAAAGTACAAGATTTACAATTAATGAAATTGATACAATTGCTTTCTATTTCTAGGTTGATCTTAGCATACCCAAGCCTCCCCAAGTGTTAAGAGTGATCACGGCTAAACCTAAAAAATATTGGTTATCCAGTCAGGATTGGAACAAGTACACAAATCGACGACAATGCAAAACATAATAGAATTAACAAGACATGAAAATGGCATATGGAATATGAAAGCTAGTAAGAAAACTGATGACATGGCACGGTGGAAACGTAAACAAGGAAAAACTAATAAAAGACATCTATCTAGGTGGTGTGAAATATCTTTTTCGACATGTGGACGGCTAGGGGGTAAATCAGGCACACTGCACGTGTCGTGCGCAGCGGCTAGCATTCACGAAAGATACTGGGATAATTCTGGGTAGTCCACATGTTTACTAAGATATTTCCCCTCCCGACTACTCCGTGTGACGAGCGTGTCAACAAGAAGCAAGATATATGTATAGACATGAAAATGAGAAAACTACTATGAATCGGAAAGCAATCAGAAAGTGCACTTTCCTGAGGTCCTTAGCTGGAGAAACCAATAATACTATATCACTCGATGAGCCACAATCAGTCAACACATGTAGAAGTTTCCGGATGCTGAAATAAACATTACTAACATTCTCAGAATAGTCAAATTAGCTAGGATTGTCTGTCCTTAAGTCCAATTCTGGACACAGGGGTAAAACGGTAATTTCGGACAAAAACGATGTCCGCCGTTGGACCCACTTTGCACCGAAAAGCGTGCCAAAGTCAACGGTCTCTAAAGTCATCAAACTACATGTCTACGGATCCAGTTTTTCGGTACGAACCCAACCGTATGTCCAGAGTTAGATTTCGGCGGGCCGTGCACAAAATTGCCCGTTGAGTGGAACCGTGGGGCCCACAAAACAATGTCGGATTCTACTGTCGCAGAATTGGACCAAAATTGGCATACAGGACCAAAAAATGATACGGTCCTGTTGGCACAAGTTTTGTCTCGATCTGATGAACGTGCACGAAGTTATGACTGAATTTGCATTGCACGGATACGGGGCGATTTCGACAGATACGCGTCGAATTCGTCGCGCACACGCGACCAATTTGAATTCCGTCAAAGCCCACATGACCACGAAACTGTTACGCAGCTTTCGATGCGTTCGGTTCGCGACCACGTCGCCCGGAATGGCGGGACGCACGTCGTGTGGAACAATTTTATTGAATTTCGAAAACAGTTTTTATAAATTTTTCCTGATTTTCGAATCGACTTATCTTAGCATCTACTGGCTATAAAAATAATCTATAAACTGGGTTTGAAGGCTGGTTAGGTTGGCTATAAGTGCCTTTAAATAGGTTCCAAGGTTTCGCACTGGATCGACCAGAAACGGCCTTCCAAACAGGGCATTGGGACTGGATTCATGTTCTGTCTCGGGCAGAATTTTCCTCGACATTGAGTCAATTTCCTGGCCGATCTAGCGCGTATATTTACAAAGTAATTGAAAGGGTGTAAAGACGTACATGTTGACTTCGTACTCGAGCAATCGAAACGACGTTTCGTCGACCGAGGAGGGAGAACCGCGGCCGCAAACATTGGTGTTTGGACTGAAACTGCTGCTGTTCACTGCGCCATCACGCGCGCGCGCCTCTCTGGCCGCCTCCGGCCGCGCGCGGCGGCGGCAACGGCGGCAGGTGACCGCCCAGAGGTTGGGGAAAGGGTGGGGCGTCGGTAGGGGTTAGGGTTTTGAGAGTTTCAGATCTCTCGATCTCTCTCTAAATCTTCATATAAACTCCGCAGTCGGCTCTCTGTCGAATATGTATACTACTGTGCGGGAAAAATTTTCCAAGGGGTTTGGGTCCGAGCTCTAGCCCGAGCTGGGCCTGGGCTTAGCTAATACTACTATTTCTTATTCTTTTTCCTTTTTCTTTCTCTTTGTATATATAACTGTATATATATATATGCATAAATGTATATGTACATTTATACATATATAAATACACACCTAAATATATTACATATACCTACTTATAAATATCTTTATATACATTTATGCATGCATACAATCATTATATTATATCTATATATATACGTACACGAATTTATGTATATATTTATATATACACATATATGTATTATACAATATATATATATATATATATATATATATATATATATATATATATATATATATATATATATATATATATATTATATATATATATATATATATATATATATATATATATATATATATATTTTATATATATATATATATATCCTTAAACTAACAAAGCTTAAATACTTTAAATCAGTAAAATACCAATATCCTTATATCTTAAATATTCCTATATGTAAATAGACTCATATAGTAATCTCCAAAAACCTCAATTTTATCTATTTCTAGCGTAGGTCCCATTCATGTAAATATGGGTGTATATATTATAATATTTATCTGACAGAAACAATATAACCAATAATTATATAATAATATTCTCAATAAAATAAAAATGATAATAATAATAATAATAATAATAACGAAATTCAACAAACCAATAATGGTGTACATTCCATCATGCACCGCCTAATAATCCCAAAATGTACAAGGCCTATTTTATACAAACGTCACTGAATACCACTAGTAATAATATTTATAATATTAAACTAAGAATACTTAGAGAATATTATTAGATCACTAATACGGATTACAACACAATCATTCCAAATTTCATCAACACGATTGTCATTGGACGTGTCGCATGACTACATGGGCTCAGGCTCAGTTCGGGTCCAGTCTGGACTAGTTTGGTACAACCGGGTTCCCTAACACTCAATAATAGAACTAAATAATAAATAAAACTTCGGTAAGGGTTAAGTCGCAACTTGGCCTGATTTTCCTAGTTAGAACAATCATATGACTCGGCCTTCCCCTACCATGGCTAAACACTAGTCAAGACACGCTACTGCACTATCCGTCCCATTATTCCTAGGCGTCTTGTACTCCAATTCTTAACCATGGCTAAAACCATCTATCGTAATAATTAACTAAATAATTATTTATAAAATCATAATTTACCATTTTAGTCAAATAAATAAAATAAAAATATTCCAAAAAATTTCGGGAAGGGGAGCTACAGGGAAGATGATTACCTATGCTTCCAGGCAATTACGTCCCCATGAGAAGAACTACCCTACCCATGACCTGGAGCTGGCAGCGGTGATATTTGCTTTGAGGTTGTGGAAGCACTACCTGTATGAAGAGAGGGTAGAGATCTTCACAGATCACAAGAGCTTAAAGTATGTGTTCACTCAGAAGGAGTTGAACATGAGACAGCGCAGATGGCTAGAGTTGATGAAGGACTTTGACATCCTACTTCAGTATCACCCAGGGAAGGCCAACGTGGTTGCCGATGCCTTGAGCAGGTATCCGACAGCCATGTGGTTGACCATGGATCGACATTTGCTTGCGGACTTGGAGAGCCTTGGGATAGAGGTGGTCGTGCCCGGGGTACAGATACAGTTATGGGGGATGCAGATTCAGTCAGATTTAGTGGAGAGGATCAAGTCGGCACAGTTTGAGATGGTACGTGGCTGGAGGGCAAGTTTTCTCTTGCAGATGATGGTGCCTTGAGGCACGGTTCCAGATTATGTGTGCCCAGCGGAGATCTCAGGGAGCAGGTTATGCAGGAGGCCCACAGATCTCAGTACTCTATACACCCTGGTGCCAACAAGATGTAGCGAGATCTGAGGGAGCATGTTTGGTGGTCCGGGATGAAGCGAGAGGTGGCTTGACCACCTCTATCCCAAGGCTGAGGATCAGGTGGGTTCACTATTTATAGTAACACTTCAGGGAAGGGGCTGGGTTGCGTCTTACAGCAGCATGGGAAGATGATTGCCTATGCTTCCAGGCAATTACGTCCCCATGAGAAGAACTACCCTACCCACGACCTGGAGCTGGCAGCGGTGATATTTGCTTTGAGTTGTGGAAGCACTACCTGTATGGAGAGAGGGTGGAGATCTTCGCAGATCACAAGAGCTTAAAGTATGTGTTCACTCAGAAGGAGTTGAACATGAGACAGCGCAGATGGCTAGAGTTGATGAAGGACTTTGACATCCTACTTCAGTATCACCCAGGGAAGGCCAACGTGGTTGCCGATACCTTGAGCAGGTATCCGACAGCCATGTGGTTGACCATGGATCGACATTTGCTTGCGGACTTGGAGAGCCTTGGGATAGAGGTGGTCGTGCCCGGGGTACAGATACAGTTATGGAGGATGCAGATTCAGTCAGATTTGGTGGAGAGGATCAAGTCGGCACAGTCTGAGGTAGTTTTGAGTCGTGTTCGAGTCACAATGGACTCACGGACACGGTCGCGCGCGCCTGGGCGCACTGTCCTGCTACCTGCAGAGTCGTGCGACCCGTACAGGACACGTGGGCGCGTGCCATTGGATGTAGAGCTTGGGGCAGTGTCTGACACGACACTCCCCAAGTCTCGTGTCACTTAGTGGTGTGTCGAGTGTGTGTGGACACGTGCACAAGCCAACCGAGCTCGTGCAGCCTCGTGTACACGTGTACGATGGTCTGGACACTTGTGTCTAGTGTTTGTGGACACGAAACTGAGGGTATGACACGTGCACATAATTGATATCATTTACCAACCCTTTTTATGGATTATTATATGAGATTTCATAATCGAATGGGGATTTCCCCTATGTTCTGATACACTGAGATATCAGTGAGATAAATCACTGTTCTTATAATATCCTTCACTAATTTTCTTGATTAAATGTTAAGTATTAGTTATGTTTTGATTACCTAAATATTTGACAACATGGTTTAGATTAAATTCCCAGTTTTAGAAGGTTTCCATGACTGAATATGAAACCTAAATTTATATTCCTACTTACAACAATGTACACAGCTCTAAATATTTCATAAAAATGGAACAACAATTTGAACTAATCATTCGGAATCTCGTATCAAGGGTTAATATGCACACAGTCTTAGATTGACAGGTTTAACACAAACTCAACCAATTTCTCTAAAAATTTAAACCTTGAAGATATCATACATGTGCAGTTATGTAGACAAAACTAATAACGTGAAATTTATATCTAAATCACGAATTTAAACTGGAAAAGCAGAAAGCCAGAAAGATTGGGATTTTGAAAATTTAACATCAACAACATATTAATAGGTATTCAGATAGGTGGAAAAATCAAGTGTAGTATGCATACGTGTTAGGCAAAGTGTCCGCTATATATATATTCATATACATATTCTCATATCCCAATAAAAATTAAATAATTCTACGTTAAGACTAACATTTAGATTCCTACCAAGATTGCAAGCAGGTGATTGACGAAATCAAGACAGCTTTATTATTATCTAATACAAGAAAAATAGCAAGAAGAAATAACGATAAAATCTGTTTTGCTTATCCGTTTAAAGAAGGAACGATTTTGAAATCCAGAGCTAAAATATCAAATCCAACATGAGGCCTTTAGCAAAATCATCGATTCATTGTATTATGAAAAACTCATAGCAAGAAATTACATAAGGTTTATAAAACCAACTAACTTACTCCTGAGTTAAATAATAGGAAACTAGACAAAACAATTAAATAATAATTCTTTTTTTTTTGAGTGACTGAACAAAAGTAGAGAAAACATGTTCAAAAATATTTAAGGTGCAATCTGATCATCATATGCGTCTATCCAAAATCATGTACTCTAAATCCTCGTCATACTAGTAAGCAAGGCTACGATAATCACAGAGTCCTTGACTTATGCACATATCTCTAGAATCATGGTATTTAACATTTTCGCGGTGCCGCTAGCTTGGCTGCGAAAACCTTAAATTTTTACACCCGAGAAATAAATCCAGAGTCAGACTATATGTCCTCACCATGCTGGCTAATGTGACTATAGAAGACTAGATTCCATAACATAGATGACCTAGCCCATATAATTTTATCTTGCCAAAAATTAAATTAATCAATAATGAATACTCAAAAATCAAATCAAATTTATTAACGAACATCAAAATTCAAAAATGAACAAAATCCATCAAAATACAAACTCGAATGCAACAGCTATCATCAAAATTCAAAATTCGACAATCATCCATCAAAATTAATAAATACAAACTCAAATTCAACAATAATCCATTAAAATCAAATTTAACAACAAAAAGTAAAAATAAATTAAATCAAGGAAAAAAGAGAGTTTTTAAATCGAAGTTAAAATAAGATTCTCAAGGGTCGTCCCAGGAATCTCTCAAGGGTTCCTAACTGTGATTGAGTACCTTCAAAATATATCCTAATCCTACTACAGGCTGTAGTGGTACTCAAGTTCGAATACCACTACACTTTTAGTCTCGACCTGCATGGGCCACCACTAAAAACGTGTCACGACCCGCGCCCTAGAGTTAGGGCACGAGAACGTAACAACGCCCAGCCTACGCCGCAGTGTCGGCGGTAGAACGCTGTCCTAGGTCTCAATGCATCTAACAGTATAAGACTAAACAGTTTATACTCCCCGAATGGGGGTGACATAGCAGATACAGACTCAATCACATCTAAGGTAGAGCATGATAAGGATAGATAAAACATGAAATCCAAAAGAGATACAGGAGATAGAAGTCTAAGTGTCTAAGATACATAATCCCAGAAATACATCTCAAAACTCAAATACAGATACAATAATCCACAAAGTAAATACAACTCCAGACAAAAGAAATATCTACCTAAACAACCCCTACTGTGTCTCCTCTAGGCTAGCAGGCAATCCCAGGCCATCTGTAAAATTTATCAACAGGTCCAGTCAGGACAGGAGCGAGCACATTACATCTCAACAGTTCATAGCAGGTTAGAAAATATAATCATGCAGTAAAGTAAGATACATGTACTGAAAGAAATACTGTATGTAAACAGAGAGAGAGCTGTAATAGAAATATCTACTATAAATAAAGAGCTACCAGTGACTAGTGATTTAGAGCACAAAGTCGACATGTGAACGGCTTGATTGTACATGGCTATACTAAAGAGGCGTACATGGCTATTCTACTTTGGAATTGTTCACATGGCTATTTATACTCCCCCGTACCCCCAATCAATACACAAGGATCCAGCCAGTTTATGTTATGATGCTATGTAACAGACCCCGAAGGTGATAGACCCCGAAGGTAATAGACCCCGAAGGTAATAGACCCCGAAGGTGATACATAGTAGTCCCATAAATGGGATAAGGATTCTAGGAAGACTCTACGATCATAAGAGTATATGTCGTAAGTGATCAAAGAACCAATGAAGCATATGATACGCCATGTGAGTGAAACGCACAGAACATGTAGTACCCGATGCTCCCTAAGGATAACATCTCAAGAAGGAATCCATATAGTACCAATCCGTGTGACCAACGTGACAGTACAAGTAAAGTAATCTACTGCAGGAAATAATTCTAAGCAGGATATGAAATGATCAGAGAATGTACTCGCCTCGATAACCTGAACAGCTGATAAGTATAGAGGGGGTCCCACTGAAGCCACAGAGTCCTATTTAAAGCAATACAGGTTACAAGGTGTTCAAGTTGTAATAAATGAATCTCTATAATCAATCTACATTATTCTAGGTTCTTCTAAGTCAAAACAACTCTAGGTCGACTCCGGTCAATAATCTAGTCAAACTAGGTCAAGTGTTGACTTACAGTTGACTTTGGGTCAACTGGTCAACTCTGGTCAAACAGGATCAATTCTAGTCTAATATAAAGTGTACTTCGTTATTTGTACGTCGAAACTTACGACACGCAAATCGAGATAAGAAGATTATCGGTAAGGTTGATAATCTTATTATAGTGATCCACGTGTCCAACTTGTCAATTTCAGCGATGTGAGATCACTGGAATTGGCTGATCTCACTTTCGTTGTACTAATCCCGAAATACGAACATTATATGAATTAATTATTAATTAATTATAAAAAGGTTAAACTCAGAGAAACTATCAACAAACAATGTCGGACGATGAAATAGACATCGCCAACGTGTCCAGAACGGTCAAATTAGCTAGGATAGCCTACCCAACGGTCCAATTTGGATACAAGGACAAAAAGGTAATTTCGGGTCAAAACGGTGTCCGTGTCGGAGCCGTTTTGCACCGAAAAATATGCAAAAAAATAAGTCAATAAAATATAACAAATTATATGTCCACAAAACCAGAATGTCGATACGAACCCAACGGTATCTCCAGAATTGGATTCCGTTGACCCGATCTCCATTTGGCCCGTTGACCAGAACTTGGAATTCCGGTTTGCACAGAAATGCGTACCGGAGCCAAAGTTCTCAAAACTTAGCAAAATACCTATCAACGAGTCCAGAATGATGATACGAACTTAACGGTATCTCCGGAATTGGATTCCGATGAGCCGATCTCAAAATGACCCGTTGACCCGGATATTGGTATCCGACTTGCACCGAAATGCGTGCCAGACCCAATGTCCACCAAAATCTAGTAAATTATATGTCAACGAGTCCAGAATGATGATACGAACTCAACGGTATCTCCGAAATTGGATTCCAATGAGCCGGTATCAAAAAGTCCCGTTGACCCAGAAAGTGGGACCCACTTTGCACCGAAAAACGTGCCAGGGCCCACGTTCTCCAAATCTAACAAATTTCATATGAAAACATGCCAGAACGACGCCACAAGTCTAATGGTGGTGTCAGAAATGAAATCTGGAGTCCCGTGTTCAAAAATGGAATTTTACAAGTTGGAAATTACGAATTCGGACGGCCAACTTTGGCGTCGAATTCAACCAATCAAACAAGCTCACAATAAAACGAAACTGGAGGGATAGTAAGAGGGTTATACCAGCTTCACATCGGAACTAGTAGCACGCCAAACGGAGCTGCGGTGGAGGAGATACAAGCTGACGAATTTGGCCCCACGAAACTGTCCAAATTTAATACAATTTAAACGGTCAATTTGGTGGCCGGTTTTGATGTATCAAACGATAAAATTAACGGACGAAAATTGACATGAGCGAAGGTGGATATACCGAGATTGCGACGGAGTCAAGAAATCGCCGATCCAATGGTCGGATCTCCGGGAAAACATGTGCGAAATTGCTGCAACGGAGAGCCAAAATGAACTCAATCCCGCGCGCGTCACGACGGGACGTCGTTCAAAACGCACGAATCGCCTCGACGGCGCGTCCCGGAGGACGGTGGCCGTCAGGGGAAGGCAGGCTTGGGTTCGCCGGAGAGGGGGCTACCCACGACGGGGGTCGCCGGGGCACGACGGTGCGGCGGCGGCGGCCACGCCTGCGCGCGCGCCAAGGCTGCTGCCGCCGCTGTTGCGTTGCGCCAGCGCGCGCACGACGGCACGACGGCGGCGGCCACGTCCGCATGAGCGTGGTGGCTGGAGGTGGTGGTTAGGGGCTGTGGCAAAGTGGTGGTGAGGTGGTTCGGTTTGGATGATGATGGTGGTGGTGTTGTTATCCAATGGAGAGAAGGAGGAGAAGAGGAGGTGCTGTGGGGGAGGCCAACGGCGGTGGAGGCCGGTGGTGGTCCGGCCATGGGCGGCCAGGGGATGGTCGGGCATGAGAGGAGGGTGAGGTCGGGTTTGCCATAGAGTGGTGGTATTGTGGCTAATGTGTTATCAAAGTAGGTGTTGTAGTAAAATAGAAAGAAGAGAGAGAAAGAGAGAAAGAGAGATAACATTAAATGAGGGAGAGAGAGAAAGATGAAAAAGTTTGCTCCACATTGAAATTAGGGCCGGCACACAATATTGGCTGAGTGTGGGAATGTCACCCCCAGTTTCCAGAAACAGGGGTATTTTTGTAATTTTCTACTTTAAAAATTATTTTGGAATTTTTTAATTATTATTTGTATTATTTTGGGGTTATTTGAATCAGGTTCGAATTTCAACTCTTTCCGACTTGTTTTGACTTGTTTCGGGGACCCGGGGTATTTTGACCTTAGCGGGCCCACACACTAGTTAGCCATGGCCCACATGTTAGATATTTTGGTTAGAGACTAGACTATTATTTTAGTTAATATTTAGTTATAGATTAGTGGTTTCGGTTTGACTAAACTACCCCCGGCTTGACCCTTTCATATTTATTAGCTATTTAAACCTTTGGAGGGCAAACTTGTAATTATCCAAATAGGACAAAACCTACATGCTTGGCCGGCCATGACTAGCCCCCCCCCCCCCCTCTTTCTTCTTCACTAAGCTACACTCTCTCTCTCTCTTCCAAATTCATTTCTTTCTTTCCAAGCTTTTCCTCCAACCTCCTCTTAGGTATGATTTTATTTCCTCCATTAATTCTCTTTTGCATATAGTTCTTCCACATTAAATGGAGAGGAGAAGATTCTCTTCCATTTGCCCACAACTTTGTAGGTTTTCCATAGAAAAAATAGGTTAAGGATTTATTAGGATTTAATCTTTTTGAGAGTGGTATATATATATATATATATACATATATATATATACATGTGTATTTATGTGTGTATATTTATTTATGTATTGGTGTGTGTTGTGTTGTCTGTAAGTATGCGTGTGTGTGTGAGTGTCCAGATATGTATAGATATATATATATATGTGTGTATTTGTAAATAGAAATGAGGAAGGAGAATAGAAAATAGGAAGGAGAATGAGAAGAATAGGAAGGAGAATGAGGAAGGAGAATAGAAAATAGGAAGGAGAATGAGAAGAATAGGAAGGAGAATGAGGAAGGAGAATAGAAAATAGGAAGGAGAATGAGAAGAATGGGAAGGAGAATGAGGAAGGAGAATAGAAAATAGGAAGGAGAATGAGAAGAATGGGAAGGAGAATGAGGAAGGAGAATAGAAAATAGGAAGGAGAATGAGAAGAATAGGAAGGAGAATGAGGAAGGAGAATAGAAAATAGGAAGGAGAATGAGAAGAATAGGAAGGAGAATGAGGAAGGAGAATAGAAAATAGGAAGGAGAATGAGAAGAATGGGAAGGAGAATGAGGAAGGAGAATAGAAATGAGGAAGGAGAATAGGAAATAGGAAGGAGAATAGGAAGGAGAATGGGAAGGAGAATGAGGAAGGAGAATAGGAAATAGGAAGAAGAATAGGAATGAGAATGGAAGGAGAATGAGGAAGGAGAATAGGAAATAGGAAGGAGAATGAGGAGAATAGGAAGGAGAATAGAAAGGAGAATGAGAAGGAGAATAGGAAGGAGAATAGGAAGGAGAATGAGAAGGAGAATGAGAAGGAGAATGAGGAGGAGAATAGGAGTTTGAGAATGAATCGGAGTTCGGGTAGTCGGATTGACTTGAAACTTGGGTGGCATGTTGGGTACACCCCACAATGTCATTTTGAGCCGATTTTTGGCTCGGTTGACCCAGAGTTGACTTTTTTACCCAAAAGTCAACCGTAAGTCAACACTTTGTCTAGATTTCACCAAATCCAAACTAGAGTTGACCAGTTGACCAAAAGTCACTGTTGGTCAACATTTGACTAGTTTTGACCTAGGGTTGACCTAGAGTTGACCCAGGTTGACCAGTTTGACCAAATCAACTGTAGCCAACTCTTGATCCCGTTTGACTTTCTTTGACTTGTTTTGACCCGTGATGCCTGGTATGACCTAGGATTGACTTGGTTAGCTTAGATTGCTTGATAAACTTGATTTGACCTAGATTGACTTGACCGGACTTAGTGTACTCAGTGAGACCTAGTTTTGACCTAGATTGCATATCCTTCATTGTAATCATTCCTAAACTTT
>JANAVB010039008.1:0-15000 GCA_029216955.1 Iris pallida
ACGGTGCAAATCGGGGGGAGCATGGAGATGCAAAAAGTGTGGGGATCTGATCCTCCTCTCTCTCTATATATATATATATATATTATATATATATATATATAATATATATAGAGAGAGAGAGAGAGAGAGAGAGAGAGAGAAGGTATACTCATTTTGTGCTGTCAGCCATCGTGGCTTGCCTTTGGTTCTAGGGAGCGGGATCTCATTTGTTGTTGTCCGCTTCGAGCTTCTGATTAATAAAATTTGTTTCTTCCAAAAAAACAAAAACAAAACAAAAACAAAAACAAAAACAATATATATATATATATATATATATAATATATATATATATATATATATATATATATATAGAGAGAGAGAGAGAGAGAGAGGATAGGCATCTCCACACTTTTTGCATCCCCAAGCATCCCCTATTTACACCTGTTGGATGTACTTTAAGTCATCTAATATATATATATATATATATATATATATATATATATATATATATATATATATATATATATATATATATATATATATATATATATATATATAAAGAGAGGATAGGCATCCCACACTTTTTGCATCCCCAAGCATCCCCTATTTACACCTGTTGGATGTACTTTAAGTCATCTAATCTTAACCCGCTTGGCCCGGGGGCCGTGGACGAACCACCAATGGTTAAGATTAGATGACTTAAAGCACATCCAACGGATGTGAACATGGGGATGCATGGGGATGCAAAATTGTGGGGATGCCTATCCTTCTCATATATATATGTGTATATAGATATATATATATTATATATAGATATAATAATATATATATATATATAGGACCAATCAGAACCCACCATGAACCGGCCCAGACCTCGCCCGGTCAGACCCGACCCAGTTTCTATCCTGGTTCGGGTCAGAGCTGGACTTGTTATGGGCTAGCTCGACTCGTCACCTCGTCGGACTATCCTAAGGACACATGTTAACATATTGATAAATGTTATTTCATATGGTACTTCCACTTTCTATCCTAAGGACATGTTAACATGTTGATAAATTTTCTTTTAAGATTTATGTGTCCAGTCTAATATCGCACCTCATGAACCAACTCCGGTTCGAATTATGGCACGTTCCCAACACAGCCAACATGACATACTTGTTGGCAGCCCTTAGATTTTTTTAGAAAAAATTATAAACAATAAAAAATTATTAAGTAGGGAATTTGTAATGGTGTTTGATGGATTATTGTCTATATTGAAGGATCAGAAATTTGAGGCAATTTTAGTCCCGGTTAATCCATATATCATCTAGTAAGCATGGTGGTTTTGGTTTGTTTTGGTTTGATTTGGTTGTAGAACTTTTCAAAAATCCACTATTAAGCAGTATATAAAAAAGAGCTCAAAATTAAAGAATGAAGTGCAGCAAAAAAAAAAAAGACTTTGTTCTTTCTAATTTTCCAATTCACATGTACAATTGTGCAACCTTGAAAAATGTAGGCTTAGTTATAACTGCCATCCAGTAATGCTATCCTGGCAGATGATCCCAGAAGATATCTTCCTAAAGGACTCTTTTGTCCGAGTTTTTTTTTTAAGGAAAAAATTGTATTTATTCATCAGAGGCAACAACCTCGTTAGCAACTAACTGAGCAATACAAGGAGGAGTCCCCATCTCATCACAGCCGATGAGATTGCTCAAAGAATGCAGCTAAACCATGAGCTACCATGTTACCAGCTCTACGAGTAAACCCAAACTCCACAGCTACCCTCAACTCTCGAATCTGCTCGCGGATAGACCTGATCAGGTCTCTGAGTCTCCACGGGACCTGTTCGACATCCCCTTTGAATATCCTCTGCACAATATATGAGTCACCCTCAATAGTCATTTGCTCGGCTCGAATCTGACTAGCTAGTATAACACCCTGGCGAACAACAATATCTCCGAAGAAGAGGCCGCTCAGCTCCGAATGTGGTAATATCCTCCGATACCTCCGATCTGGCTGCAAGGCAATTACCCCTCCCATCTCTAGCCACGGCAGCAGCAGCAATAGTAGATGATGAGATGCCCCGTCAATGTTAATTTTAACGCATCCAAAGGAAGGAGGCGTCCAACAATTAAGCATACGTAGTGACTGATCTCCTCCAGATGTTGAATTTGAGGGTTTGCACCTCCATAGTCAATGTACATGCTATTTGCTTCCTGGACAATCTTCTCAACTGACGGATGGGAGTTATTGAATACACAGTTGCACCGCACCTTCCAAATAGCCCATAGGATATACGCTCCTCTCCTCGCCACATCTTCACATTCCTTGTTCATCAACCAATCCCTCAAGATGGATTTAATATATATCCGCGGAGCTGTCAACTCGTAAGCAATGCTACTCGCGAACCAAACTGCTCTAGACAAATGACAATGGAAATAGATGGTTATCGTCTTCATCCTGCATGAGGCAGAGCGGGAAATTTGTATTAATACTGGGGATACGTCTGCTAAGTACGGAGAGCAAAGGGAGCGATTTTTGGAGGAGCCGCCATATGAAGATGCGAACTCTGGGTGCCACGTTACCCAAATTCCAGAGCTTGTGCCAAGTTTCTTTGTTAACATCCGCATGAGCGCTGGGCTCTCGCCTTCTAAACTCCTCATAGAGGGATTTGGGAGTAAACTTCCCATTACTAGCTTTTGTCCAGAGAAGTTCATCCTGTCCACCATCTCCCGATAGCGGGATTCTAGTGATTGCTGCCACCTCCAAAGGATTAAACAAGCTCTGAATCAGAGATGTGTTCCAGTGTTAGTAGTTGGACAAATGAGATCCTGCACAAACAATGCCCATTGCTCGGAATACTGCTCTCAGAAATTCGAAAACCCGGTAATGACGGGATCCATGGCTCATCAAGAATCTTGATCCATCCTCCATTTATTCTCCAACATATCCCGTCCTTCATAACCTGTCGAAGTTCCAGCATACTAGCCCACGTCGGTGACGCTCGTCTCGTCTTCTTGGCACACCAAATGGAGCGCTCTTGAAGGTACAGTCCCCTGAGCAGCCGTACCCAAAGAAGATCGGGGTACGCAAGAAACCTCCAAAGAAGTTTCCCTACCAAGGAAAGTTCACCCATTGGACATTCCGGATGCCCAGGCCGCCCTCTCTGGTTGGAGCGGCAATTTTCCTCCAGTTGATGAAATGCATCTTCCTCTCTTCAGTATCGTCCCCCCAAAAGTCCCTGCTGTTTAGTGAGTTTGCTACACAAGGAGTTTGATAGCAAGTTAGTCGACATATAATAAATCGGTATGGACCCCAGAGTTGCTTTTATGAGGGTGGTATGACCGGCATGAGAGAGTAACTTGGACTTCCATCCTTTGAGTCGAGCCGAGCACTTATCCATGATGGAGTCATTAGACCCGGCTCTGTGATTCGACATAATAAGCTTCTGTCCCAGGTACGTGTCTCCCTCCTTCATAATGGATAAGTGCATCGAGGAAGCTAACAGCTCCCTGTCATTTGCAGGAACCAAGTTGCTAAAATGAATGTTTGATTTATCATAGTTAACTGATTGCCCCGACCACTTCGAATATGTATGGAGAATGTTACGTACTGCTTCTAATGATCCGATTGTAGCATATCCAAAGATCAAGATATCATCGGCAAATAGCAAATGAGAGACAGCGGGTACATACCTGTTAAGTCGAACACCCTGGAAGAGGTTGTCCCTTTCATATTTTTTGAATAAACTGGAGAGGACTTCAGAGCATAGAACATATATGAATGGAGATAGCGGACATCCCTGGCGAACTCCTCTCACATGTTTAATGAATCCCTCCGGTGACCCATTTAAGAGAACTGAGTAAGTAGGTGATTCAATACAATTCATAATCAGTTCATTTGCTCTCCCTCGAATACCTATGCCAAGAAGAACTTGTTTGATGAAAGACCATGAGAGTCGGTCATAAGCCTTCGACATATCTAATTTCAATGCATACGAATTTTTCCTCCTTGGTAGATATTTCATGTTGTGAAAAATTTCCTGTGCGATGATAATGTTATCTGTTATTTGTCTTCCTGGGAGGAAAGCATTTTGATTGGGCGAAATAATCCTGGACAACACCGGTTTGATTCTGTTTGTCAGGATTTTGGCAATAACTTTGTACGCCACATTGCAAAGAGCAATAGGCCGATAATCCGTCGGTGAAGTGGGATGGTCCTTCTTTGGGATCAGAGTAACATGAGTGTGATTCATCATTGGAGGAAGTTTAGACTCCTTGAAGAAACTGTGAACCGTTTGGGTCAAATCCTCACCGATTACTGACCAGTATCTTTGATAAACAATTGCTGGAAAGCCATCAGATCCTGGGGCCTTTAGTGCACCCATACTTTGAATGGTTGTCTTGATCTCATCAAGGTCAGGGATGGAACTGATATAGGAATTCTCTTCTTCTGTAATGACTTCGTTTGAAAGGAACGTTGGGTCCATTGCCGTGGATTCGTCAACACACAGAATGGCTTTGAAGTGGTTAACAAGAGTGTTTGCAATGTAATCATGGTCATACACCCATCTGCCATCGGAACATTTGATCGCTCTGATTTCATTCCATCTTCTCCTCAAAGTGGCTCTTGTATGAAAGTATTTTGTTGCTATCGCCTTCTTTGATCCATTGGCATCTGGATCTCTGCCGCCAGTAGGCTTCTTCTATAGCTTGTAATTCGTTAATTTCAGCAATAAGCCTCCGCTCTTCAGCTAGCGACTCCTCCGAGACCTGTTTAGATTGAATAACACTAAGGCGATTATAAATCAGCAAGGCGGATTTTAATATTACCAAACTTCGTGTGGCCCCATTGGTGCATCGTCGAGAGTGTAAATCTCAGTTTGTGCCCCAATGATGGATCCTTGTGGGCGCTGGTCTCTTGCCAAGTACGTTTAAGCAAGTCGGGGAAAGAGTAGTCTGACATCCAGTGTGATTCGAACCGTAACGGACGCTTTGTCCTGGTTTGCTTCTTACAGGTGTTGAGTAGGATGGGTGCATGATCACTATTAATACATGGGAGAGATGTTACCGATGTATTAGGGAAGGAGCAACACCATTGCGCAGTAGCCATGGCTCTATCCAGTCTTTCTCTGATGTGGTGTCTCACCCCATGTCGGTTGGACCATGTGTATGCAGGTCCGACACACCCAAGATCTATCAAACCACAATGATCTATCATCTGCTTGAATGCATTGGCTGTACGGTGATCAAAACCGCTGCCTCCTTTCTTTTCCTCCGGCGACAACGTAGCATTAAAATCACCAATGCAACACCACGGGACGACGAAACTCTCAGTCATTTCTACAATCTGTTTCCAGAGTTTGATTCTCTCTTTTTTCTTTGGGTTCCCATATGTGCAGAGGAGGTTCCATTCTGATTGACCATTCATGGCTTCAACACAAAGGAGGATGAGATTCTGAGAGTGGTACGAGACTTTCGCGGAGATGGTGGAGTCCCAACCAAGCCATAAGCCTCCTGCATGGCCGATTGGGTGTACGGGAAAGAAATTTGCATATCCTAAAAGAGGGAGGATACGCTCTGAATACGAGGGTGGTGAGATGGTTTCTGAGATGAAGAAGATGGATGGGCGTGTGGCGAAGAGGAATGAGCGCAGAGTTTGGACTGTCGAGGCATTCCTCGCCCCTCGACAGTTCCAAGATAGGATTAACATGGCCCTTGCGGCTGTTTGAGGTCAGCCGCCACGAACTTATCGGTGGATGATTGATCAGTGAGAGAGGATCAAAATTTCTTGTTGCTGGTACGCATCAGTGTAGGAGCCGCACTGCGCTTCTTTGAGGTGGGTGATGCAGATGGTTTCATAGATGTAGCTTTACGGGCTCGACGTTTCCAAGAGTTTACTGAGTTGAGCCGGTCGATAAACGGCACCAGAGTCAAGCTTTGTAGGGACAGATTCGTAATCGGACTCATGAAGTAGAGACCTTTGCTGAAGATAGGGCAATCCGTAGTATGATCCTCCATAGATTGTGCTGGATTGACCAGGAGCATGTCTTTATCTCCTGATCCCATATATGTCAATGTCTGAAAGCTTTTGCTGCTGACTTCATTGGTCTCCCCTTCCATATCATTCTGATGTGTATTCTCTGAGCAGGACTCATGATGAGCCTTCATTTGTTGACATAACCACTTCATCTGGGCCATATCCTTTGTGACACAGGAATGGTCGTTCATCATATGCATGATGGGGATCGGAGTCAACACTCGAAAACTGGGAGTATTACGAGTATCCTCATCGCAGCCTATCCTTACATCAATACCATCACCCTGGCGATATTGAGGCTCTTTAGATAGTTGTGATTCGTTCACTGATCCAGGACCTGAAGACTCATGGCCGCCCGCTACATCATTGTGAGAGGGCATAGCATTAGTATTTCTTCTGTGAGGCGGCGTATATTTAACCAATTGATTAGAAGTGTGTGATGCATGAGGGGATGAGTTTCTGCGCCTGGGTAGAGTCTCTTCAGCAGAGGATTTCTCTTTGCTGATGTTCGCTGTATCCTCAGAAACTAAAGAAACACCCCTACGGACGAAAGCTCTAAGGGCTTCTGCTCGGAAGTCGATCTCATTGACTCTGGGTCGAAGGAGTTCTTTAAGTCTGTCTTTCTCCTCTTCTGTCCAGTCTTCCCCTATGAGGGTTTCGAAGTTACGGCGCTCCGAACAGAAGTCGTAAGCATGACCCAATCAAGCACAGAAGGTACACAAACGGGGGAGCCGTTCATATCTAGCTTCAACCATTCTCATATCACCCCCATCTATCATCATCGGGACTATTTTCTTCAATGGTTTTTGATGTCGATGATAATTTTGATGCGAGCAAAAGTAGTCCATTGGATCTCTTTGCATCAGAAATACGCCTTGGGGATCCAATGGCCTCCGCGATCCTGGTGATCGCCTTGCGGTTTAAGAACTTCGGGGGTATCTTGTGGAGTTGGACCCAGAGATCTGCCATGTTGAATTTGTATTCCTCCGGTAGTTTTCCTGGATCACACTTCTCGATTGAAGAAGATCATCGTTAATGCTCCATGGGGCCTCGAGAAAAATATTGTTGACTTCTTCGGGCGAGTCTACTCTTGCCAGAAAGGACCCTGTTTCGATATCGAGGTCTGAGATATGCACCGGCTCCTTCGTTTTCCATATCTTGGCAAGAATAGATGCTAGGGTAGATTTTGAAAACTCCTTTGAGAATAAGGTTTAACGGCCAAAGTAGAGGCCCAATGAATGGGTATAGAACTCTCTCTAGCCGTTAATGATATCGCTTCAGCGGGTCCTTGCATGCTGAACAGGGAAGCCATCTTTTCTACTACTTCTCGATAGGAAGCCATGGAATATAACGAGTGGAGACGAAGACGGCGGACAGAACGATTGCAGTTGAGGGGAGGGTTAGGTTGAAAAAACGTGGGCGGAGGGAAGGAGATGGATGGGCAGAGGAAGATGCAGGGGGGCAGTAATGGGGAACGCAAAGCCCTAGGGTTTTGCAGTCGACAAAAACCTTGGGTTTGCGAGTTGCAGCTAGGAAATAAGATGTATTATTATGCCCCAGCCCACGAGCATAATAGTAAAAAGGCGTAGGGTTGAGCATGATTTGGGCCAAACTTCAAATCTAACTGAGAGTTATGTTCGGTTTGAAATTGTTTTTTTATCAGGTTCACTTTCGGTTTTTGAAAATATTAAAAAATTATATATATATTATATATATATATATATATATATATATATATATATATATATATATATATATATATATATTATATATATATAGATATATATATATATATATATATATATTAGGGTAACGGATCAACCCCTCGCGAAAACCGTAAGGGTAATTGTAATTGTGTCAAACGTCCCCACTGTAAATCGATCTCCCACACCTACACCGCAATCGGCATGCATTATGGTTTCCTTCACATTAATTTTTCCACAGAATTAAATGTGCTTCTTCAGTTGCTCGAACCTGCAACCTCTAGGGGGATATCCCTCACTCTAACCACATTAGCTAGTGAGTCAAAGACTGAGGGTCAGTCTATCGGTCCCATGACAGTGATCGATCTCCTGGTGGAGGTTGCTCTACGGATCCGATTTTGACGACTGGTTGTTTGCCAAAGTTCCACGGAGCGACATTGGTTTCAGCAGTTTGAAGCCAGGAAGGAGATAAAGGTTTTCAACAAACTAAATATGAGGCAGGTGCATCTCCATTCACACAGTTCATGGGGAGCTGGGTAATCGACGGTGTGCACAATACATGATGTTCTGCTCGAAGGTGCATGTGTATGGAGGAGCGTTAGTGTCGGACACGAAGGTGGACAAGTTTAGGAGTTCGAATCTCAGGAGGACCGTACCGTTCGCTTAGTTGGGCCAGCCAAGGGTGAAGAAGTTCGACGGAACGGTAGTACGTTCTGGTGGAAGATAGAAGTCGAGGACAGGCAGCCGAGACTTACGGTAAGGATGATTATCGGAGACTTCGGTCTTGATCGTGTTATTGATATTGGCAGGATCCCAGTACAGAAGGTACTATGTATGTCAGCTAGCGTCGACGTGACAGTCGAGGAGCTGGAGATGAAGTAAGATGCAAAGCAGCTCAGGGGGTCAGAGATCGGTGGCATGGGGAGCAGGAACCCTATCGCGGGGCGACATACATGGAGTCCAGTTGAGGATCCATGGGGTCAACATACATGGAGTTCAGACTAGAGGAACGCAGTATGACCCTAACCGGAGTTGACCCATGAGGTACGATATTGAATTGGACACATATGCCTTAAAAGCGAATTCTCCTGTAAGGCCTGAAGTAATCCCAATTTACACCATATGATCCCACCTCTTAACCGATGTGGGACTAAATTACCAACTCCATTGTCACCTTCCATTTGATCGTTCAACCGAAAACGAGATACAATCCAACAATCTCCTGTAAGGCCTGAAGTAATCCCAATTTACACCATATGATCCCACCTCTTAACCGATGTGGGACTAAATTACCAACTCTATTGTCACCTTCCATTGAGTGTTCAACCGGAAACGAGATATAATCCAACAATCTCCATCAAAGCTTTTTCCACTGACTGAGCAATCCCGCTAGCTGAGCACCCCTACTCGTTTTCGCTAACCAAACAACCTTAGCACACTCTGGCTACCTTTGCTCGTTCCCGCCAACCGAGCACTAGGAGTAGGACTACAAATGAGCCAAGCCATTCACAAGCTGCTCGAAGCTCGACTCGATAAAAGCTCGTTTGAGCTTGGTTCCTTTAGTAGACAAGCTGAGCTCAAGCTTCATTTTCAAGATTGTTTAATAAACAAGCCAAGCTCAAGCTTAGAAGTACTCGGCTCGTTTGAGCTCGCAAGCTGGCTCGTTTATGAGCTTGCGAGCTAGCTTGTTTAGGAGAGCTCGTTTAGGAGAGCTCATTTAGGAGCTCATTTGTTCTTTGTTGAATTCTAATTTTATATATATTTGTATAACAATATGGTTGTGTGCATTATATATTTATATGTCCTTAATAATTGAGATACTAAGGAACTTTTTTAATTAGATTTTTATAAATAAATTGTTACTATTATAGGTACTTGAATTCAAACCTAACTAACTTAAAATCGAGCTCGTTAAGCTTGAAATCAAGCTTAATGATCTTGAAATAAAGCTGAGAGAGCTTGAAATCAACCTTAACGAGCTTGATTTTGAGCTTATCGAGCTTGTTTATCAAGTCAAGCTTAATGAGCTTGAAATAAAGCTGACGAGCTTGAATCAACCTCAACGAGCTTGATTTTGAGCTTATCGAGCTTGTTTATCAAGCTTGCTTATCAAGCCAAGCTCGAGCTCAAACCAAGCCAAGCTCAAGCTTAATATAAACAAGCTCAAGCCAAGCTCAAGCTCCAAAATAAAATACTTATCAAGCTCGAGCTCGATTAATTCTAGTCAGCCAAGCTCAAGCTTATAAAATCTTGGCTCGGCTTGGCTCGTTTGCAGCCCTACCTAGGAGATTCAACATATTGTCATCTCGAACCCTTGCTCGTTCCCGCTAACCAAACAACCTTAGCACACTCCGACTACCTTTGCTCATTCCCGCCAGCCGAGCACTTAGGAGATCCAACATATTGCTTATTCCCACAAGCCGAGCACCTAGGAGATCCAACATATTGTCATATCGATCCATTCGACCACAGAATTAAACCAGACACGTTCATCCACATCACAATTGTGTGCCAACCACAATGTCTTACTCCATCTTAGGCTCGTCAAACCCACTTTTAAAAGCCAATTCGAGTAGTTTGTAAGCACTATGAACTTTGGGATTATTTTAAATTATTTTTAATTAATTATTTTAATAATTTATACTTTATTTTAAATTACTGACTATAAATATACTTTGTCGTATATTTTATTTTTGAAGCACAACATTGTCCAATTTCCTGAAACAAAATTTATATTCGTGTTCTAGACGAGTCCACTTTTATTTTGGTGTATCATTTCCCACTCAGACACATCTCCTTATGCACTATTTGTAATTTCATAACATTTGGGCATAATTTGTAACTCAAACCTAAGCTTTGCACCTATGTTCCTTCTAATCGAAAATTTAAGACACAACTTCGACATGTTCATTGCAATCATTATATGACCATGACATTATATTAAGCTTAAGACATCCATGACATTTGTGTCACACCCAATTAGACTTATGCATACTTTCTATTTATTGCAAATCTCAATGACACAATCTCTAGTCCTAATGAGCTACAGGTTTGACTTAGTAGTCTAGACTAAACCCAGACACTTGCACACCCTCACATGGTCCATGTCATATACCATACACTATTGTACTCTCTACAAAATACCAAACTCCAAGGTTCACAACTCAAAATCTTACATCTAAACTTTAGAAAAATAATTTCAGCTTTGCACCATTTGGAATAGACCCAACTCTACACCTCACCACTTAAAACCTAATGGATGATGTGTCACGACCTGCACCCGGGATAAGGGTACGAGTGCGTAACAACGCCTAGCCCTACGCCGTAAAAATGGCGTAGAACGCTGTAGGTCTGCTAGCTAACAAACATATATATAACCTGTCATCTCCCTACTGAGGATATAATATGAAATACTGATAATCTCAATCACAATCTAGTAGGAAGGATCATGGCACGAAATCAAGATAGATATAAATCACAAAGTGCAATATCCAGCTCAACAAAGAGAAAGAGAGTCACAAAGTAATATAGTTATAAAATATCTGTAATAATAACATGCATAGAGTAGCAATTTGGAGACAGAGTCCAGTCCAAAATCCTAGTCTAACTGAGCAACAACTAAAGCCTCATAAGCCGGGGCTAATCCCTGCTGGAACAGGGTCTCCAAATTTATGTCCACTACGTCATGAGGACCATAGTAGGTACAACAGTCCTCCTCACCATCATTTATAATATTTTGTCAACATATCCAGTCAGGATGGAACGAGCACAATCAACTAACAACAGTTTCACAAGATAGGATAAAGCTACAAGACGGTAAATATAGACTACATACAGGAGTAACAAAAATGTACATGCAAGTATCATGGCAAGGAAAGTTGTAAACTAGAGCTAAAATAAGGGCAAGTAAAACTGATCATGGCATGTACAAGAATCAAGAATCATCTATCTAGGTGTGTTAGTTTTAGCTTCAATATGTGGCCGGCTTGGGTCTGAACAAGGTCTAATGATCTAGCCAATCATACGTGGAGTGTATGATTGGTATTCACAAGGTCTACAAGAGTAAACAAGGCGGATAATGGCCACACATCTACACTAATACTCCTCGCCCCCGACTGGTAGAGTGGATCCAAATAAGACATGTTACGATACAGAATTCTACGAGAAGGGAGAAAGTCTCCTCGGTGTCCATATACTGCACAAGAACTACAAGGGACTTGCACAAGATATACCAAGATAACAAGGAATAACATCTCATATCGGGATCCATGAATACCAATCCGAGTGACCAATGTGTCAAGAACAAGTATATCTATACTAAGTACATGAATTATAACTGTTACCGTAAATTAGAAAAGTTATCAGAGAATATACTTGCCTATGATATGATAGAAAATATCAACTGAGTCCAATACAATGCCTCGAGGACCTAAAGATAGAATATTATATCAATATAATATTCTAAAAGTAAAAGCAAGTCAAACTAAGTCATACTAAGTCAAACCAAGTCAAACTAGGTCACATAAAGTCAAACCAAATCAAAGGTCGACCTACAATTGACTTTTGGTCAACTGGTCAACCCCCAAACCCATCTAGGTCAAACTAGGTCAATAATTGACTTACAGTTGACTTTTGGTCAACTGGTCAACTCTGATCAACTCCTAGTCCATTCTAGGTCGGTGTTGACTCGTAGTTAACTTTTGGTAAAAATAATCAAACTTGGTCAACCGAGGTCAAGACTAGGTCAAGTATCATATTCATAACAATTACCAACCTAATTCTAACTATATCTTATAATGTTAACCTCATTATCTATCACGACCCGTACCCAGTGTAAAGACACGAGAAGTGGATACGTCCAGCCTACGCTGTAGTGTCGACGGTAGAACGCTGTTCCAGGTCACAATTAAATCTATCACAAAATGATATACTCTCCAAACGGAGGATAATCACAAGAGGATACAATCTCAATCACAAAACTAGAAGTAGATAATCAGTACGATAATATAGATATGAAATCCACAAGAGAAATACAACAAAATGAAAAGTCTCGGTGTTATCAACACCATAAATAATATCTCAATACAATCTCAAATGTCTCATAAAGCTAGATAATAAGATAAGTCTAGACTAAGCTAATAGTAAGTCCTCAGCGACTACTGGATCCTCCTGAGGGTCCAGGTCACCTGTGTCAACTAGGCCTGCTCCATAGTAAGTATCGCAGCATTCTTCATCATCTGTAATATTTTCAACAGGTCCAATCAGGACATGAACGAATACATATCTCTCACACAGATTATAACATGAAAGAAAATAAAACAAGCTATAGAATAATATACATGAACTGCTGTAAAGAAATGAGACTGTATAAGAGAACATGATATATGGAAATAGATATACATGATATAATAAGAGAACTAAACTAACTACGTGGTGTAGAGCACAATCTAGTTATGTAAACTGGCTTAGGTTATACATGACTTAGATCTAGTTTAAAGTTGTACATGATAAGGGTATAGATCACATAACCAAATAAATACTCCCCCTGTCCCCAATCAGTACACAAGGATCTGTTCTGGTTATGTTATTGCACATAAAAGTCGTGTGTCACATGGATAACTAGTCCACATGATCACTGGGTTATACATGAAGACTCACATGATCATGAGTGTACATGAATGTCACATGAGTATACATGAATAAATACGAATACAATGAGTAGACAATGCACATGATAAAGTACATGAGCAAAATATACCCGATGTATCCGAGGGGATAACATCGCATGAAGAGATCCATATAGTACTAATCCATGAGTGACAGCAACAAGTAAACTAGTCTATAACAAGTAAATATGTCCAAGCAAGAATGAAACGGTCAGAGAATGTACTCGCCTGGCAATCCAAGCTGCTGATGAGGAAGTGTAACTGAACTGGAGTGATGTAATCCTATTTAAAACAACCATAAGTCACAACAAGGTCTAAAATATCATAAGAAAAGTCTACAATGTAATTCTACATGATTCTGGGTCCTTCTAGGTCAAAGTCAACCCTTAGCCAACTCTGGTCAAACCTGGTCAACTCTGGTCAAACTTGGTCAACTATAAGTCAACTATTCCGTTTACTAATTTTTAGGTCAAGCACAAGTTTTTAAGTCATTCTAAGTTCGTTTGAGTCGATTTGGATAAAGTTTGACCCAAAGTTGACTTTTGTCAACTTGGTCAACATGTCGGTCGACTTGGCCATTCTAGGCTCATTGAGTCAATCCTAAACTGACTCAATACTCCCTAGGTTACCTTCACAAGCAAATAATTACAATATATATATTAAAGAAAATCCCCTCATTATATTAATGGCGGCTCAAAACTGCAGACGAAACCGTATATAAGGCGCAAAATGCCGAAGCCTATACAGGTATACCACAAAAAGAAGGGGGTGGGCAGAGAAATAAAACAAAAGTCAAGGGCTAGGGGGGAACACCGACCAGAATGCTTTCGAACAGTGGGAGCATAGGGTAATCCGCTAACGGCATTGGCGGACAACCCGCAGGAGCTAGTCTGCCGAGTATAGGTGACCTTCGAATCTCGCCTTGTTACGATTCTTCCATATGACCCAAGTAGCGGCCGTTGCGACGATCTGGTGACCGTGGGAGGCAGAGCCCCAGGAAGCCAGTAGATCGTGGAAGCGGCCACCGCCCTGCTCGATGCTGAAAAGCTGGTTAAGGGTTGTCCAAGTCCTGTCTGGCAGCGTCTCCTGGCAGAAGATGTGATCGACAGTCTCCGTCTGACGCTCGGAGCAGCAGGAGCAAGCTGACGCTAGCTAAACCTGATGGTGTTAAGGATGTCGTCTGTCGGCAGTTTCTTTCTGATGACTCTCCATATGAGGAAGGACCACTTCTTAGGGATGCAGGAGTGCCAAAAGTGTACAATAGGGATGAACGGCTGACCGGCTCCCTGGATAGCATTTCTCGTAGACCTCACCGGAAAAGCCTCCGATGCCTCGTGGGACCATCTCAACACATCCTCCTCGTCACTTATGTGTAACCCTCTCTCGCGGATGCCATCAGCCGCCACGTTACCGGACCACTGAAGAACCAGGTCCCAGTTCCAGTCGTCGGTAGAGGGGTTCCACAAGTCTCTGATCCTACAATCTCTCGGGGTTTCCGTACGGTTCGTAATCAAGCTGTCTCCTACCCAGCGCTCAAGGAATGGGTTGGAGTCGCCCACTCCCAGTTGGAGACACATCGCAGGTTCGGCAAGGTCACGGCCGATAAGGATCCGGCGCCAAGCCACCGAGGATCT
>JANAVB010039008.1:20000-43811 GCA_029216955.1 Iris pallida
CAAACAACTTCATTTCCACTACAAAACCCCCTTCTAAACACCCTCTAATCACTCCAAAATTCCACTCGAAAACCACTCCAAAAACAATCACACTCCAACCCACTTCTCATAACCACTCTCCACACTATCAACCAAACACTCAACCACAACCACCAATTAGATAGATATGATTCCCCCACTCTCTCTACACCTATCAAACATCACCACACACCCACATACATATCAAACATATATAGAAATGTCCAAAATTCCACTATTTAATAATGTGAAATTTGACACATTGATACATACAAATATGATATGTAGGCCTAAAACACATGTCCAAATTTGTAGGGTACCTAATGTAACCCATGGGGACCAATCCTAACATGATTAAACTACCCTCTAATCAATCTAAAACTGAAATTAGACATCAATATGTCCTCTTTGACATTTTTACAAGCACTTGGTGTGCCATCTTTGGAATCTCTCTATGGGACACAACTATATTCATGCAAACACCAAAAAAGGACTCTAATGAGCCTCTACAACATTCTATATGGTAATCTATCATGTGGGGTGGATTCTTATGGATCAAAACCACAAATATTATATAAAATGATAAGAGGGAGAGAAATCTACCTATTGGAAGTTATTTCCCAATGAAAACTCCAAAGGACACGGAGCTGACACGGACTCTTCTTCCAAATGGACACCCTTCCTTGCTTCGACTCCACAAAAAATTGTAGCTCCTTCTCCTTGCAAGAATGAGAGAGTTTGGTGGAGAAAAGAGAAGTTTTGAGAGATGAAAGTATGAGATTTGTTCTCAAGTTTTGGGAGGAACCCTAAAATGGAATGAAGGCTATGTTGTGAAATAAAAGAGATGAAGAAACCCCTCTCCTAGTGGCCGACCCTATTAGGCTAGGTTTAGCCATGTTGAAATGACAATGATGCCCCTCTATGAGTCTCCTTTGGCTAATTAATTGAATGGAATAGGTTGGGGTCAAAAAGGTCAAGTTTAAGTCATTAATCTAACCATTTTAATTAATTGAGATTTGACTAATTACACTAACATAAATAGTAAAATTTGTGGGCCATGGCTAACTAATCTTGGGGTTCCAACTAGAGTCTTAACTACCCGGATTACTAACTCAAGTCAAAACGAGACAAAACTGAATCCCTGCTAAAAATCCCCAAAAACATAATATACAATGAATAAATATTCACAAATATTCTAAATTTGAAAAATGAAAATTTTATCCTTATTTTAAAAAACTGGTATTGACAAGTCTACCCCCTTTAAAATAATTTCTTCCTCAAAATTGAAGGCAAAATTATCACATCAAACAAAAACAAAACAAGGAAAATAAAATTCTAGCTCAAGGCTCGAATAGGTAAGGAAATCGCTCCCGCATGTCTTTCCTCTCTCCCAGGTAAATCACTTGGAGAGTGATGCCTCCATACGACTCGAACCAAAGGAATGACCTGGTTCCGGAGCACCTTCTCCCTTCGGTCCAAGATCTCAATCGGCTGCTCTGGATAACTGAAAGTTGGTCCAATCTCGATCTCAGAGTGGTCTAAAGCGTGACTGGGATCTGCCACATACCGTCTCAGCTGCGATACGTGGAACACGTTATGCACTCCCTCTAGTACAGGCGATAACTCTAGTCGGTATGCCACTGCACCGATCCTCTCTAAGATACGAAAAGGTCCAATGAATCGCGGACTAAGCTTCTCGCCTCCACCAAAGCGAATCGTGCCCCGCGTCAGGAGAAATTTGCAGAAACATGAGGTCACCCACCTAGCACAAATATTAAATCTTGATCTAAAACAATCACAATCAGACTCAAACAATAGAAAAATCTAAACTATACCTCAAACTCCAAAGGTCTCCGGTAGCTATCGGCCCAATGTCGCTGCTTATCCTGCGCCACCCGAAGTCTATCTCTGATAACTCTGACCTTCTCCGTCGCATCCATAACCATCTCAGGACCAAGCAAATCCCTCTCACCGACATCATCACAAGCAAAGGGAGTATGGCACCTCTGTCCGTATAGAGCCTCAAATGGTGACATCTCTATACTAGCTTGGTAGCTGTTGTTGTAAAACAACTCTACCAAGTGAAGATGGTCCTCCTAAGAACCCCCAAAGACCAGAACATAGGTATAAAGCATATCCTCGAGAGTCTGAATAGTCATCTCCAACTGTCCGTCTGTCTGAGGGTGGTATGCGGTACTGAACTTGAGCCGAGTGTCCAAAATAAGATGTAAACTCCTCCAGAAGTGGGAAGTGAATCGACTATCCCGATCTGAGACTATACTCACTGGAACCCTATGCAATCGAACTATTTATAGTACGTACATCTCCGTCAACTTCTTCGTAGACAAACCCACTTTGAAAGGCATAAAGTGGGCTGATTTGGTCAATCGATCAACAGTGACCCAAATCGCATCTTTTCCTTCTGGAGAACGCGAAGTCCAGACACAAAGTTCGTAGTGATATTCTTCCAATTTTACTCCAGAAAGGGTAGTGGCTGTAGCAGACCAACTGGCCTCTGTCTCTCGACTTTCACCTGCTGGCACACCAAGCACCTAGAGACAAACTGTCACGCCCCAGTACTGGAATACGGAGACGGACTAGGCCAGCTACTCCTTATGAGGTATGCAAACGTCATACGACGATCATAGGCTGTCAAAAGACAAGGGGTGCATGCTACAATCACGTCTCTTATGGTCTCCCAGAGCATCTATGTCTCAATCATTCAAGCAAGAAAATAAGAATTAATGAGCAAATGAAATAAAGCAGTAAGGCATCATCGACGCTTTCATCAAAATGATCATAGGGATCTAGCTTTTTAAGTTAGCTAGCCCAGAGAGCCATAGGTACATAGTCGTATTCAGCTGCAGTCTGATTTAATTACAATTATGCAAAAGACAAAAATATCCAGATTAACTGGCTAAACAGGTGTCGGTGGCTAAACGCCAGAACATAAGTGATAAAAACTAGAGTGGTGGAGAAGAAACCCACTCAAGTCCCCCGCCATCCATGCTCCTAGTATGCACCATTGACGTCAGGGAGGAAGGTCGGATCCTTAGGCTCTGCTACGTGATCTGGCCAAACAAAACTAGCGGGATCAGCCCCGAATAGCAAGTACCATAAGGGAGCACAAAGGAGTAAGATAAAACCCAAGCATAAAATAATAATACAAGTAATAATAAAAGCTTCCGGTCGTAACCTCGGTCCATAGCCTGTCACAGCACGATAGCCCAACCCAATAACCAAACAAGGACATGGGTTGGACCACGCACCATGACAGTCCATGTCCCTCTGCTACTAACGGAAGTTACTAGGCACAATTAAGTTATTTTTCAAGTGGCCATTCATTCCTGCAGCTTTCTATAATTGGCGTAGTTATCTCCTCGATACTGATTAAAGGGATACTCAGATCATTTCAACCCAGCAGGGCTAGCCAAACAATTAAAGATATAGCACCTTGATTATGCATCGGTCCCTCGGAGGGCTACCGCGCTAAAACATATAACATATAGCTCATAGAAGTAGGATATAGCCGTCCGCTATAGGAGAATGAAACCATATCCGTAGCAGCTAACCCGACACGTCAGGACTGGACCTGGGGTGGCTAGTATGGCACGATCTCGGGATTCTTTCCTCCCAATGCATCTACTAAGTTAGTTGCCTAGTTAATCCCTAGGTTATCCTCGGAGTTCATATGTCATGGTCACATGCTCAGTCCCTTAGATGTCGTACATTGTATGAGTACCCCAAGAAGGAATCCGTACTGGCTCATAGAGTCATACGTATGTACCCCCTTCTTGGTATAATGCAACACACAACACATACTACGTCATTGCTGCCGACCATTCGCTATGTAAATGCTAGGATTCTTGGAGGTACTGGCAGGTATCACGTAGGAACACTTAGCACATAGAATAGCACCTCGGTGCTCACATAGATCGTACCTTAGTACACACATAGGTTATCCAGCACTCGCATAGGTAGTCAGATAAGGAATGAGGACTAAGACACAAAGACTCATGCGGCCAAGGCTCATACGGCCAAGCTGCGTACGGCCAAGGCTCATGCGGCCAAGGTAGCAGTCTGCATGACCTCATGCGGCCAAGCAATGAAGGTCGCATGACTGGCTCATACAGGACGAGCAGTGATGTTCGTATGATTTCATACGGCCAGGGGTCATGCAGCCGAGCAGTGAAGTCCGCATGACTTCATGCGGTCAGGGGTCATGCGGCTGAGCAGTGAAGTCTGCATGACTTCATGCGGCCAGGGGTCATGCGACCGCAGGAATTCATGCGACAAGACTTCATACGACCAAACTGCTCATCTTCTCTAAAAAATCTGAGAAGATGAGCTATGGAAGCCATAGCTTCCAAGCTCTGTCCACCCTCCGATTTAAGTCAAAAATTGGACTTCCATAGGTCAAATGGGGTAGAACGAAATTTTTTACAACATGGAACAACTAGATTTTAAAAACGAACAAGTTTAATAGATCAAAATCAAAGAAAATCGAGAATGACATAAACTTAGATCTACAAGAATTTATCCATTAAAATCAAAAATACTAAGCACTAAACTTGTAGAGGATGATAAGAAGAACAATAGAGACAAATAATATCAAAGGAAAAAATCAAGAATAAAAATGCACAAATCTCCACTTTTGAGCAAGTTGCACTTGCCTAAGTGGGTTGGTGGTTGAGGGAAATAAATAAGAGAGTAAATGAGAAAAGGGTGTGGAAGAGATTATTTATAGTAGGTGAGGGTTGGCTTAAGAAAACCCTAATATCTTAACATGCTCTAACCATTCCACTAATGACATGCTTAAAAGCTATATGCAACAATTAATAAATAATAAATAGAATTATGCACATGCTAAATACAAGATACCATATACAGAATTTATGAAAGAATTCGTATATCGGGATCGGGGAGTGACATCTCTACCCTCCTTAGAAAATTTTGTCCTCGAAATTTCTGCCAAGACAAGATAGAGAAATCAAAGAAAGCAAGATACTAATTACAAGGCTAACTATGCATGAAATCTCATCAATTTTAACAGGCATTAGAGAACAATCATCCACCCTAGTGGGTGCAACAGGGTAATATATTACAAAGGCATAAGGATAAATATACCTTCTGAGTCAAAAAAGTACGGATATCGAGATCTAATCTCATCATCGCGCTCCCATGTCGACTCCCCCGGTGAGTGATGGCTCCAAGCGACGCAGACAAGATTAATAGTCCGGTTCTTGAGCACCTTCTCTCGCCGATCCAAAATAGATACGGGTTGCTCCTCGTAAGTTAGGTCGGTACCGACGACCAGCTCAGAATGATCGAGAATGTGACTCGGATCTGGGACATACCTACGCAATTAAGATACATCACGTAGCAAAGGCGGAAGTGTAAGACGACGAGCAACATTGCCTACCCGAGCGAGAATATCAAACGGACCAATTTATCTCAGACTAAGCTTTCCTCGGGTTCCAAATATGATGATACCCCGAGTAGAAAAAATTCACAAAAACACTTGGTCACCAACACCAAACTCTAGAGGCCTAAAATATTGATCTACCCAGTGTCGGTGTCTGTCATGCGCAAGTCGAAGCCGCTCTCTGATCAACTTAATTGTCTCCACTGTCTGTATGATCATCTCCGGTCCCAATAATTTTCGTTCTTCCACATCGTCCCATGCTAGAGGGGACCTGCATTTTCTTTTATATAATGCTTTAAACGGTGCCATCTGTATACTTGCCTAATAACTATTATTGTAAGAGAACTCTACTAAATAGAGATAATCTTCCCAAGTTCTGCCAAAATCTAAGGTACAAGCCCGTAACGTATCTTCCAAGGTCTGAATGGTTCTCTCTGACTGTCCGTCCGTCTGCGGGCAATATGCTATACTGAACCTCAATTGGTACCCAAACTTTGATGCAAACTCCGCCAAAAGTGGGAGGTGAATCGTGTGTCTCGATCTGATACTATGGTGACTGGAACACCGTGCTGCCTCACAATCTACTTTATATAATTTTCTACCAACTGCTCAGTAGACTAAATCTGAAGTCTCCACATCTGAACCTCTATGCCAGAACAATCACCTCGATACCCAAACTATCCAGATCAACCAAAAGATGACGATCTGCCATCAAATACTAGCGACTGGATACCTGCTCAAGGCATCAGCAACTACATTGGCCTTCTCTGGATGATACTGCAACGAGATATCGAAGTCCTTCATCAGCTCATTCCACCGTCTCTGCCGTATGTTTAACTTCTTCTAAGTGAACACGTACTTCAAGCTTTTTTAATTCATGAAGATCTCAACTCGCTCTCCGTACAGGTAATGCTTCCACAACTTTAAAGCAAAGATAACGGCTGCCAACTCCAGATCGTGGGTAGGGTAGTTCTTCTTATGAGGATGTAACTGCCTAGATGCATAGGCAATCACCTTCCCGTTCTGCTGAAGAACGCAACCCAAGTCCTTCCCAAAAGCGTCACTGTAAATCTTGAAACAACCAGTCCTAGATGGCAACGTCAAGATAGGAGCTATAGTCAACCTCTTTTTTAGCTCATTGAAGGCAACCTGACACTCCTCAGTCCAGATGAATTCCACATTCTTCCTGGTTAGTCTAGTTACCTGGCTCTGCAATCTGAGAGAAGTCCTGGACGAACTTCCGATAATAGCCTGCCAAACCTAGAAAACTCCGAATTTCGGTAGCTGAACTGGGTGTAGACCAAGACTCTACCGCTGAAATCTTCTTCTGGTCCACAAAGATCCCATCACCAGAAACAACTTGGCCTAGAAACTCTACTCGATCTAAGAAGAACTCGTACTTCGACATCTTTCCATACAGCTGCTCCTTCTTTAGAGTCTCCAGCATAATCTGCAGATGGTCCTCGTGCTCGTCAGGCGTCTTCGAGTATACCAAGATGTCATCTATGAAGACCACCATGAACTTGTCAAGGTATTAATGGAATACCTTGTTCATCATATTCATGAACACTGTTGGGGCATTGGTCAACCCAAATGGCGAGACGGTGAACTCGTACTGGCCGTACCGAGTTTGAAGAGCCATCTTCGGAACGTCATCCCGCTTCACCTTCAACGGATGATACCCAGTCCGTAAGTCGATCTTCGTGAACACCTTCGTACCGCTCAACTGATCGAACAAGTCATCAATTCTCGGCAATGGATACTTGTTCTTGATAGTGAGATTGTTGAGCGCTCTGCAATCGATACACATGCATACTGTACCATCCTTCTTCGGTACAAACAGAACTGGAGTACCCCAAGGTAAAGACTGGATCTGATAAAGCCCTTGTCCTGCAGCTCGTCGACTTGCCTCTTCACCTCTGCCAACTTGCTGTTGTTGACTCTATAAACGTGCTATGAAATAGGCTCAGCGCCCGATACCAAGTCTAGAGAGAACTCAACATCTCTATTTGGTGGCATCCCAAGCAACTCATCAGGAAAAACATCTAAGAACTTTGCTATAAATGAATATGGCAATTCCTACCCCGCTAACAAGGCTCCACATAATCCATCTCTCGGTTCTGCTGCTCCTCTAGCAAACTCAAACTCTGGCTCTTCTGGCGGTCTAAATAAAAGTCACTCAAAAGTGGCATTACGAGCAAACATGCCCTAAAATCTCGGCCTTCCAGTATAACTCTCTACCCCTTGCAAATATTATTAACCAGGATAATGCCTCCCCCGGTCATAATCCTACAAGTCTTACCTAGATATTCAGCAATAATATTATGTCTAAAAGCAAAAGAAATAGACACAAAATTGTGTGTAGCACCGAAATCAAACAAAGCTAATACAGAAAAGGAATCGAGTAGAACAGAACTTGCCACAATATCTGCTACTGGCTCAGTCCCCTCGACTGCTAGAGCAAATGCTCTGCCCTAAGCATCATGCTGCTATTGGTGTTTGGCAAACCGCTGTTGTTGAATCGGAAGTGGACCCCTCTGCTGTGCTGTAGGTGCCCTCGCCGGTGCCCCCTAAGCTGTCACTGCTCCACGGGCCACCCTACGAGGGTTCGCAGGACAATCTCTCAACTGATATCCGACATCACTGCAATAGAGGCACATATCCAGCCTCTTCCGGTAGACCTCCCAGATATGACCATGCCTCTTACAGTAGTTGTACGGTAGAGCATTCTACATCTGTCTCTGCTGAAGATGGTACCCCTGCTGTACTGGTTCCCTGACCTGACCCTGCGGCTGATGATGCTGAAAAGAATGATGTTGAAGCTGAGGGTATTTAGTAGTACCCGTGCTGCTAGTAGCCCCCGAGAATAGATCGTGATCCCTTTTGGGCTTTAAGCCCCACTCCCGCTCTATCCTGTGGGCCTCCCAAGGATCTTGGCATACGTCATATAGAAAGAGGAAATAAGGATCTTAATATCCCATATTAGCCCCTCTCAGAAACGGCTCACGTTGATCTCCGGGTCGCGAACCATATACTCCGCATATCGGCCCAGCCGGCCAAACTCTGCAGCATATTCTTCCACAAACATGCTACCCTGCTGAAGGTTCTGAAACTGCCTCGCTAGTTCAATCTTGTTTGTAGGTAAAAAGAACTCCTCCTTGAAGAGGTCCTTGAACTCGGCCTAGGTATGTCCCTCCCCTGCAAGAGCTGGCTCGTTCCTGAACTAGGTGCGAGTGATGTCCAACAACTGTAGCCCTATCGCCTCGACGTTCAGGTCGTCTGCTATGTGGGAAGCTCTCATCTGCCGCTTGATGTCCTCGAGCCAGTCGTCAGCATAAACCACACTCTCAGTCCCACTAAAATCACGAGACCCCAGCTTCTTGAAGTCCTGAATGTCGCCTGGCCTCAGACGCACTCCCTGATGTAGAGCCCTCTGCTCCACGGCTGCTAAAGCCAACTGATAGGCATCCTCTATTCCCTAATGCATCGCGCCGGTCTTCCTCTGCTGTGCCTCAGACTAGATCCTCTGTGTCTCCAACATCTACCAGAAGAAGGCTAGCATCTGACCCATGTCTATAGGCAGAGGAGGCGAAGAAGGAAGAACATATGTAACTGACGGAGGAGTCCGCTATATAGGAGGAGGAAGAGTGCCCACGTCAACAGTTGGTATTGCGGTAGGAACAATCGTAGCAACCTCCAGAATCGTCCTTGGAACTGGTGGAGGAGCACCCCCAAAAGCTGCTACCGACGCTCCGACTGCGACATAAGTGACTGGATCAGGCTCGCGAAATATAGCGAACCTCTCAATATCTGCGACCTCAGGATGTCGTGATCTTGTCTGCACCATCCTAAAGACAGATTGAAAGAAGGAAATCAATATGGCACAAGAAAGATTATATCAAGGAGGACAATTAGAATTCAAGAATCAATATCAAAAAGGACAGTTAAAAAGATTAGCAAGTGGAAGTTATTCTATTTTGTGATTGAGTAATCTTAGCCTATAGCCTATCTTAGATATGTACCACGGGCTCATAACAGCACTCTAAGTCGAGCGCCAATACAAAATCGTACTAATTGCGACTTTTGACCTGCATGTGCCACCACTAAAAATGTGTCACGATCCGCACCCGGGATAAGGGTACGAGTGCGTAACAGTGCCTAGCCTACGCCGTAAAAATGGCATAGAATGCTGTAAGTCTACTAGCTAACGAATAATATATATAACCTGTCATCTCCGCACGGAGAATATAATATGAAATACTGATAATATGAAATACTGAAATACTGATAATCTTCAATGAAGATGTGGTCCTAAGAAGATGTTATTGATGAAACAATGATTGAACCAGAACAAGCTGAGCCATCAGCTAAGCGTATGAGGAGGCCGAAAGACTTCGGAAGTGACTTTGTCACCTATCATGTGGAAGCTGATCCGCTTACCTATGATGAGGCGATGAAGACCAGAGACACGATTTTCTGGAAGGAGGCGATTGACAATAAAGTTGATTCTATCACCTCAAATAACACTTGGGTGTTAGTTGATCTTTCTGAAGGAGCGAAACCCATCGAATGCAAATGGATCTTCAAGAAGAAGATGAAAGCAGACGGAACTATTGACAAGTTCAAGGGTAGGTTAGTAGCCAAGGGGTTTTCTCAGAAGCAGGGAATTGACTACTTTGACACGTATGCTCCAGTAGTCCGGATGACCACCATCAGAGTGTTGATTGCTCTTGCAGTAATACATAAGATGGTGATACATCATATTGATGTAAAAATGTTTTCCTAAATGGCGAGCTGACCGAAGAGATATACATGCAACAGCCAGAGGGATTTGTCGTCAAGGGTCTTGAAGACAAAGTCTGCAAGTTGGTGAAATCTTTGTACGGTCTTAAACAGGCTCCCAAGATGTGGCATAAGAAATTTGACAAAGTTATAAGGTCAAATGGCTACATGGTCAGCAAGACGGACAAGTGTATTTACGCGAAGTTTACTGATGGAAGATGTGTGATCGTTTTTCTGTACGTGGACGATATGCTTATCCTAGGTACGGATATGGGATGTGTCATGAAGACAAAGAAATTTATCTCGAACAAGTTAAGTATGAGAGATTTGGGGAAAGCTGATGTGATCTTAGGGATCAAGATCATCCGGACAGACACTGGACTAACGCTGTTACAGTCTCATTATATTGAGAAAATGATCACTCGTTATGAGTATCGAGATCTTCCTGGGATCGATACGCCGTACAGGTGTGATCTGAAGTTGAAGCCTAATTCAGGCGAAAGTGTCAGGTAGCTGGAGTATGCAAGCATAATCGGAAGTTTGATGTATGCTACTACTGCCACAGGGCCTGACATAGCTTTCGCCGTGGGAATGCTGAGTCATTTTTAGAGTAACCCAGGTATTGAACACTGGAAAGCTGTGAAACGGGTTATGAGATATCTCAAGAAGACTGAGACATATGTACTGTACTATAGCGAAGATCCGTCGGTAGTGGAAGGCTTCAGTGATGCCAGCTGGTGCTCAGAGGTGGAGAGCGAGAGGTCCACAGGTGGATTTATTTTCACAATGGGTGGAGGTGCTATATCGTAGAAGTCGAAGAAGCAGACTATGCTCTCGTGGTCATCCATGGAATCTGAGTTCTTTGTACTTGATACCGCAGCCGAGAAAGCAGAATGGCTTCAAGATCTCATATATGATCTTTCAGTGGTTGGGGCGCAAATACTGGCGATACCGATATACCGCGACAACCAGGCGACTGCGGTGGTAGCATCAAATGACCTCTTCAACGGAAGAAGAGGACTGTGCGGTTGAAGCACAGGTCAGTACACGATCTCATCAAGAAGGGTATTATTGCAGTGATTGATGTTCGGAGTCAGAAGAACCTAGCGGATCCGTTCACCAAGGGCCTCAAGCGCCAGCTGGTCGATGACACAGCTTGTAAAATGGATTTGAAGGCATTCTGATATTAGTTATTGTATTCCTACCATAAAGTTTTATGCTATTAGTTCAAAAATTTATCTACTAGGCATCTAGCTTTTGGTTTAAGGGAGGATCATTAACTGGAAGAATATCAGGAACGGTGGGTACATGTTATCACGACCCGCATCCGCTTTTTCGGATACAAGACGTGTCCAAGCCAGCCTAAGCCGCAGAGTCGGCGGTAGAACGCTGTCAAGCCCGCAAGAAATAAATGCTCAAAGTATAACATTTGTTGCTCATTCACATTTCTAAATTTATTACAACATTTACAAGATTTATATTTAAAGGGAAATACAAGTTCTCACAATTAATGAAAATGACAACTAGTTCCACTATCTAGGTCGGCCTCAGCATACCCATGTCTTCCCAGTGCTAAGAGTGATCGTGGCTAAACCTGAAAAATATTGGTTATCCAGTCAGGATTGGAACAAGTACACAAACCGACGGCAATGCGAAAACACAATAGAATTAACAAGACATGAAAATAGCATATGAGATATAAAAACTGGAAGATAACTGATGACATAGTACGATAGAGAAGTAAAGAAAAATAAAAAGACATCTACCTATGTGGTGTGAAACATCCTTTTCGACATGTGAACGGCTAGGGGGTAAATCCGGCACCCTGTACGTGTCGTGTGCAGCTGCTATCATTCACGAAAGACACGGAAGATAGTTCTGGGTAGTCCACATGTCTACTAAGATATTTTCTCTCGCGACTACTCCGTGTGACGAGCGTGTCAACAAGCAGCAAGATATATGTATAAACATGAAATGGAAAGACTACTATGAATCGAAAAGCAATTAGAAAGTGCACTTGCCTGAGGTCCTTAGCTGGAGAAACCAATAATAATATACCACTCAATAGGCCACATTCAGTCAACACTTGCAGAAGTCTCCAGATGCTGAATAGATAGTACCAACGTTATCAGAATAGTCAAATTAGCTAGATTTGCCTGTCCTTAAATCCAATTCTGGACACAGGGGCAAAACGGTAATTTCGGGCAAAAACGATGTCCGTCGTTGGACCCCCTTTGCACCGAAATACGTACCAAAGTTAATGGTCTCTAAAATCGTCAAACTACAAGTCTACGGATCCGATTTTCTGATACGAACCCAACCGTATGTCCAGAGTTGGATTACGGCGGGCCGTGCACAAAATCGCCAAATGAGTGGGACCGTGGGGCCCACAAAACGGTGTTCCGATTCCACTGTCTCAGAATCGGACCAAACTTGGCATACAGGACCAGAAAACGATACGGTCCTGTTGGCGCAAGTTTTGTCTCGATCTGACGAGCGTGTACGAAGTAATTAGAAAATTTGTACAGAGGTCGATACGGGGAATTTCGACGGATGCACATCAAATTCGTCGTGCACACGCGACCAATTCGAATTCCGTCAAAGCCCACACGACCATGAAGCCATTACACAGCTTTTGATGCCTTCGGTTCGCGACCATGTCGTCCGGATTGGCGGGACACACGTCGTGTCGATGAATTTTATTGATTTTCTAATATTTGAAAACGGGTTTTTGCAAAACTTTAGAATCAAATAACTGCGAACCTACTCGACGAAATCGGGATCCATAAAAGGGTCTTCGAGTCCTATAGGTTGTCTTTAATCCTGTTTAATTAGATTTTTAAATCGCTCGGTGGTTCGACCAAAATCGGTCTTCCAAATCAAGGTGTTGGGACTGAATACGTGTTCTGTTTTGTCAGTTTTCGGTTCGACTTACGTCAAACTTGTGGACTGATGGGTTCTCTATGTCGAATCCTATTTGCTAGGGTTTCTATATGGTTATATAGGCTTCCATAAGAACTTTACTGGAATCGAAAACGATTCAACTTTGACGGAGAAATCATACCTCAAAGTCGGGCTGTCACGGCTGCTATCTGTTTGTTGCACGCGCGCTCCAGCGCTCGGTCGGCCGGCTCCGGCGCTCGCGTGACGGCGTGCGGCGTCGTGGTGGCTGTCCAACTGTCGGGGTATGTGGCGACGTGTTGGAGAAGGAGGGAAGAGTTAGGGTTTAGGTGTTTGCTGATGTTCTCGCAAGTACTTAAACAGTCGGGGTCGAGGATTTTCCACTCTGGAAGCAGGTCTCGAGCCTGGCTGCTTGGCCTGGGCTCGGGCTGGGGATTTACTCGGGGGAATTGGTTAGCTGGGATTTACTTGTGGGGAGTTTTCGTATGGGCTGGCTTGTGGGCTCTTAGCTGGGTTGGGCTTTCCTCCTTTTCCTATTTATTATACTAGAGCTAATACATATATACATATATACATATATGTATACTACCACATATATACACTCAATTTATGTATATTATTTATTTATATATACAAGCACATGTACACCTATATAATATATTTATATATACGTACACACGTATACAATATATATCTATATACTTACACGTACATACGTATACAATATATATCTATATATACATACACACATTTATATATCTTATATAAGTATATATATATTCCTAAATATAATATGCACGTATATACAAAATTAGTATATATAAGGTGAAAATAAATTATAAAAGTGTACACATATTTTATCCAAAATGCGTCAATATAATAATATAAAAGTATTTATCCAATTTCTAAAAATAGAATATCGACTCAGTAACAATAAAATATATTTATTTAATCACCAAACAATAATAAAATAATTAAATGGTGGTTTGGTGAATCCATACTACTCTCCTTTATTTGGGTCTAGAGAATTGTACAAATATCGTAATACAATATTTAATAATAAAATACTAATTTTGTACCAATATTCAAATAATTAGAAATGTACATCAATACCAAAAATTAAGTTAGGAACTATTTGTACACACATAAAATATGCCTACAAGGTCGTCTCTGAACATACTTTCCGACTACGTGGGCTTGGACTTAGTTCGGGTCCGGTCCGGACTAGTACAGTACAACCGGGTCACCTAAAAGTCAATTAATATTAATAATAAATAATTAAATTATTTATAATGGTCAGGTCACAACTTAGCCCGGTTTTCCTAGTTAGGGCATTACTATGGCTCAGTCTTCCCTGGCATGGCTAATACACTAGTCAAGCACACCACTGCACTATCCGTGCCATAATTCCTAATCGTCTTGTACTTCAAAAATTAACCATGGCTAAAGTCATCTACCGTAATAATTAACTAAATAAATATTTATAAAAACAAATTTAAAATCACCAATTAAATCAAATAAATAATAAAAAATATTTCAAGAATTTTGGGAAGGGGAGCTACAAATCTACCCACCTTGAAAATAATTTCGTCCTCGAAATTCTAATTCATGACTATGTCTTAAAATCAAAATCTACTATTACCTTAATCTTCTCAAATTTAATTTCTCAAAAATAGTTCATATCCTCCTCCTAATCAATTTGTAACTACGAAGCCTCGATGACTTCTACCCACCTTTGGTCACACTACTCCTCAAAATACAGGTCACTAAACTTTATAACCTTCCAACTAGTTGTTAACTTACCACCAACAGATACCTACTGCATATGACATCTATAATCCTCTTATATCTATCAAGTAACCCAAAATTTAACAAACAGCAATTTACACAAGTAGCTAAGATAAATTCTAGTAAGCATGGCCGTTCGTCGCTCTAAAATAGGAAGGACAGACAGATAAGACAAATAATTGAGAGCAGTTATGAAGTTTCAAGAGCGGTAGAGAGTTTTTGACGGTACATCTAAAAAGGGTGTTTACGAAGACTGACTTGTTTGCTAGATTGGGCTACTATAGTTCAGTCACTTGCTACATCGAAGAACCCTTTGTTACTTAGAGTGGCCCACAATCCGTGCAATACAGAAGTCACGTTGTCAAAATTCTAACTCAAACAAGGTTCCATAATGGAATAGAATTTAAGAAATCAAGATTGTGGTCTTAATGGGTTCTCTATTTGGACATCAATCGCTGGTTGGATGACCTTGGATTTCAATCCATATTGACTGAACAAGATTCCAATGATAAATCTATTTCTACTAGTTAGGGCAATCTAGAGTAGATTTCAATCATATATTGGATTGAAGGAATTGAGTTAGGGTTGAGGCTCTAGTGAAAATCAGAAAGTGTACCGGTACTATGGTAAGGGTTATGGCTAATCCTTTTAACCTCAAAGTCATAGCACAAAAATAGAGTACAAGGGAATGGGTTTGAGTGGGACATGGTATACCTAGATGAAGGTGGACTCGTCTAGATCTTGCATATGAATTTTGTTGGAAGGTAACAACTGGCCTCGTGCTCCGAATATTAATGACACGGCCGGGGACACAAAATGATCTAAATGAAAAGTGGGAGTCCAAGGGCATTAATCATCATCCTAATGGAAGTTATTCTAATCAATCGGTAATCCTCGTGTATCCTAAAATTTTAGAAGGCTTACGGTCTGTCACGCCCCGATCCCGCAGTCCTTTTCGTCCTCGCTTCGGGCTCTTTGGGACCGTTCGTCCTCGCTAAGGCGTGATGCCGTGCAAGCCTAAGTTGCGCTTGTACAAGGCCAAGACCTGAAACAAGACAAGATAGACAAGTTTGACAATACGCAGCGGAACGTATCGCAGATAATTGAAAGCAGCAGCGGACATATTTCAGAATACAAGTATTGAACACAATGGTAACAAGAACATTTCTCTTTATTGATTCATTTGAACAGATTACAAGCTCTCGATTCCTCTGATACAATATTACATTCTCTCAGAACTTTACAGATTACAATGATCCCGTTCCATACATTACATCTTTTATATACAAAACCAAACTCTGCACAGATGTCATCTCTTGGCATCTTTCTTTCTGGCCTGAGGATGAGGCACGGGCTATCGCTTCGGGCTATCCTTCTCGATGCATGGTGCACCTGCATGCAGACTGATGATGGGTCAGTATATCAGCATACTGGTGAATGTGTGAACAAAGAGCTACATTTGTCTGAAACGATCACTGTTCATTTAGTGAGAAAACGTTTCTTGTGATGTGATCTTGCTAGTTTTACCTAGATTCATTCCATGCATACAGAGTCAGTTTACATATCTTTTGAAAACACATCTTTGAAAAGCCACAGTTCATATTATTTCAAGCATACAAGGGACTATTCAATTCTAGCACGATGACTATTCCTTTCATGTGCAGTGCGCAGTGTTTCATGAGCATATTCATTTCATTAGGGACAACAACTTTAGCATTCTTTTCTCTTGTTCAAGACAAACTTAGGGTCAGATTACAAGCATGATATTACATCCTTTCTCTTAGTGGAACATAGCATTTCTTGGTAACAGATTAATCTCTGCAAGCATTTATATATCAAACTCAAGCAATACAGTTTTATCACTTTTTTAGTGATTCTTACCATAGCCGACCGTCCATCCCTGCATAAGACAAGGATTAGCATAACATTATAAAACCAATATTGTCGTTCCCTGTTCGTCTCTGCATCGTTAGCTCTTAGCAAAACATATGATAGACACATGCAGACCGATTGGCAGCTGTGACTCTCCGGTTCAGCTTTGCACCAATCCACACCTATCTATATGATGGTCCATGGGAAACCCATGATTAGCCGCTGTGACGCTCTTGGGTTCAGCTCGTCGCTAAGGACACAGATAACGGCTACACTTTTAACATGGGTCCTTGCACCCAGTGTGCTCATAATCTCTCCTAGGCCGAGCGGTTCCAGGCGCCCCCAGATACCACCCGAGAGACAAATTTTACTCGTGCACGAGTTGTCCGAGACCATATGCATGCTCTAGCAGGATTCTATCAGATGAAACAGATTTCAGATCAGATGTACGACATGTTCTTTTCATGCCTTTGCAGATATACGACACGTTCAATTCGTGCCTTTCTTTTATTCAGGTCAACATGTACAAGTCCGTCTGTACATGTCTATAATTCTCAGCATACAAGCAGCAAGCAATGATCAAGCATTCAATTCGATTCATTTGTTTTCTCTTATCCTATCAAGTATGACAAGCATCATTTCAGTTCTTATTAGCAGGCAACGAGTCTTCTTATTAGCATGCTGATTATTTCTTTTCTTGTTCTTAGCATGGCATGGTTCTCTTTATCAAGGCAACATTCAGATCTTAGCGAGGCAACATATGAATTCTCTTAAAGCATACTCAAGGATTTAGGAATGGTGAGGTTTAGGAGGATTCTAAAGACTAGAAGATCTAAATAGTAGGTCTAATCGAAGGAAGGACGAGTAACTCAAGGCAAGGTTCCAGTCACAGGGCTGGCCGATGGTAGCTACACTTGCGTATACCCCTATTATAGCCATGGGAATACTCTGTATCTATTACGAGCTTCGTCCTTCTAATCAGTGAAAGGCAAAAATGATAAAGAGTTCAAGAATGATGTTACTGAACACAATCACATGATTCAAAGGCGAATGCATAATTCAAAAGGAATTGTCAAAACAATCGCGGATGAGATCCTGGATATCTCTACATCTCAATCCACGTAGAATAATTAAATGAAGTACGAACCGAATGCATCATGGTTGATCAGACCGTAATACAATGATTCTGATTAGATAATATGTTAGCGGGCGTCCCCAATAAACATATATATTAAATCAAGCTCGATAAAAGGGCAAGCTTGCAAAACTAGGCTGTGATTGCAGCGTTGGTCACGAGAGTCAAATATAAATATGCGAGATTTTTGGAAAGGAGGCACAAGTAGTTCGAGTTTTATGAGATTCAAAATCTAACTCGAGATTCATACACGATTAACAGAATCAGAAGTCATAAATCAATTCCTTACAGCAAAATAGAATTTAAATAGACAATTCTAACTTATGATATAAGATTTATACTAATGAAGCAACAGAAACTTAAACAGTTTAAAATTTAACGCCATAATTCTAGGCAAGTTTAGCATATCAAGCGAATAGTATATCCATATTGTATCACATTGTCATATCAAAAGTAATAGTGTACCTATAGGAATCTAGCAAGCTATCTAAATTGCATGGCCTATCTAATAACCTTAACTACCCAACGGTTAATTTGAACAAGGGACTCCTAGTCCTAGTTATTCTTCTAAATTTTTAATCCTAATTGTGAATGAGCATTTCTTGGGCGCAGGCTCGCAGCAGTACGACTAATATGGTACTACCGTGAGTTCGCATAATTTGCGAAGACTGGCCTGCATGGGCCACCACAAAAACTTGTCACGACCCACACCCTTTTCGGATACGAGACATGTCCAAGCCAGCCTATGCCGCAGAGTCGGCGGTAGAACGCTGTCAAGTCCGTACGAAATAAATGCTCAAAGTATAACATTTACTGCTCATTCACATTTGTAACTCCACTTCCCAGTATTTTTAAATAAATTCTAGTTATTATGCAATTGATATTATTAAGTTTTAATTAGTTTTAAACAATAAAATTTGGATGATATTTTGGAGGGAATTAAATTTGGACAACTTTTCAAATTTGAAAAAGTTGTTATAACCAACCTGGGACCACCATGTGGGATTCCTAACTATTTTAAGTTTTTTTCTGAAATAATGAAAAGGAAGAGGGCTAAATTAGAAATAATTCTTGGCGGGGAGGTCAGTTTGCAATATTTGTTAAGTTGGGGTGGTTTTTGCAAATGTCTACTTTTTCCTTTAAGACCATTCGAGTGGAGAGAGAGTAGAGAGCTGAGCCATTTCATTTCTTTCGCTGTCTCTCGAACACTCGAGTGCTCTCGAGTGCCTCGGGTTCCCAGACCTCTCGAGCTCTCCGCTCCTTTCACCGAGGCGGTGACGACTTGCGGAGGCGACGGCGAGCGACGGCGACATCTGACCATTTCTCACAGTAGCGGAGGCGGCGATTCTCCGACAACGACCACTCTACGAGTCCAGACAGCGGCGAAGCTTGGCTTACGGTGGCGTTCGTCTTCGCGACAGTGGCTAGGCGACTTCTCGACGAGCAGATCTTGACGTCCTTTCCTTTCTTCTGTCAACTCACAGTAAGCCTCCACCCGTACTCTGTGAGATCTAAATTTCGTTGTTGCTGTTCGGTTCTTCAAATTTTGGGGTGATCATTTCCTTTGTTCTTTTCGTGGAATTTACCACCAGGGATCGACCTGTGCGATCTCGAATTTTTGGACAGATCCGGATGAGAGCTCGTTCACCGAGTCCGGCGATGACCGATCTGTGAGTTGTTTTATTGTTTGGTTCGATCTATGCCATTTGGAATTTCTTTTGAGTTTTGTGAACCTTAGTGTTTGAATTATTCAAACAGGGCATCTTAGATCGGGTGTCGATCCCGTCGGAGTTTGAAGTCATTGTTCTTCAGCAGTTCGATCTAGCGGGTAAGTGTTCTCAGTGGATGTTGATTTTGATTTTGTATGCTGCTGTGATGTTCTTTTGTTGATTTCTTCGGGCAATTGCATTTGCAGATTTTGTTTAATAGTTCGAACCATCGGATTCTATAATAAACCGTGTCCATTCTGTGCCTTTCGTCAGATTTTCTTCAGGTAAAATCTCGTTTGGATTATTGTTTATGAAGTATTAGCTGGTAGTGATCACATTGTTTTCGTGTCCGTTTCTTGTGTTGTGTTCATGACTGGTTGGTGTCGGTCCGTGTATGAGTTGGGTGCATGTCTGAGGATGATTTGGAGTTGCTGTTGTGTTGGCTCGTGTCGACTTTAGATCGTGTCCAATTCTGGCTTGGTGTTTGATTTTGGTCGTGTTGAAGAGTCAATTTGAGGCTGATCTTGCAGTAGCTCCAGAGAAGGGAACCATGGCTTTGTCGACCTCTATCTGGTGTCGTTCGTGCCCTTGCAGTAGCCTGCAAATGGTGTAGCATTTGGCCAGATTTGTTTTGCTTGACAATTCTTTGAGTTTGAAATGTATATTGTGTGATCTTTTGTTGAGTTCTTCCCTGGATCAATTTGTATAATTTAGTGTTCTTTAGAGTATTTTGTGGATTTGATTTGAGTGCATATTTCATTCATCTTAATTTTATTATTCCAGTTTGTAATATTTATAAGTTGTGTGGAAGGGTGTGTTTCTCCTCTATTCTTTCATTCGAAATCTATGTTATGGGGAGAGAACAGGGATTAGGAGTTGAGTTATTTTTGTTTGCCAATCTCTGTTGACAGCAAGCCATGTTCTGTTGATGGTGAGCTGAACTGGGAGTGGTATTTTGTTTGTCAATCTCTGTTGACAGCAAGCCATGTTCTGTTGATGGTGAGCTGGACTGGGAGTGGTAATTTGTTTGCCAATCTCTGTTGACAACAGCTGGGTTTGGTGGAGTTAATTTTGTTATAAGGAAGGATGTTAGTTTTTACAAGTCATTACTGAATTATAAGCTTTGTTCTGAGATGCTTTAATTATTTGCTAAATGGGAAGCTAGCCCTATGTTCAAAATTTTGTTCAATAGTACTGAGAAGTCGTTGTCATTGGACTGGATTAATTATTATAGCCTACCCAAGGTTTAGGTATATGGTTGTGTTTAAGGATTAGAGTTTTAAGCCAGTCTTTAATTAATTAAGTTCAACTGTTACATAGGTTTTATTAAGTTAATATAGTATTAGAAATTGACCAACTTGTAAAAACATTTAATTCAGGAAAACATCCAGTTCCTGATTACCAGTACCCCCGGAGCCAGGCAAGTACTTTTCTACGGTTTGTGCATTTACATTCTTGTACGCTTTCTTGTGACACATCATGGCACGATATCATGTACTCATGTACTCCTGTATTCCTGTACCCTTGTTCTTGTACTTATTAGTGTCGGGTGGGAAAATACACTAGCCATGTGACCAATCCCGGTTACTATATATTCCTGTACCTAGCTTAGGCCTCGCACTGTGCACGCAGGTCCTAAGTCGTACCATATTCATGTACTCCTGTGCATGCTCCTGTACTCACCCCAGCCGGTCACATGGACTAGATGTATTTCGATATTGTGCACTTGTCATGTCTGGTACTTCAGGATTATAGTTTCATTCCTGTACTTTACATGTTTCTGTACTTTACATTCATGTACTATAGTTCCTGTACTTATTCTATGTACTACTTTCCTGTACTTTTATGTTCATTCCTGTATTTCATTTCCTGTACTCCTGTACCCTGTTCATCATGTTCATGTTTCATTACCTAGAACTGTACTTTGCTCCGCTCCTGAATAGGATATGTTGCAGGTATGCTTGCAGGACATTGATCTACTCTATGGGCCAGAGCCCAGGATTTAGCTGAGCAGGATGAGGCTTAGCTTGAGGCTTCAGGTTTAGATTACTTAGCTTTACTTTGAGATATTGACTTAGAGTTCTAGCATTTTTCATTCCTGTTGATTCTGGTACATTATGATATCTGGATTTGAGATTATGGTGATCATTCTGGGATACGTTTTTAGATGCTGTGATTCTATACTTTCATGTTTATCTGGTTAGTTTTCCCTAGCTTGGTACAGCTTACTTCGTCGTGTCTAACGACGAAGGCTGGGCGTGTCCGACTCGTGTCCGATTATTCGGGAGCGGGTCGTGACAACATTTTAAATTTATTACAACATTTACAAGATTTATATTTAAAGGGAAATACAAGTTCTCACAATTAATGAAAATGACAACTAGTTCCACTATCTAGGTCGGCCTCAGCATACCCATGTCTTCCCAGTGCTAAGAGTGATCGCGGCTAAACCTGAAAAATGTTGGTTATCCAGTCAGGATTGGAACAAGTACACAAACCGACGGCAATACGAAAATACAATAGAATTAACAAGACATGAAAATAGCATATGAGATATAAAAACTGGAAGATAACTGATGACATAGCACGATAGAGAAGTAAAGGAAAATAAAAACATCTACCTATGTGGTATGAAATATCCTTTTCAACATATGAATGGCTAGGGGATAAATCCGGCACCCTGCACGTGTCGTGTGCAGCTGCTAACATTCACGAAAGACACGGGGGATAGTTCTGGGCAGTCCACATGTTTACTAAGATATTTCCCCTCGCGACTACTCCGTGTGACGAGCGTGTCAACAAGCAGCAAGATATATGTATAAACATAAAATGGAAAGACTACTATGAATCGAAAAGCAATCAGAAAGTGCACTTGCCTGAGGTCCTTAGCTGGAGAAACCAATAATAATATACCACTCAATGAGCCACAATCAGTCAACACATGCAGAAGTCTCCAGATGCTGAAATAGATAGTACCAACGTTCCAAGAATAGTCAAATTAGCTAGGATTGTCTGTCCTTAAATTTAATTTTGGGCACAGGGGCAAAACGGTAATTTTGGGCAAAAACGATGTCCGCCGTTGGATCCGCTTTGTACCAAAATACGTGCCAAAGTCAATGGTCTCTAAAATCATCAAACTATATGTCTACGGATTCGGGTATTCCGATACGAACCCAATCATATGTCCAGAGTTGGATTTCGGCGGGCCGTACACAAAATCGCCCATTGAGTGGTACCGTGGGGCCCATAAAACGGCTTTCCGATTCTACTGTCTCAGAATTGGACCAAACTTGGCATATAGGACCAAAAAAATGATACGGTCCTGTTGGCGCAAGTTTCGTCTCGATCTGACGAGCGTGCATGAAGTAATTAGGAAATTTGTACAGAGGCCGATACGGAGAATTTCGACCGATACGCATCAAATTCGTCGCGCATACGTGACCAATTCAAATTCCGTCAAAGTCCACGCGACCACGAAGCCATTATACAGCTTTCGATGCCTTCGGTTCGCGACCATGTCGTCCGAATTGGCGGGACGCACGTCGTGTCGATGAATTTTATTGATTTTCTAATATTTGAAAACGGGTTTTTGCAAAACTTTAGAATCAAATAACTCTGAACCTACTCGACGAAATTGGGATCCAAAAAGGGTCTTCGAGTCCTATAGGTTTTCTTTAATCCTGTTTAATTAGATTTTTAAATCGCTCGGTGGTTCGACCGAAATGGTCTTCCAAATCAGGGTGTTGGGACTGCATACGTGTTCTGTTTTGTCAGTTTTCGGTTCGACTTTGCATCGAACTTGTGGACTGATGGGTTCTCTATGTCGAATCCTAATTGCTAGGGTTTCTATATGGATATAGGCTTCCATAAGAACTTTACGGAATCGAAAATCCAACTTTGACGGAGAAATCATACCTCAAATTCGGGCTGTCACGAGCTCTGTCTGTTTGTTGCACGCGCACTCCAGCGCTCGGCCGGTCGGCTCCGGCGCTCGCGTGGCGGCTCACGGCGGCGTGGTGGCCGTCCAACCTTAGGGGCGTATGGTGGCGCGTTGGAGAAGGAGGGGTGTAGAAGCATAAAATTTCACAACCAGAAGGCCCATGCGCCAGACACTACATACGCCAGAGCTCGGACAAAATACTTCACAGCAAAAGCAACAAATATAGACACGGAAAAAGAAC
>JANAVB010039009.1:0-30962 GCA_029216955.1 Iris pallida
TATATATATAGATAGATATATATATATATATATATATATATATATATAGATATAATATAATATATATATATATATATATATATATCTATTGGTATGTATATTCGATAGAAAAATATTCTAAATTTATTTTTAGGTAATATAGATTTTTTATAAGAGTAATAGTAATATTTTCCCTAATATTTAATTAAAAAATACCTTTTAGAATGTTATTTATATTTTTGGATTAATAGAAAGTAATTTAGATTTATTTTAAATTTTATTTATAATAGAGATTTGATTTTACTAGGTTATAAAGGAATATATACATATATAATTATGTGTTTAAAAAAAGTAAGTAGATGAAGAAAAAAATTCTAATTAACAGTGCCAAGCACTGCTCACTACCATCCCATCCGAGAAGCCCCCGACCCCTTAGTATATATAGTTTTATAAATAAAAAAAATAAAAATCTAAAAACCTAACCCAAATTTTTAGACCCCGTGCGTGCATGACTGTGCGCCCGCATGCACTACGATTCGCCGGCCTGCCATCACCGCGACAGAGCACCGTACAGTTCGTGCGGATGCAATTGCAGCAACAACAATAATAGTAGCAACCTCATTATATTTAATGTATGATCTCTCACACCTCACTTCATTATTCTTCGATCTACAAAAGCCTACGCATAGACAACTTAAATTGTCTCGGAATCCCTTGTTTGAAGTCGATTTGCAATCGGGATATCACAAGTTTTGGAAAACCACTTGAAAAGAGTTTTAGATAATTTGAACGCGATCAATAACCCATTTTTAGTTTTTATTCTAGACGCTTATTTTCTGCTTTAAATTAGTTCCAAAATAATGAAAAAAATAGTTTTTAAAATTCAAGAAACCTTCGATACGGAGTCCATCGACTTGGTCATGAGCCACTTGCATAGAAAGGTGCATATGGAGTCATAGACGTATAGGATTTGACAAAGCTTGAATGGGTTGCATGTGTGCGATAAATTCAAAGTGTATCCATTATTGTATCGATGATTTACAAAATACATAATTACTTTGTACATGCTCGTCACAACACAAAGAAACTTGTGCCATTGGACTCGCAGTATTTTTCTGGTCCTGTGAGCCAAGTTTTGTCCGATTATGAGACAGTTGATCGGATCGCCGTTTTACGGACCCTACGATCTGATTCAATGGAAGATTTTGTGCATGACCCATCAGAATAAAAATTGGACATACCGTTGGATTAGTATACAAAAAACTAGACATGTAGACATATAATTTGTTGACTTTAGAGACTATAGGATTTGACATATTTTTTGGTGCAAAGTAGGTCCAACGACGAATATCGTTTGGCCCGAAATTATTAATTTGCGTCTCACTACAACTTCATAACCACTATAATCCCATCCATAGAATGACATCAACAGAAATACATAAATATATAATTAAATGTCTGAATAACCAAATACAAAGATCTGCCTGAATACCTAAGTCTAGTGGAAATATATCTACGAAAAATAAAAGTATAATGCTGGAAAATAGAAAAACTAAAATAATAAATAAATAGCCAGGACATAGCTAACTAGATAAAATGTCTATGACTCTAATCTATCTCCATATCCCTGGATTTGGGAGATTCCTCTGTGCAACCTCAAACTCTTCAGCAATAAGATCTGTCTCTAGCCCTGGTCCATAAATAGTAGGGTACAAGTGCTATTCCGAGTTTGCAAAAAAAATCAGGTCCTTAGAAGGATGTAACAAGATACAAAAAAACAATACCATAATAAAGTATAAATAAACATGATAATGGGATAACTAACCCTTCATGTGTATGCACGTCAAAGATGAATTTGGTACCTATCAATAGGTGAAGTGATAAAGCATAGCATCTGTAGAGGCTTATGTATGTAGTACCATACCTTCTAACCATATTCTGACGTGCATGTTCACAATTAGATTATCTTGGTATTAAAAGAGTGCTTGGGATTACAAGTATCTTTTAGAGAAATAGGAGAAACAATACAAAATAAGACTCCTTTCCTTCCTTTGTATAATGTAATTTTGAACAGTACATCAAAACCATAATAGGAAGGATTTGCTAATACAAAAGATTCTGGGGAAGTATGCCAATGGAGATCAGGTACTGTAATTGACCCCTTTACTCCGTTGATGATCTGATACTTAGTAGCTTCTTGAAGTGCTCTCCGTGACTCTCTCATTTGTATCTGGTATCATCGTTAACGAGGTAGATTTGGTGGAATCGATCAGTTGATGATATGATCTCCTCCTACTTTGGTAATATCCTTGATCATCTTATCGATGATCCTCTCTCGTGATCTTTGCCCTATGCTTGTTCTGTTTAATCCCTTGCCTTCTCTGATCCAATCTGATGATCTTCTCTCTATATTTTCCTTTTAGTGGACAAGCTATAAAGGAGGTAATAATAATAGAGAAATTCTCTTGTGTGGAAGATGCTATCTGGGTGTCACAGCTATTTAGGCAGGCTGTTTAACTGTTCGGCCTGGTTGAGGCACTGACTGGACGACTATTGCTCTGGGAGCTTTAAGGGAGAACTTAAAGATCCTCGGGTGTAATTGTCAGTGGTTATGAATGTCCAACCGCACGACTTGATCAAAGGTGACCTAGCACGTGCAAATATTTAGGATAACTTATTGTTTGAATGGTGTGGTTGTGTAATATGCATAGCATAAATGGGAGATTTAAATCAGGGAACACGATCTTTGATTGATGCACGGTGTCGGCTGTAATTTGGAGGGAATCATCGGTTTGAATGGGGTAATTATGGTGCACAGTCCATAAATATGGTATTGATCCTTCCAACTGTTGCCGGTGAGATTTGAGATTATCAAATTCGGGATACGAACCAGTTTGTGGTGATCCGGTTTGTGGCACGAACCTACTGATATTGATCTGATCCGGGGTGCAGACCAGCTTGTGTTGATCTGGTCTGAAATGCAGACCAGCCTATGTTTGGAAGAAAGGTGGCTCAGCTTGGGACTTGACCCATCTGACTTGATGTGGAGATAGGTGGGCAATTTGAGCCATATGCCTCCTTGGTCGCATAGAATTCTTCTGGAGAGTATCGCATAGAATCCTTCTAGAGGGGAGGCTGCATGGTATCTGGGCCATATGTGAGCTGGTCGCATGGAGTGGTCTAGTTGCCTTTGGTTCTGTAAATATGGTGTACCTTGGGGACTGTGATATTGGGACTTGGCATCCCATTGGGTGTCTTCTAGGCCTTCATTCACATTGTCTGGGGTGGCTTGGTCTTGAATGAGCCTAAAAGGTTCCAGGCTTCTTTAAGACCTCCTTCAAAGTTTTTAAACTTAGCAATGAGTTTGGAATATTTTGAACAGAAGCATGGGCTTTTCAAGATCCTTGGGCCGTTGAGGCTTCAGTAGGGTTTTTGGTTTCCCGATAACGTCAATTCGTCTAAGCGCACCCCTTCTTTAAAACTTGCCAGGCTGGCAAGTTTTTAATTTATACTTGTTTCGGGCCTTGATGAAATCTCGCCTCGAGCTCTGTTCTATTATTGTCTGAAGGATATGGAATCATGCTTTGGAGGGGATCGAGGCATCATTCTTCATTATGATTGCTTTTTTCCATAAATGTGGGCATTTGAAGGATCGGTGGCCTCTCTTCTAAAAAAGAATCAACGTCTCTGAGCTGTTCTATCCCATCCATTTCTCCGGAGAGAATTTTTAGTTATAAGCGCTTAAGGAGGTCGAGGCGGGTAGGGTCTATTGGTACTGCTGCTTCTACCATTAGGCCCACAGTGACGCTTCCTTCGCTACCTTCCTCCGAGTCGATGGTGAGCAGGCTAGAGGAGGGGAAGCTGCTGTTGACGGTTAGCCAACTTTTGGACTATGTATGCATGCCTTTGGAAGACTGTGGCCGGTCCTTAGGTGATCCTCCTGATTTCAATTTCCTTCCTTCCAGGGAGAGGGAACTGGAGGAGGGTCGAGCGGCTTTTCGCTACCTTTTCTTCATCATCGGGATTTTATCACTCTGTGATCTTACCGATGTTATCAACGAATATGACCAGGATTCTTCCTATGTGTTTTCTATCTTTTTGTTAGTCCTTTGTGGCCTTATTTTGTAATCCCCTTCTTATTAATAAAAGCTTCTCTTTTTATCTCACTCTGTTTGTTATGCTTGAACTATCCTTTTTTGCTCTGTGTTCTGAGAAACTTCAGTTGAAAGGGATATTTGGAAAGTGGAGGATGTCTTTAGTAGTATAGTATAAGGTTTGGTAGACCTTCTTATCCATGTCATACCTAAGATGGATACAGATAACAAGGGGAAGTGGTGGATGGTATCAGGGACCACACATGTGTTATAATATAAGGAAGAGTTTTTGGCTCAGAGGTAATGTGGACGTGGCAAGGTTCGTAGATTATGTTACTGCTTCTAGATTGAGTAGCGTGGGCAACTTACTCAAAAGTTATATGGATGTGGCAAGTTTTTAAGATCATAACGCTGCATTAGGGTGAGCAGCGAGAATATCTTGTTCAGAGGTAATATGGACATAGCAAGTATCCATAATCAGAGAAATATTTTGGGGTAAATAGCGAGAGTATTTTGTCAAAGGTAATATGGACATGGCAAATATATATCTCTTGATTCAAAAAAAATGACTCGAAGGTGATGTGGACATGGTCATTTTTCTGAAAAGAAAGTCAGAAGTGATGTGGACGTGGCTTTTTGATCATGATACCCTTGGGTAGGGCACAGAGGATACCTTTGACCTAATTAGCATTAATAAGTGGGATACCCCTGGGGTAGCTGGGCTGTGGAAGGGAGTTTGATAGATGTTTTTGAGCACCAGATCGAGGTGGTTCGCCTTTTGGAGTGCATGTATCACATTTTGCCATACCTTGGAGAGACGGTAGCCCATCCTAGTATGTCTATTTCGCTCAAACATAATATTTCTTTAGAAATTTATCGTTATGGGTATCATCATCAGATCTCCATCGGAATGAGTGTGTGTTTAGGCGTCGTTGGAATACACCGACTCTACTAGATAGGATCCTTCCCATTTGGGCTGGAATTTCTTTGTCATTCTGTGAGTCAGGATCATTGGTCTTCTGACAGCTAAGACCATATCACTAACTTGGAATAATCTTTCTTTAACCTTTTTATAGAAAGCCCAGCGATGCGTGCTTGATATAGCTCGATTCATTGTTGAGGCTGAAGATATTTCTCATCTAGGGAGTCTAATTCCTGGAGCCGCATGTGATGATTATCTTCCTTAGTAAGTTGGCTCGAGAGGTCCACACGGAGGGAAGGGATTTGAATCTATAGTAGAAGGACTGCTTTGCTTTTGTAAACGAGCGGGAATAGCATATCGCTTGTTCGAGTCCGGACCGTTGTTCGATATGCCCAGGGACATTAACCCAGCTTGTGTTCTAGTCGTGTTTATTGGATGAGACGAAGTTCTTCGGCAGTTTTATGAATATTTTATTAAAAGCTTCTGCTAAGCCATTCGTCGTCGGGTAATATGGGGTCGAGGCTACATTCTGGATTTGATGTTTTTCGCAGAAATAGTATAATATATGGCTCATTAATTGAGAGCCGTTCTCATAGATGATGTGCCTGCAAATCCCAAAGTAGTACATCACATCATGTGAATGAAAGTGATCACGTTGGATGCCTTTAGTTCTGCTAGTGGCACAGCCTCCGCCAATTTTGAGAAGTAATCGATTATGGCTAGGATAAACCGATGTCCTCTTGATGATGACAGGGTGGTTGGCCCAATGTCGTCCATTCCTAGGCTTCGAATAGCCAAGAGTCTATTATTGGATGAAGGAATTCTGAAGGCTTATGGATAAAATTTGCATAGATTTGGTATGCCTTTCACTTCCTGGCGTAGTGTATGGAGTCTGCGACCATTGTGGGTCAATAGTAGTCCATGCGGCATAGGCGATCTTGCATTTTAGGATCTAGCTAATGTGCCCCACATGTTCTGTCATGAGCCTCCCGGAGCGCTTGTTTAGCCTCTCGTTCTGATTGGCAGTAGGAGTCAGTCATATGGATGCCGGTATAGATTTTTAGTGGCCACATAATAGTAGAATCGAAGGGATCATTTTTTGACTAATGCCACTTCCCTTGGATCTTCTAGAAGAATTTTGTAGACCGCATAGTCATTGAGGGCAAACCTTTAGCCTTGGTGTCTATGTTCGTCGTAGAATAACTATGGCACCCTTACAGACAATCTTTGGCATATATTAAATCTCGGTTGGTCAACGTGACCGAGCATTGGCCTTCAGTGGGGATAGCTAGTGATGTTGCCAGGCTAGCGAGGGCATCGACTTCACTATTTGGAGCCTGGGTACGTGTGCTATAAAGAATGCCATAAAGTAGGAATTATGTTGAGCGCCTCCTGCTAATAAAAGATCAAATCCTAATGGCAAACTTCGTATTCCCTTCGGATCTGATTTACTATCAGTTTGGAATCTTCGTAGGCTTCCAGGTATTCTGCATCTACTTGTCTGGCCAGTTGAAGTCCCATTGTTTGAGAGAACAAAAGTTTTTATTTGGAAAAAAAACTTTTTTACAAACTAAGAAGAGTACAAAAGTACAATTAATTTTTGGGGAAGTAAAACTATATGAATATAATCTTAAGACAATTACTTTATCCCTTAGACTATGTGATGTCGAAGACTCGAGCCTATGGAGAATACAGCAGAACTTTGTCAGAAGATTATGATCATTCCTCCTTTTAGAAATATTTTGAAACCCCATTTATCGAGTTCCAAAATAACTATTTTCTGGTTGATACACTTGACGTAGACAGCATTTCACGCATCATCATCCTTATTTAATTGCATGGGACGCCTAACTTTTTATAAAAAATGTGCATAGTCGTGGGCAGTATCATGTACACGTTCTTCGAGATTAGTGGCATGTGCACCATGTAATCTAACTGCTTTGGGTGATAATTGACCAATTGGCGCTCATTAGATGAATGGCACGAGCTCGCGCCATCTGTTTAAATCATAATAGAATTGATTTTATTGTCAATAATGCGTAGCGCACAGTAAATGACAAAATACCATAATGATCCTACACAATCTTTTCGAGCGGTGCACACTCTATTTTCGAGGAGATTTTCTCGACTATCGTGTTGTCAAAAAATGATGACAATCGCTTTGGCTTCTCCAAGAAGACTGCCATGTGTTGCACTGCGCCAACTGAGGCTAGTGCCATTTGATGTCATGCACCTTTTATGTCATGTGCTCGTGATTTCTGTCCTTAGAGCCTTTTATGGGTAGTGCATGATGTTGTTTATCATTTTAAAGCTTCTACAAGACTCCCTTCAAATTTTTTAAATTTAAAATTTTATAAAATTTAGAATACTTTGAATAAGAAGCATCCTGCACGATTGGCGCATGTAACCGACCCTAATTTTATGTGCGAATCGTATGGCCGTTACGTTTTCTTTTTGACTATAAGTAGCTGTGAAAGGGAAGAAGGTCGTAGGAGGTTCCTCGTGCGTTCCTCCACTGACCGTTGCCTCAATACATTGCGCCATTGGCGAGAGATAATGAGGTGAACCCTGATTGAATGGTACGACAAAGAAGATTCTCGAATCACTAAGGCCAGCATCGACCACCTCTTTCAGAGCGTTTGGTCGATGCATTGCGCCATCTAAGCAAGGCCAGCATCGATCGCCTCTTTCAGAGTGTTGATCGATGCTATGCGCCATTCGCTATCTCTTTTTAGAGTACCTGGCACAACTCGAATTTTTTCAGAAAGAATGGCACTCTGCGCCATCTAAAAATTTTGCTTTATGCCATTCACAGTCTCAGAAGAAATGGCGTTCTGTGCCAACTGAAAGAATTCTTTTGCTTATGCCATTCATAGTTGGCGCCAGATGTTTCTTTATAATTTTATTCTAACTTCAGCTTTTTCTTGTGCAGTTAATCTGACAGAAGACCCTATTGCCGAGATATTGGCTTCAGCTTTTCGAGTGTCTAAAATACAAAAAAGATCTGTCTTATGTACCTTTTTTCTCATTTTGATGGACCATCGGATAGACTGATCCTGCTAGCAGACCAATATTATGTAACATTGTTAAGTCTGATAAATGGTACCCCATTTTTATCAGTGGAAGATGAACCTCTCAAGAAACCCTATTTTCTGTTTGGAGAAGCTATAGATGCAGGTTCCCAACCAAAGTCCAAGAAAGAATGCCAAATCTTTTTAAGTGGAAACTCCATTGTGTACCATCCTGAGATGTTAAGTAATCATTCCTTATCTCGTTATACTAATACTAGCCACCCCAGGAAGATGGTTTGGGATTTAACTCCTGCTCAAGGAGCTAGGATCGGCACAATTTGTCACAGACGAGTGGGCAGCAAGGAAGTGTTCTATTGCTCCTCAAACCAATACGGTACCCGTTTGAGGGGTTTGAGACCGAGCAGCATTCCATCCGATGATGCAGCTATAACACTTCCTGTCAGAATTCCCATATTCGCCAACCTATTTGCTGCTGCTAAGGGAGAGTATCCCCAAAAGGTCACTGTGAGGTTGACTGGCTTGATGCATCCAAAAATTATCTACTGGAACAAGCTTTATGTATGGGCCTTGAACAACTTTCGCAGAAAATTGTAGGAGTTGGGTTTATACAATGTTGTCTTGACTACTTCATGTGGGATTTAGAATAATCCTAACATGTTCCCGGCATTGGTGGAGAGATACAACAGCAGTACATGAACTTTTGCTACTCCTCATGGTGAATTAGGCTTTGCTCTTTATGAGATACAGTTTATGTCACATTTGCCAATATAGGACAATCTATATGAAGTGTATGTTCCAACAGAGGAAGAATTAGAAGAACTAGCCAAGGTGGATCCGCAAATGGTGGCAATGTTTGATGAGCTACTATGTCATTACACGACTTGTACTCATCTACACAAGAGCAGTCCAGCATGCTATGTGACTAAATAGCTAGTATACCTCTTCTTAAATCATACTACTAATTCTAAAATACAGAGCAGTCCGAGTGTAGGCCTCGATCTTTTGAGCCATTGGATGCTCATACCATCTCTCGACTGATAAAGGAGTCTGGCCATGTTGATTTCGAGCTCACTAAACCGTAGAAGGGGTATGCCACCAAAACTTCTTTGAAAAGCTACATCCGACAGAGTTGTCAAGAATTATCACCAGAAGCCACCTTAGCTGGCTTTCTTTCGTTATGGCTGCGACGGTTCGTCATCCCGGGTGCTAGTGCAGTAGACCGACTGCATCGAGGTGTACTTTTTACAGCAGTACATTTATTGTTTGTATATAAAATGGATATCCTTTCAGCTATGACCAGTCATTTGAATGTTGGTCTTCGAGAATTCATAAATGATCTGATTGGGAAGTTGAATCCTAGGAAAGATTATCCTCGTACTGAGATACCGTATACTTACCTATTTGGCTGGTTGCTACTACATCATCCTTTTTTGATGAATCCTGATCTCAGAGTTGGAGGAGCTCTTGCAGATAATTTCATCGAAAGATTCACAAAGGCTAAATGGAATGTTCATTCTTTACGAGACTACAGGAAAGCTTTGAATAGGGTTATAGATTGGACATTTTTTGTATCTCTCCTCCAGAGGGTTATAAGGGCTTCCTACTGCTTATGAAAGATTCGATAATCCCCAATTCTCGTCCATCTCCTGCAACATTTACCTGGTTGAATATGATCAGACCCTCTCACTTGGTATATCATTTTGAAAGCAAATGCTTTTTAGAACCGTATTTACCAATTCGTTTTGCTCATCAATTCGGCTATGACCAATTACACGTCGAAAATACAAAGATATGCCTTAAAGCCTTAGGACATTTGATCGACGGTGCTCGTGGATGGAGATATTACAGTGAGAGAGGGACTCAGGCTATATTTTCAATGCCTTTAGACACTCATGAGAATGGTTCGAGGATCTTGGGCTCGTATGCCCATTTTTGCACTTCAGCGAATACCCTCTTCGAGGGTTATTTGTTAAATGATAGTTTTGTCGGGATGCAGAGGGCGTTCAATGGTGAGGCTGCCGGCATTAATTTGACCGAGGCTGAAGAAAATGTTCATGATTAACATCCCTTTGAGATTGTAGATATGGGGGTGGTTGATGAAGTTCAAGATCTATTGAGCGATCTTCTCAAGAAATGCAAAGATGCTACTCCTTCAAAATAAGCAGGCAAAAACACAGTCTCTACTCAAGACCCAGCTGTTCCTCCTGCCGTGAAAAAGAAATCAAAGGAAGTACTTGTTGATGAGAAACCCGTAGCATAGACTAGGCTTGAAAAATATCTAGAGGCCAGTTTTTCAACTGGACCGACCACATCTTTGAAAGGATCGACTCCAGGATCAACTTCCACTCCTACTCAAGAGAATGTACCGAACGTCAAGGAGGACCTAGACAGAGGGCCACCAGTTGTTGAGAGAATTCAACCTCAACAGTCTACCCTTGGTGAAGTACAACCTACATCTGTTAGCCCTATTAAAGAACAACCTATTCCAATCGAGGTACCAGTAACTTCTTCCTGCCCTTCAGTCAAATGATCAGTAAAAAGAAAGTTGGTGATCGGTCACGCCAGACAAAGTGTTACATCAAGACTCTCATTGGATGATCCCGATCTGCCTTCTCAAGAAGAGTCTCCGTCCGTTGTGGGAGACACACCTTCTCAAGCAGGTAAAGATCTTGCAATTATATCAAAAATCATGAATGTTGATCCTGTAGCCATTTGTATTGATGTTCATTCATCTCACGAACGCTCACTAGTAAGTACAGTCGCCACATCCCTAAAGGACATCCCTCCAAATACAGCTTCAGGATCGTAGACACGTACTTCTACCACTCTTATAAAGGGAATGCGAATTCCAACTTGACTGTTCAGAATAACTGACGTAGAAACTCTAACCGTCCCTGTAGTTCAAGCTTCTGATGTTCCCATTCTTACAAATAAAAAAATAGAAGCTTTATAGGGCTGTGAAGAGGACCCTCTTGATGCTGCTTCAAAGTCTAATGAAGCTGAATAGCATAATCAGGCTGCGACTCCAAAGAGTCAAAATATGGTAACTGGTGATAACCCAATCCCTGCTGCGGGTGAAGAATACCCAGCTGAAGATGAGGGCAATCAAAGCCCTAGTGATGCTAAACAGAGTTTTGAAGAGATACCAAGCGACGACGACTCTGATGTTGATATTACGATAGATGATAGCCCAGATGATGAAGAAGCAATAAAGTCTGAGGGCTATTAGAAAGGCGATCAGTCTATCATTGCTGCAGAGGAGATTCAGACCTCTTTGAGCCAATCCAAGAACCGCAGAATAAATCCTTGAAAGGCCGGACCGAATCTGGTGTTGGAAGCATTCATTTTATTTCGGGAGGCTCGGAAGCGGAAAGTAGTCAGACAGCTGTGTCAGAAAATACTATAGGGAGACCCATCACCATGCGAGACACAGAGCTCCGCAAAACTCCATATGTACCACCAGGCTCAGGTAAATTTTTGATCTTTATTTACTCTAATTTATTCGATGATATATCATAATTGTGCTTCTTAATTTATTGAAAATCCTGTAGGGACAATTGTAGTAGCTCCATCTACTGCTCTCAGTTTCACCTCGACTATGGCTCCTTTGGACATGGGAATTCAAACTGGAGAAGGAAGCTCTTCAATGATGTCAGTGCTAAAATCTTTTGATGTACAGTCTGTTATTCCACCCGCTATTATAGAAAGAGATATTCAGACAAAAGTGGCTACCCCTGGTATATCAATGATGAACAGGATAATCGTTGAAGCTTATACCAACACTTTTTTTACTCCTCTGGGGACTCTTGTTCAGATGGTCTTGGAAAAAGGCCAACCTTTTGAATCGGTAAGGGCCCTTCTTCTTTTATCATTGAAGCTGTCAGCAAAAGTGGTGATCTGGATAGGGGTAGCTACTTGGAGCACATCTTGGACATGCTTGAAGGATCTATCAAATCTTATCAAGATCTGACAAGGGGAAACATCCAAGGGCTAGTAGACGCTGAATGCGAAATGATGGCTTGCGAGTTTGTGGAACGACAAGCTGACTTCAAAGCTTCTGTAATAGATTTCTTACGACATTCTGCAGAGCTAGAGTCTAGCATTGTTGAGATTACCTCTTCTGTTGAGCGTTATAAGAATGAGGCTGCAAAGAAGGAGAAGGAAGCGAATGAGTGTCAAACCAGCCTCCAGAAGTTAGAAACCGAGATGGCCCGGATTCGGGAAGAACTCAAAACAACTCGGTGACGTGAAAGGGAAGTTTTGGAAATGCGTCAAGTTGTCGCAAGCCTGTTGGATGATCTGAGGAGGCAAGGGGACAAATTTATTCAAACTCAGGGTGCAGAACTTAAACGTCGGGCTATCTTCCTACAACCTTTTGATCCAGAATCTGGAAGAGCTCTGGCCAGGCAAAGAGTACTTGATTCCATAACAGAAAGAGCTGACGCTCTGAAGAAACTGATATCGATCTTTATACTCAGCCCCCAAATGAAGCCACCCATAACAACTTTTTGCCATCTCTTGTATGATATGTACTTTTGATATTTTGTGCATCATGAAAATAAAATGATCTTTTTGTGATTTCGTTACTTGTTACATAGGTATAAGTAATAGATAGGAAGTATGTTCAGAGGTACCGGACATGACATAACTTCTTTAAAAATAATAATGATCATTATATTTGTTCAGAGGTAATATGGACATAACGGAATATAATTTTCAGATATTATCATTTTAAAGACGACTTTATCAGAGGTAATGTGGACATGATAGGTCACTAATGTAGATAGTAGAATTCAGAGGTAATGTGGACGTGAATCCAAGTATCTATTGACTATATTTAAATCAAGTGGGGTTCAAAAATAGGATATCTTTTTGAAACACCTAGGCTCCAAAAGATGAGGTTCACGATATGTGAGAAATGATCTGAAATAAAATCTGCTGGAGATTCAAGGATTTGAAATATATACAATATGCATCAGGAAATATAATACACATATATATTATTATTTTTAAACATGGTATTGCTTCAGGAATTTGACATTAATTAGCATCATGGCGATTCGGCCATCCATCTCTGACAATTGGTAAGCTCCATTAGAGAAAACTTTGCTTACAATGTAAGGACCTTCCCATTTTGGTTCAAACTTGTCCTTGCTCATATTTGATGCATTGATGGAGGGTAGAAGGGACTACGTTGTTCTCATACAACCAAAGTCTTCTAAGCAATGCGTCGTAGGATCCTTGATCATCAATCACATAAAGACTTTGGTATGAAGGTTGCCGATTTGAGCTTTCAAGCAAATCTTCCCCAACGGTTCACATTTTTCTGATTTAAATCCTAAAATGGTTGTCACCGTAGTAGAAAGACTACGAACTGGGATCTTTAATGCGTCTAGTAGGGTCTTCAGCATGATACTGAGTGCAGACCCAGGATCAATCAGGATGCGACTGACCTTCATCGTATCAACATATCCTGTAAAGTAGAGGGGATGATCATGTCGGTTATCCTCCAATAGCATGTCTTCTTGAGTGAAAGTGACGTTAGAAATCATTTCCATTAAACTATGGCAATGGGAACACGCTACTGGTTCTTCATCTGACTGCTTCAGATGTGCTAGACAAGTTTTTGCCTGTATTAATGCTTTAGTTAATGTCTCTCTAGTTTCTTTTGAGAGACGCAGCAGTTCAAAGGTTGATGACCTTGCTGGAGTATTGGCCAGTTAAGCCAACATATCAAAGTTGTCTTGTTTCTTAAGACCTTGAAATGCTGTTGTCTTCAAGCTCTTATCAAAATGGCAGGTTGTTTGCCTTTTTCCATTATTGTTGACTATGGAAGCACTGGTTCTTGTGGTGGTGATTATACCGATGGCACATTTGTATCAAGAAGAGAAGATGTAGGAAGGGCATCGAGAACAGGAAGAGGAGCAACAACACCTTCTTCTCCTTCTAGATAGTTTTTAAGGTACGGTCTTCCAGATATGGTACCGGTCAAGACTTCTTCTTCTGGCACCGGTGAGAAAGAAACCATATTGCAAATTTTCATTTAGGCCTTGCTTTTGGATGATTTCTTCTTTGGAAAAGATGAAAGATTCATCCAGAATTCAAAACCGATCCGAGATTGGTTGTGCTGAAGATGTAGACAAAGAGGCATAGGGGATCCTTTTCCATCATTCAAACCAGGAGCTTTTTGCAAGTCATATCCCATTTTTGTCATTAATTCACGGGACTGTTGACTATATCGGTAGAATTATGGTTGATAATCAATATCTGACTTTGACGGTGTTGAAGTAGAAGAAGAAGATAAAGCCCTTGCAGGGATAAATGTATCATACAACGGTAGAGGTTGACCGCCAAGGGATGTCATGTGGCATGACTTGTATTTGGTTACTTTCTTTAATTTAACAGATTGAGCTGGTGCTTTTGGCTCAAAATCAGCAACTAAGTCAGGATGAATCCACATGATTTCTTCCTTGTCAGTAGAGAGAGGTATGAAGCCAACATTTTTGGCAGGAGGAAGGTTGACGATCTCCAAAGTAGCTTTTGGAATGGGGATCATGACTCCACTCTGAACCTCCTGGGCAGGAAAATTACTAAACTGCACGGAGACGACATTTGCAATTACAGTCTTCTCATCATGTTGGAGAGTGATTTCTTGAGCATTGATGAGCTCTTGAATCTTCCCTTTGAGCACATAACACGCCCTGGTTGGATGTCCCAAAAACCTGTCATATATACAGTATTTAGGGTTGTCAATTTTACATATCTCATCTGGGCGTTTAGCTTCAAAAAGTTGAAGCTTGTTGCTCTTGAGTAAATAATCGAATATGCTTATGACATCTTCTTTATCGAAGGAGTATTAGATCTTAGGATGTTGCGGCCGTTGCGGGGGTGTCGTCGTTGCTGCGGGTGTTGATTGACCCACATTGATAGCCAAAGTTTCTTTTTCTTTGACATTAATGGCTAAAGTCTCTTTGCCCTTGCGGTTATTTTGACGGCCACCGTTGTTGGATGTAGAATGTTCATCCCTGTCAAGATTTGGCATCTGAATGCCTAATTGCTTGAACTTGTCAGCACTTTCTTCCGCTTCCTTGGCATTTACTATGAAGGAAGGCCAATCCTAGAATTGTATAAACCCAGTCCACATGCTAATTATAGGCAACAAATTTGATTTATATGTGTCTATAGTCAGAGCATTCGACGTTCGTAACGGCGGAATCGTTCAATGAAACGTTTGGTAGTTTCCTTGGATCATTGTTTAATTTTGATGAGGGCTGACATGGTCATGTCATTTGTTCCCTCATAAAATCGTTCCAGGAACATTTGTTTAAACCCAGCAAAAGAGGTTATGAAACTATCTAGCAAATTACAGTACCAGTCATAAGCTCCCCTAGTTAAATATCCTATGAATACTCTAGTGAGTAGAGCATGTTTGGCTGAAGTTAATCAGTCGTTACCTTAAAGTGGTTGAGGTACTGGTTTAGAGATGTGCTGCCATCAAATAGCATAATGGTGGGAGGTTTGTATTTGGGTGGGAACTGAACTTCTTTCCACTCTATGGGATGTGGTTGTTTGATCCCAAGCTTTTGTAGACCGTCCTTCTATTTAAAAGATTCAAATTGAGTACGTAAAAGCTTTATGGCCTTATTAGTGTCTCCCAATGCTTGTGGACTAGCAGATTGATTTGAGGTATTAGAAGGAGAGACTGCGTGATAAGCACCAACCCAAGCACCAGATTGACTTGGAGTAGCCTGAACTAGTATGGAAGCGGTGTGAGAAGACTGTACCCCCAGGCTAATATTGATGGGAGCAGATATCATTACAGGTTCTTGGGTTGGAATTGGATTCATAACCGATGGAACCGTATGTTGAGCTACGATTATAGTGTGCATACTCGCAACCATTTCAGCCATGGTCTTCAATTTATCTTCTAATGCAGCAATTCGTTGTTCCTGACTAGCAGAACTAGAAGCGTCTTGATCCTCAGTGATGACATAGGCTGTTACCTCCTTAGCTATAAAAGATGAACTAATAGAGAAGATTGTCCGATCGGAGTCTTCACTATCAGCGTAGAAGTCATGTGTAGAACCACCCCCAGGATGCAAAGAAGGAAAATAACTTTGAGTAATTGATTCTCGGTCATAGTTAGAAAGATTCCTTTGACCGATTGAATCTCGTACTCTGGATCTTGCGTTTTGGTAGACACCTTCATCGATGTCTCAAATCCGACCAAGATATTGTTGGCTGGGATTACGGGACGCATTACGTCTCAGATGTTTCCCACCCCAGTACTATGGGATATCATATTAATTGAAGCAAAGAGTGTTTCATCATCACTAGAGTGAGTATGGTTTAAGCGATTGAAGACGGGTAGCTTAGAAGACTGAGAGTAGTTCAAACGGTCAAAGATAGACCGTTTTGCTGCCTGACAGCAACATTTGATCACAATCTCATGATTACATGGATGTTGTATAAATGGGGTTCTAGATATATGAGATGGACCCATAATCTTCCGCTTTTGTACAAGAATTTTGCGAAGGTCATTTACATAAACAGATGAAAAGAAGAAGAAGATACATGTTTATGTATTACATTAGGAACATGACTCTTGTTCTTAAAATGCCATATTCCTCTGGTGTACAGGAAAGTGCTAAGTTGATTGGCATAGGTAAGAGGATCCCTAATCATGGGAGTCTTCAATTTGTGCTGTTTACTGATTGGCGCAGGCTGTGCCTAGCGCATTCTATGATCAGAATGATGCGCCAATTGTGTGGCTGTCTGAGACACCATCAATTTTCCTGACTATATTTTGTTATGTGCAGGGTAGGGAGGTCCTGACTGTGGCTTGACTGGCTCTGGCCCGACTGATGTGGAGTGGGAATAATTCCCTGTTGCTTAACTTATATAACTTCACCGCATTTTGCTTCGGCACGTTTGGCTTCAACGCACTTTCCATGGCACAAACGAGTAGCAGAATGTACTTTCCTATCAAAAAAAGTAGCATTCTTACTCAGAAATGTTGAATCATTAATTGGCGCCGAAGTGACATTAGATAAGTTTTCCACCAAGTTGGAAACTGGAAAAAGAAGTAGAAAAGACGTGAAGCATTTTCCTTCATTTTGTGCTAAGGTAGTGATCTCCTCCTCCAATTTAGGTACTGTAGAGGAGTGAGAAGAGACTTTTTGACGCTGTCTCTTAATTGGCTCTGGAACAGTAGATTGTCCGCCCTTCACTAAGTTCAGAGCCTGGGAAGAGTGGAAATCTACCACTGAGTGTTGTCCCTTAGTTCGCACAATAACAGTTGTAGGCGCTCAAAATATCTGTCTCTCTTAGGCGCCTAATACTCTTAGGCTCCCCATGACTCTTAGGCGCCTAACTCTCTTAGGCGCCCATTGTTTCTTAACGGTTCTGTTCTCATAAGCTTCCTATGTATTCAGGTGCCCATCTCTCTGAGGCGCTCTGACTCATTTAGGCGCCTACTGCTACTAGGCGCTCAACTTTCCTAGGGGTCTACTTCCTTGGGTGCCTTTCTCAAAGTATTCAGTTCCCTGCTGACATCTACAAATCTACTTGGCATATTAATCTGCCATATATGCTGAACGTGGTACACTACTCCGAATTCCCTGAAAAATGTGCCCATCACTTGGCTATGACCACAGGCCTATTTTGCATAGGCGCCACAAGTCAAAAGTGCCCCTGCTTAAAAATGGTGCCCGGTGGATTAGGCACCAATCCAGAAAAGGGCGCCTACTTTGGATAACTGTCAGGTGGTTATCTCTTGGCTCTATAAAAGAGCTTCACTCCCCCAACATATAGACACAGAGATGAGGGGTAGAGTTTAAGCACTCATTGTCATGACCCGCACCCAGTGTAAAGGTACGAGAAGTAGGTACGTCCAGCCTATACCGCAGTATTGGTGGAAGAACGCTGTCCTAGGTCACAACATCTAATAATATAACTGTACCTGTACATTGATATACTCTCCAAAAGGAGGACAACATGTAAAGTACAACTCAATCATAGAATCTAAGATGGAATGAAAAGATAAAAGATGGATAATAATCTCAACAGAGAACTACAACTGAAAGAAAGAAGTTTGGATGTTTAAACAATATCAAAATCCAAATAACTGAAGTACATCTCCACGACAAAATATCTAAATAAAGATAACTAGTCTAGAAGTCTAAACTAGACAATGGGCAAGTCCTCAGCAACTGCTGGATCCTCCTGAGGGTCCAAGTCACCGGTATCATCTAAGCCAGCTCTATAGTAAGTAGGGCAGAACTCCTCATTCTTTTTAATATTTTCAACAGGTCCAATCTGGAGAGGAACGAGCACAATACATCTCACGTAGATCATATCATGATAGAAAATGTAAAGCATGCTATAGAATAAGATACATGAAATACTGTAAGAAATAAACATGAAGAGAATGAGAGAATCTGATAAACGAAAGATATCTATATATGGTAATAGAGAACTGTATGTGAGTAAGTGATTTAGAGTACAAGATAGACATGTGAACGGCTTGATTTGTACATGATTACACTACAGAGTTTATACATGATTACACTACTTTGGAATTGTTCACATGACTATTTCTACTACCCCGTACCCCAATCAATAAACAAGGATCTAGACAGGTTATGTTATTGTACATGAAAGTTTATACATGAAGCTCATGAGATTATGAGAGTATATAAGAGCACATAATTGTACATGAATAATAAGAGTCCATAAAATATATAATGTTCGTGAATAGCACATGACATGATGTATTCGATGGACCTAAGGGGGATAACATCTCATGTAAAGATCCATATAGTACCAATCCGTGATAACATCGTGTCAACATCAAGTAAATTAGTCTATAACAAGAATATAGCAAGTATGAAACGGTCAGAGAATGTACTCGTCTGATATCCCGAATGTTTGATGAGAATATAAGTCCGAACTGGAGTATCTGAGTCCTATTTAGAGAAACCATAGGTTACAAAGTGTCTAATATGAAATAAGAGTAATCTACAATACATTCTAAATGATTCTAGGTCCTTCTAGGTCAAAGTAAACTCTTGGTCAACTCTGGTCAACCATTCTAGTCAAACTAGGTCAACCTAAGTCAACTTGTCAATTAGTCTAAGTTTAGGTCAAACTTAAGTTATCTCATCATTTCAAGTCCATTTGAGTCAATTTAGATCAAGTTTACCCAAAGTTGACTTTTGTTAACTTGATCAACTCGCTAGCCGACTATGCCAAGTTAGGCTTATTGGGTTATTTCTAAACTAACTCACTAATCCGTAGGCTATATCTAATTGCATAATCACACACACACACACACACACACACACACACACACACACACACACACACACACACACATATATATATATATATATATATATATATATATATATATATATATATATATATATATATATATATATATATATATATATATATATATATATATTCAATATATAATATATATATATATATATATATATATATATACACATATACATAGGTATATAATGGAAAGGGGGATGAGAGCGTGTGTGTGTATTTGCTGTGATGGGCTGCTGGTTGGGGCTACTGGTATAGGGCTAAAACTGAGAACAATCTTATCATACATTATATATATATATATATATATATATATATATATATATATATATATATATATATACTGTTAGCCGCCGCCCCGTTCGCCGGAGGACGCTCGCCCCATCTGCTTCCCTCCCTCCCGGCTTCGTCCGGTCCTCCTTCGGGATTGCCGCCGCCGGAGTCCCCACTTCCGTTCTCCCTCCCCCGTCTCCGCCGGTCCGTCTGCACGCGGAGGGGAGGGGGAGGGGGGCCGAGCCCCTCGGTTTGCACGCCCTTCGGACAGTGCGCCCCTTCCTTGGACAGGGTGCCCCTTGAGCCCCGCGCCCTTGCTATCCCGGCGGCCTGTCCACCGGTCCGCCCTGATCCCCCCCGCCGGTTCTCGCCGGCCCCTCGCCGATGCTTTCTCCTACCGCTTTGCTCCGGTCTCCGCACCGGAGCTCTCGCCCGTCGGTCCACCGTCGCCTCCGTCCCCGGTCGGCTCCGCCTCCGCAGGGCGTCGGGGAGGGCGCCGTGCCCCCTCGTTCCGCACGTCCCCCCCTCGGGCCGTGCTCCTCTTCGGGACGCGTACCCCCCTCGTTACGCGCGCCACCTACCCATTGCTTCGCGGTCTGCGTCCTTCCTTGGGACATGTGTCCGCTTTGGGCCGCGGGTCCAACCCTCAAACCCTATCCCGCCCAGACTTTTCTTTATATTTCAAAATTCAATTTTTGAATTTTCAAATTGTGATGAAACCCCGTAGGAACATGAGAGCTTGGCTCTCCAAAATTTCTTCTTTTTGGTTCTCAGTAACTTTACTTTTGTCAATCTGTTCTACAGGACCATTTTATGTTTTTCAGTCCATGTAACCGCTTGTAATGCTCTTTTGGAGCACCCTTCTCTTATTCAATAAATTTGGTTTATTTTAAAAAAATAAATAAAATAAATGAAAATAAAATAAAATAATATATATATATATATTCTTTATATATATATATATATATATATATTTTTAAAGAAACACCATTTTATTACTAGAAACTAAAAGGATTACAAGATAAGTTTTAGCCAACACCAAGAAGAGGCCAATGCAGCGGAATAGGTGGCTTGTGCTTGTATCGCTTCAATGCTTTCCCAACTTGTCGTATAGTCTCATGCAGAAGTTGTACGTCCGAGTATTTATACTCCTCATAACACCATTTGTTTCTATTCTTCCATGTACCCAACACACAGCAGCAACAACTATCTCTTTTAGATGAATGTTTGGACGACGCCACCATTTCCCGAACAGCCTGAGTAATTCCAACCTCCGCCCAGAAACTTGAAGATCAGTCTGAAGGTTACGCTAGAGATTCTCAATCTGCTCTCCATTGCCGAATATATATGTTGCTGTCTCCTCCATTGGATTAATGCAACAATGACATTTCGATGGCAATTGAAATCCCATTCATTGTATGTTATCATCCGTAGGGAGCTTATTATGCAGTAAACACCACATCAAAATAGACCACTTATACGGAATGCAAGAGCTCCATATGTGTTTGAAATGTGTTTGAATAGGAGAAGGATTACGAATTACCTTCTAAGCTATGGATACTAAAAATTTCCTACTCGAAGTAGATGTCCATATCCAATCCCCCGAAGTCTGCTGGGCAATATACTGATTAGCCATTGTCCGTCCTTGCAACAGTCGACGCCACACATGAGAACACTTCTGTGGTACTCCAGCTGTGTTCAAGTCTTGAAATTTACAGTATTTTGCCTTGAGGAATTGCTGCCAGAGACCATCCTGAGTTTTGAATTTCTACCATAATTTGGCCGTAAATGCATCCATCGTCTCTTGCAAACTTCTGATTCCCAAACCTGCTTCCTCAATAGGACGAGCCATGGAACTCCAACTCGCCCATATGTGTTTATGAACACCTTCCTTTGTACCCCAAAAAAATTGAATGAACATATCTTCTAGCTTGTTTAGAACTATTTTTGACGGATTGCATGCCGCAATCGTGTACATAGGAATGGATAATAAGACAGATTTGAGCAATGTTAATTTTCCCCCATATGATAAAAGTTTCTGCTGCCATCCTTCCAATCTTCTCCTAATCTTAGCAAGGAGTTCCTCATATAGGTTGGTTGTACGTCTGCCCACAGCCATTGGATAACCTAGATAAGTGAATGGTGGCATCTTAAGCTCAAATCCTGTAATTGCATGAAGTTCCTCTTTCCTATCAAATGTAGGCATGGTATAAACACATGATTTATATGCATTGACACTCTGACCCGATGCTCTCTCATATCTCCAAAGTATCTCCTGTACTAAATGAACCGAGCGAACATCACCAGCGGAGAAGAGCAGGACATCATCTGCAAAGGCTAGATAAGTAATAGCCCGACATCCACTAGGAGCATAATAATGACGATAGGATGCATTCTCTACAAGTTTGTTGAGATTTCTGGACAAAACTTCAGCTGCAATGATGAATAACGCTGGAGATAGAGGATCCCCTTGGCGAACACCCATATAAGCTTTAAAATATCCCGAAGATACCCCATTGATTATGGTAGAGTACCATACATTATTAATCAGCCTGAAGATCATGCTAATCCACTTCTCATCAAACCCAAATTTGCGCATAACTTGCATAAGAAATTTCCAGTCTAACCGATCATATGCTTTTGTCATATCAAGCTTGATAGCTATATTGCCTCCTCTATTATTAGAGTTCATAAGGCTTAACATCTCTTGCGCTAAGAGAATGTTATCAACTATTTCCCTCCCCCTAACAAAACCACTTTGTTCTGGGGATATAAGCCTAGGAAGGATTAGAGCTAGCCTGAGAGCTAATAATTTTGAGACTATTTTGTTGAACACAGTACACAAACTTATGGGCCTAAAGTCTGTTATGTACCTGGGGTTGTTGTGCTTGGGGATCAAGACCAACGCCGTGCTCGTGAAAGCTTTAGGTAGTTCAAACCCTGCCATAAATAAAGACAAAGCCTCCAACATGTCATCTGCAATGATATGCCAGTAAGTAACAAAGAAGTTGTCGTGAATCCATCTTGTCCACCCGAACTATTGGTATCCAAGCTCTTAATAGTGAGAAGAATTTCCTCCTTCGTAGGCTCAGCAGTTAAGGAGACATTGTCTTCATCAGTGAGAATTGTAGGAATAACCTCCATTAATGCTTCATCCTCCTCCAGCCTCATACTTTTATATTAATCTTCGAAATAAGTATTCGCATGAGATTGAATATCATTGAGCTCAGATATAACACGACCCTCCTCATCAATAATATGGTGGATATGCAATTTCCTTTGTTTACTATTAACACACTCATGAAAATATTTTGTATTTCGGTCTCCTTCGATGTCCCATCTTAGTCGTGCCTTTTGTTTCTAATAAGAATCAACATAAGTGTGTTTTTGTTTCAACAATGCAACAGTTTTGTCCAAAGCCATGCGCTTTCCAGTGGATCGATCAGCTTCGAATGCCAACTCAGCGGCTAGTACACTGTCCTCCGCTACCTTCATATATATATATATATATATATATATATATATATATATATATATATATATATATATATATATATACACACACACACACTATGCATATTTATACAAGTATCTACTTAAAGAATATAAGAGGGTATATATATATAACTTATATATATAGAAAGAGAAGGAGAAAGAGGGTGTGTGTGTGTTGTGTGTGTGTGAGGGTGCTGAACACCCACCTGCAAATTAATCTCAGACCCAACTGAAACCCATAATCCCCTATCTAAATATATAAGCATATATATATATATATATATATATATATATATATATATATATATATATATGTCACCTCCATTTCCCGTATTTCGTATTAATACACGTAATCGGATTTTGGCATGTATTTTATTTTCTCGACTTGTGGAATTTTGAGTTTTCTCGTATTTTGGGTTTCGGCTCGGCTCAGTTTTAATTGGTTTGGTTTGAGTCGGTTTGATTTGATTTTAACCCCATGGAACACTTTAGCCTATGCTCCACCCTCATTCTACTACAACTACCCTCATTAAATCCCCACCTAACTTCTCTCTCCTCCATAATTTTCATTAATTTCTCCACCTTCTTCTTCCTCCTTCCTCCACCAACCTCCATAGGCAAGTGCACCTTGCAACCACATGAGAACCCCATTTTATTTGTCCATTAGCTAGATTAGGCCATACAGAACAATATTAGAACTTGGCATTTTGTGATTTGGAGTCTCCATTGTTCTAGATCTAAGTTTTAATTATTTTTAGATTTCCTTGATTTTGATCTATTAAACTTTGATTTTTGCTTGTTTTGATGCTTCTATGTGGAAGAGAATTCAATTTTACACAAGTTAGAACTTTGAAAATCCAGATTTCGTTTTGATTTGTCCAAGTTATGAAGAATTGAATTTTGGTGTTCCTGAGAGTTTCCTCTCGGTTTGGAGAAGAAGACCCCCCCTCGGCCTGCACTTTTTAGCGCAGGACTGACTTGCGCTCAGCCCCCTGGGCTGAACCGCGCAGCCTTCCTCGGCCTGCGCTTTTTAGCGCAGGGCTGACTTGCGCTCAGCCCCCCGGGCTGAACCGCGCAGCCTTCCTCGGCCGGCGCTCTTTAGCGCAGTGCTAACCAGCGCAGCTTGCCCCTTGGCGAACAGCGCACCCCTCCTCCTGCGCCACTTGCCTCTGCGCCATCGGCCCATGCGCCCTCGGCCGTGCGCCCTCGGCCGTGCGCCCTCGGCCGTGCGCCCTCGGCCGTGCGCCATTGGTCCCTGCGCCGTCGGCCCTGCTCCCCTGTTCCCCTGGCGCACTTCACCCCTGCGCCATCTATCCCCGGCGCACTTCACCCCTGCGCCATCTATCCCCGGCGCACTTCACCCCTGTACCATCCCCCCCCGGCGCACTTCACCCCGGCGCCATCCATCCTCTGCGCAACCCACTTGCCCATGATGGTTTGGTTTATTTCTTAGACTTGGCTTCTCTTTTGTGGATTGGGTTTTGAGATCTTGTTCCACACAGCACGACCATCTTGACCCAACACGACCTGGCACGGTTTTCGATGATTTTGCTTAGGACTAATACGGTTTTCCTGATTTTGTGAAGTATGATTTTAGTACCTCTGATCTCTTAATAGTGACCCGATGGGGTACACACTTGACTTGTAACCTGTGATTCATGGTAAATCTCTGCAACCAGATATTGATAGTGGCCCGTGGCGGCGCACTCTTGACTTGGACTTGTAACTTGACTTGGACTTGTAACTTGACTCTTGTAACTAACTTTAACACCGTGGGTGTTCCTGCTTGCTTGCTTGTGCAATCCACTTGTCTTATCTTGCATCATGTCTAAGACGTGACTCCCTGGTTCCTACGGTCAGGGATTGGTACTGAATATAGATTAGGCTAATGACTAGATCAAACTATAGTTCATGGAGGATTTCCAGTCACAGGCAATCTCGTTATCGGGGCGCTTTAATTGGACTTGTAGCTTGCCGACGAGTAGAGCACATTTCCAGCACACTGTCATGTGTTGTACCCTCTAAGTCACCTAAGGGTATATCGTTTTCCGGGTGATGTACCCAACCATACTCTCAACCCGCGGAAGGATAACTAGATAGTCTGCAGGGCTTGGGACTGAGAATTTCTCATTTGTATCTTGTTAATAATTAGGCTCGTGATAACCCTAGTTAGTTAAAGTAGAAAGCCGTAGTAATTGCTTGGCCGCTTGTGAATGGATGGTGTCCAGCCTGGTCTAAGTCTCGTCTAAGTCCCTATACCTGGTACTCCTGTATATGATTGTTTTCCTTACCTTTAACAATAAATGGATAGAGACAAGTGCTATTCAGGCGAAGGGTTACAACCCTGGTCCTTGTTTGGTTTACGGGTTGAAATCTGGCTCCCGGAATGGTTCAATGTCCCTAGTCGTTTATTGTCCTGTTGTACTTTTATTACTTGTACTTTCCTTTCATTTTCTTATGTACTGATATGCTGGCTTTTGTTCTTATTTCGTGGCCTCCTTGTGGTACTTGCTCTTTCTGGGGTTTGACCCAGCTGGTTTTGTGTGGCCAGATTTCGGAGCAGCACCCGAGGATCTACCGAACCTCCAGCCTAATAGTGGCGACTAGAAGGAACCCGAGCTACGAGTGGGTTTTCTATTTTGTTTCGCTCACTCCACTGTAAATTTATTCTTTTGAGGCGTTTAGCCGACGAGTACCTGTTAGCTCGATGCATATTTACTTACTGTCTGCCTACGGGCTGTAAATACGATTAACAAATCCTACGGTTGATCATGTATGACTAAACTCTTGCTGGTCCTCGCATTTTGTACGACAAGATTCATGATCAACTGAATATGTAATATTTGGGACGCCTTTTATTATATATTTGGTGGTCAAACATCTTGTACTATATTACTTGCTTGAGATTGAGACAATAGGCTTGACCTTAAGAGACCATTGGCTTGTAGTAAACCCTCATATCTAGACAGCCGTGAGCGTATAGCGAGGTAGATTCCATTTTAATATACGTAGCTGGCTATGTTCGCCCCCGCTCTCCAGTATTCTGGTTCTGGGGCGTGACATGCTTTAAGTGGTGGCCCATGCAGGTCTTGTCAATCAAAAAATGTGAGGGTTTATCGAATAGATGTCTTAATCAGTATTTGCCCTTGATCTTTGCTCGTATTTCAAATCCCTGAGATTCTTGTCCTGATCATGTGCCTGTATCATTGATCTGTCCTGGTCCTTCCTTATTGTTTTTCCTGTGTCGTCTTCTTCAGCGGTACTGTACCTGACCCCGCCGATCAGCAAGGTGGAGCACTTCCCGTGGACCAGCAACCCGGAGATCAAGCCTAGCATTCCGGAGTTGTCTTTCGAGTTATACCTACTGGAGGAGAGCCCCCAGTTCAGCCCATTCAGCCTGCCGAGCCGGACGATGGCACCTTGGTAGGTCTCATCAGGACCTTGATAGCTTTCCAGGATCGTCGAGCTAAGAGACCCCTTGCACCAGGTAGTGGCGGATGCTTTGACCAGAGGAGGTCACCCAGGGAACAGCGCGACCAATAGCTTTAAGCGCTTGAACCCTCCATTCTTCGACGGAAGCGAAGATGCGATTGCTGCGGACACTTGGCTTCAAGATACCGAGGTGATTCTGGAGGCAGCTAGAACACCTGAAAATGAGAAGGCGGCGGTGGTATGCCTGCAGTTGCTGGATTTAGCTCGTAGTTGGTGGGCAGCGCAAGCCATGGGATTAGTGGCACCCATTGCTTGGGCAGTATTTAGAGAAAGATTCCAGACGAAGTATTTCGATGATGTAGCTCGGTACGACCTGCAGATGAGATTTACCAACTTGAAGCAAGGAGGCAGAACGGTCGACAGTTATGCATCTGAGTTTTCTAGTCTCAGTAGGTTTGCCCCCACCTTGGTGGCAACCGAGTTTGATAGGGCCCAGCGGTTCCAGCAGGGACTGCATTTGGAGATCTTGTTGGCAGTCGAGCAGTTCGAGCACCAGACGTTCGATACAATTTTGAGAGCAGCTAGGAGGCACGAGTACACCTCCCAGAGGATTGTGGATAGGACCGGAGGTAGGAAGCGGTCCCACAGTCAGATGTACCAATCATCAGCTCCAGTCCCGGCAGCTAGAAGTTTGACTATTGAAACTTCGAGGCGGGCGGCCTCAGTAACGTCGGTTCAACATTCAACCCCGACGTACCCGCAGCAGCAGAAGCAGAAGCAGAATTCCGCGATGGGATGTTCTCATTGTGGAAAACCAGGCATGTAGTGGCAGATTGTCGTAGGGCGCAAGGATTGTGCCTGGCTTGTGGAGCGGAAGATCACAAGATATGAGCCTGCCCGAATAGGGGTAGTTCATCCTCCTCCACCCTAACCAGTCCATCGGTTAGGGGACGAGCACCTATGCAGCAGTAGCAGTACCCGAGGCCATTGTTGCCTCAGGCCCAGGCATTTCATCAGCAGAACCAGCAACAATATACCCAAGCCCAAGTGCAGAGCAGGCAGAGAGGTTTCCAGCAGAGGGGACCCACAGCTAGAGGATAAGGTCAGGCCATGATGATGACTATGGAAGAAGAAGTTACACTAGGTGAGGTAGTGGCAGGTACTATTCTCGTCAACTCCTCTCCAGCATTGGTATTATTTGATTCTGGTGCATCGCATTCATTCATGTCTGCACGATTCGCGACACTAATAGGATTGGAGCCCAAGTCATTATCAGTAAGGCTTAATATACTTACTGGTAACGGTCTTGTGGGAGTAGATCGAGTGTTTTCCTCGTATCGGATCGTAGTTAGCGGTTGAGAGTTCCCCGCTAGATTTATAGAATTCCCCATGGCAGACTATGATGTAGTCCTAGGCATGGATTGGTTGAGGAACCAGTATGCTAGGATAGACTGCCATGCTGGCAGGGTGGTCTTTAGTATCCCAGGCGAGCCAGAGTTTTCATTTTCCAGGGGCGCAGTAGAACCATCATCCCCAGTATTACGGATGGCGGTAGCAGCAGTGCAGTTACCCAGGATAGTTAAATAATTTCCAGATGTCTTCCCAGAAGAACTTCCAGGGATGCCGCCAGAGTGGGAGATTGAGTTCACTATAGACTTAATCCCCGGAATAGCACCAGTATCAGAGCGAGTCTACAGAATGGCGCCTTCAGAGTTGGAGATTTTGTACAAGATGATTGAAGAACTTAGGACCAAGGGATTCATTCGTGCAAGTGGATCGCCTTGGGGAGCCCCGATGCTTCTTGTGAAAAAGAAGGATGGTACGTCTAGGTTATGTGTAGATTATCGTACCTTGAACTCAGTGACAATCAAGAACAGGTACCCTCTCCTGAGGATAGATGACTTGTTTGATCAACTTAGAGGGGCTTCGGTATTTTTGAAGATAGACTTGCGGTCAGGATACCACCAGATCAGAGTCAGAGAGCAGGACATCCCGAAGACAGCGTTTAGATCGAGATATGGGCATTGGGAGTTCCTTGTTATGCCCTTTGGAGCGACCAATTCGCCAGCTGTATTCATGGACCTCATGAATCGCATTTTCATGCCTTACTTGGATCAGTTTGTAATCGTGTTCCTAGATGATATCCTGGTCTACAGCAAGAGCGAAGTAGAGCACGAGCAGCATCTCAGAATCGTCCTTAAGACGCTTAGAGAGCATCAGTTGTACGCCAAGTTCAGTAAATGCGAGTTCTGGCTCGCTCGCATTTCGTACTTGGGTCACATCAGTACTCGAGGAGGAGTAGAAGTGGATCTCTAAAAGATTGTGGCTATCGAGACATGGCCAGTACCTAGTTCAGCAACAGAGGTTCGCAGCTTCCTTGGATTGGCCGGCTACTACCGACGATTCGTTTCAGATTTTGCAAGGATTTCAGCGCTGATGATCCAGTTGACCCACAAGGATGTGCAGTTCTCTTGGACAGCAGAGTGTCAGGAATCATTTAAGAAGTTGAAGCGAGGTTTGATAACGGCTCCCATTCTCACACTTTCAGATGGGACCGGAGGATTCACAGTTTATTGCGACACTTTAGGCAGAGGATTGGGGTGTGTCTTGATGTAGCATGGGACGATAATATCTTATACATCACGTCAACTTCGTGATCATGAGAAGAATTACCCGAACCACAACTTGGAGCTGGCAGCAGTAGTGTTTGCACTTAAGTTGTGGAGGCACTACTTGTACGGAGACAGAGTGGAGATATTTATCGATCACAAGAGCCTAAAGTATGTTTTCACCCAAAAGGACCTTAATATGCGGCAGAGAAGATAGCTTGAGCTACTGGTGGACTACGATGTGGATTTACAATATCACCCAGGGAAGGCCAACGTTGTAGCAGATGCGTTGAGCCTGAGAGCCGGAGTTTACCTCCTAACGGCACAACCAGAGTTATTGGCAGATTTTTAGAAGATGGGAATTGAGGTGGTTCTTCCTACCAGTGTGGCATTGATGGCCAGTCTACAGGTTCAGTCCAGCATAGTTGAGAGAAACCGGATGGCGCAGTCTACAGATTCCAAGATTCAGCGACTCAGAGCAGAGTGTGAGGCAGGAAGAAGGCCAGAGTTGTGCATTCATGAAGATGGTACACTTCGGTACGGCACTCGTCTTTGTATACCTTGTGGAGATATCGGACAGGAAGTTATGGCAGAAGCTCACATTTGCAGTATTCTATTCATCCTGTGGTACGAATGTACCGTGATATTCGTCAGCACTTCTGGTGGAATGGCATAAAGAGGGAGATAGCCCGGTTTGTCTCTCGATGTTTGGTTTGTCAGCAGGTTAAAGCTGAAACATCAGAGGCCCGCTGGACTTCTTCAGCCCTTGCCGATTCCAGAGTGGAAGTGGGAGCATTGACCATGGATTTGTGACTGGACTGCCTAGATCCCCAGCTGGTCGAGATGCTATTTGGGTATAGTTGACCGGCTCACGAAGGTGGCCCATTTCTCCATTCAGAGTTGGGCAGTTATGGCTCAGCTAGCAGAGATGTACCTCAGGCAGATTGTCAGCTTCACAGAGTGCCCGTCAGTATCATCTCGGACCGAGATTCAAGGTTTACATCACACTTTTGGCACAGCTGCAAGAGAGTTGGGAACTCGTCTCCAGTCAGTTCGGTATATCATCCGCAGACAGTTGGTCAGTCGGAGCGTACAATCCAGACTTGAAGACATGTGAGATCTTGTACATTTGACTTCGGTGGGTGGGAAGATCCCCTGCACCTGGTGGAGTTCTCGTACAACATGTTTCCAGGCCAGCATCCAGATGGCACCATTCGAGGCACTGTATGGCAGGAAGTGCAGGTCCCGCTAGCAAAGGACGATATCGGAGAGAGGCAGATGCTCGGGTCCAAATGATTGCCCAGACAGTTGAAGAAGTAGTCAGAAGAGTCAGGGATCATCTTCGAGTTGCCCAAGAACGCCAGCGACATTGGGCCGATGCCCATCGGCGTCCCTTAGAGTTTGCTATCGGCGACCATGTATTCCTTAGAAATCTCGCCCAACCGCGACGTCATTCGCTTTGGCGTGCGGGGAAAGCTTAGTCTAGGTATATAGGGCCGTTCGATATCCTGGAGTGAGTAGGAGATGTATCCTATCGTCTCGCTCTTCCGCCGTCGCTAGTGAGGTGCATGATGTATTCCATGTGCCCCAATTACGACGGTACTCCCAGACCAGAGCCCATATCCTAGACCATACGAAATTGGTGTTGGTACCAACCTTTCGTATGAGGAGAAGCCCGTGTCTATTTTGGACCAGAGGGAGAAGATACTCAAGAACAAGACTATTAGCTTAGTCCGTGTTGCTTGGGGTCATCACGCTCTGAACGTGGAGGACGACATCCGATCGC